>SJYQ01000191.1:423041-454248 GCA_006410935.1 Redunca redunca | reverse complement strand
GGGAGGGGGGATGCGCAGAGTAATGGAAATCTGTACAGGGAACATGCGATGGGAGGAGGGGAAAGGGAGGGTCAGCATGCTTGACAGAGTAAGTAACAAGTAAGCCTAACTGCATAGGGACAGCCCCTCTGATTGGGCACGAACGATTATTGGTCACTGATAATTCAGTGTTGATCTTCCATGTACGTTAGGATCCTTGTTTCCATTTCAAGAGAATTCTTTTTAAAAAAATTATTTATTTATTTTAATTGGGGGCTAATTACTTTACAATATTGTGGTGGTTTTTGCCATACACTGACATGAATTCTTTTCACTGATCTATAATACGTCCTTCTTTTCAGCCAACCTTGGCCCAGTCCAATCAATAGGATCATCTGAACTCATGAGGAAGGGCAGAATTCACTCACAAAAAGGGTTTCAGGGGAACTACAGACCTCTCCCATATCCCAGTGGAAATATCTGGTGGATGCCTACAAGATGCCTGGGATCAAAAGCCCCCCTCTGCCACTTACTAGCTGTGTGTTCTTGGGCAAGTTACTTAGCTTCTGGGATCCTTAATTTCCTCCTTTCCTGAATGGCTATGATCATATCTATGATAACAGTTACTCAGAGTATTAAAAGAAATATAAATCAGTTTGCATACAGTGACTACTTTTTAAAAAATAAGATTGACTTTATTTATTTTAAAATTTATTTCCTTGCTGTTTGCTGTGCTGGGTGAGTGGGGTCACTCTCTCGGTGCAGGGAGTGAGCGTCGCATTGCAGTGACTTCACTTGTTGCTGAGCCTGGACTCGAGGTGCCTGGGCTTCCGGTGGTTTTGGCCTGTGAGCTCAAAAGTGGCTGCATGTGGGCTCTAGAGCGTGCTCTCTGTAGTTGTGGCACCTGGGCTTAGCTTCCCTGAGGCATGTGGAATCTTCCTGGACCAGGGATTGAACCCATGACCCCTGCATTGGCAGGTGGATTCTTAACCACTGGACCACCAGTGGGAAGGACCAACGGGAAGTCCTAGAATGGCTTATTGTCCTCTACAGGGGCAGAACATCAGGGAAAACTGGTTTTATGTGCAGTTCTACTTGGAAAATCTGAAGAGGGAAGCCTCTTAGGAGTGAATTGTCACTGGACGGTACATGTTAATGTCACTGGTGCTGAATTATGTCATAGGTAACTAAGAGCACAGGTTCTGGAATTAGAGCTTGTGGCTCTGTCACGTTTCCAGTCGTGTGATATCGGGCAAGGAACTTGACCTTTCCAAGCCTTCAGTTTCCAAGTCTGTATACTCAGGCTCCCCATCTCCTGTGGCTGTTGCAAGGGCCTGATGAAATTATGCCTCTGAATTGCTTAGCACAGTGCCTGGCACACAGTAACTGCTTGACCCACGTTCACTAGTTTATTTGTCTGAGGTTAGTACCTTCAGGCTGGGAAGACGTGTCAAAGTTGTTCCCGTATGAACTCCGGCCATTTTTCTAACAGGAATGTTGCTCTCTTTAGAAGCCCACCTTCTCAAAGGGCAGGTGCTTTTGATTTCTAAAGAAGCCTGATAATGATAAGATCTTGCCTACAATTTCTCGGAGGGGGGATCCAGCTAACAATCAGGTACCTGATACTCCTTTCAAGGGCAAGTTGAATGAAGTCAGGGAAGCAGAGTTAACTTTTTGTGGCAGGCTGGTCTCTAGATGTTTAATTTGCATAAGAAACAGAATGGGACAAAATGTACTTGGGCCAAACAGTATTTGATACTTGCTCTGATAAAAGGTAGGAGGCTCCTATTTTTTTCTTGGTAATTAGCCACCATTCCATGGCCCTACCCCATCCCCTCTCTGCCTTTCACCACTCTTCTCCCGTCCTGAGATGATGGAGTGAGAGGGGTACCACTGGGAGATGACCCCAAAGCAACATCGCCCACTGACGTCCATGGCTATGTCTCTGTAAAACACAAAATGGATGGGAAGATTTTTTAAATATCAGGATCTTAAAAGAGTCCCTCCCAAATGGCTTTATGGCAGGCTCATCTGAAAGATGTTTTGTCTCTCTTTGTGTCTTTCTGTTGTGAATTGCCAGGCAATGGAAGGTACCAGTTCTATTCAAAGGTCTTACATGATTGGTGCAAGCTGGCCCAGATGCAAAAGTGTTGCCATTTGCAGAATTCCAATCAACGTTGTCATTCATAGCTCGGGGAATCTTACAGGTGATGAATCATGATGATAAACAAACCAGTAAACTCTTACTGGGGTAACAGATGGTGGTTTGAAAATGAGACCAAGAAGCGTGCAGTAAAATTTAAAAGGCTGCTTTGTTAACTCAGTTTTTAAAGCACACTGTTTCAGGTTCTTTAAATGTTGGCTTTGTTGAACAGACTCCATTGTTTCCTTTAAGTCCTGAATCAAGCCTTCTTCTACTTTGTGGGAGACTCTCTTAGCCAATTTGCAAATGAGTGGGTGTTCCCTTGCAGGCCTCGATGGCCTACGCCTCTCACAGTTCTCCAAAGAAAGTGGTGTTTCTCGCTTAGCAAATGCACTTCATAAAGGAGAATTGAGAAATGAGGAAAGACCCTCTCCTGACAGTACCTCCGAAAATCAGAACAGGAAGCTCCACCGCCCTCATCACTCCCCAGACCCTGTTACCACCAGTTCCTACATACAAATTGGCCTCTCCAGGCTTATCTGGCTCATCTCTAAGCAGGAGATAAAGCTTTACTTTCTTTCTCCGAGGACTAGAACCCTCCTCCAATCATAGGACGGAAGAATTAAAACAACTCCTCCTAAGATCAGGATTAGGGATATTATTGCTGGTCTAAAACATTCAAGGCAAATAATTTGTTCTGTTCTTAAAACTTCTCAGAGTATCATCTATTTATTCTTTCATTCATTTACTCAATCATTCATTCACCAGATATGTAATGAGTGTCTGTAATGTACCAGGTAGTAATTAAATACATATATATATATATGAATATCTACCTATCCATCTCCTACTTGGGGTAAATGTAAGGATATTGATAAAGGACACAAGAAGGCTTTAAAAATAAAAAATAATGAGACAGAGAAGAGGCATCTAATTTAGATGATCAAGAAAATCTCTTTGAAGAGACTTAAGATGGGACCTGAAGGATACGAGGTGTGTGTGTGTGCATGCATGCCTGTATGCATGTGTGTGTAGGGACAGAATATTCTAGGCGGGGGTTAGGGATATGGCACTTAAGGAGGCTCTGGCGTAGGATGGAAATAATGCATTCACCAACCACCATATAGTTTTTATTTTAAAGCTCTTTCCCCAGACACTCAAGCAAGCTTTCCTTTTTGGCTTGAAGCACATTTCCTCTTGCTTGGGCTTTCATATCTTCAGCATTCCCAACCTTGGTAGATAGTGCCAGTCTGAGTTTTCTTTCTCTGGCAAATTAGTGTCATTCTGGTTGTATACTCATTCATGTCTGACTCTTTGCTACCCCATGGACTGTCGCCCACCAGGCTCCTCTGTACATGGAATTCTCCAGACAAGAACACTGGAGTGGGTTGCCATGCCATCCTCCAAGGGATCTTCCCAACCCAGGGATTGAAACTGTGTATCCGACAGTGGCAGGTAGACTCTACCACTGGTGGCAACAGGGAAGCCCCCATTCTGGTTATAGATTTATAATTAAAATTAGAGTAATTGTCCCATGGATCTTTAGAAACTTAACACTGATTCACAGACTTGCCCTCTAGGATCCATGTTTTGGTTGACTGATTTTTCTTTTCAAAAACTTCATGGGGAGCCTTCTCTTACCCAGTGAGCCACGTGTGACTTCTTCCTCGCTCCCTGACAAAGTCTCACGAAGTCTGATATCTGTGTAATTGTGCCAGAGGTGGAGTGAGTTTCATCTTCATTGCTGTCTGTGATGGGTTAGTGTAGACATACTGGCCAGTCCGGTTCTCAGGTAGCCAGAGATGGGTGGAAGTAAGAAGCAGCAGAAGAAAATAACCTATATAGTGATCTTGTCTGCTACTGCTACACAACTGTGCAACTGTAACCACATATCACTTTGTTTTCAAATGCCTATACGCTCTTGATGGATGCCAGCTACATCAGGTACACGGCACACATCCAGTCACTTCCCCCTGTGTATGCTTGCCAGATTCACTCATCAGGAAACTCTTTTCCTTGGACCTCGAACAAGAACTCAGAAGCATTATCAACACTGTACTTCAGACACTGTTTGAATCAGTTAGAATTAGCATATGAGTTGAAACCCATTCGGTTATCTGCAGTATAAGCAATTACATTGCTTCTTAGACAGAATTACACCATTAGAACTAATGCACTTCTCCTACATAGCATTTATCATGGTATGACTTCAGGTTTTGGAATGAACCTGCTTCATCAGAATGAAACCTCCATCAAGGCAGGGGTTATATCTGGGTGTTTGCTTAAAATTAAATCCTTAGCTCCCAGCACAGTAGCTAGCCAATAGTTGACGTAGAAAATATTTTCTGAATGAGTGAATGACACAAAGTTGTTTTTTGGGAGAAGCCAAAGGACATTTCAAACTGCAAAGCTATTTCCATTAGACACAAACATCTATTGAAGGTATTATTCTGGATTTCTTTGTTGTTGTTGCTATTTGATTGCTAAGTTGTATCCGATTCTTTTGAAACCCCATGGGCTGTAGCCCACCAGGCTCCTCTGTCCATGGGATTTCCCAGGCAAGAATACTGGAGTGGGTTGCCATTTCCTTCTCCAGGGGATCTTCCTGACCCAGGGATTGAACCTGTGTCTCTTGCATTAGCTGGGTGATTCTTGACCACTGAACCACCAGAGAGGCCCTCTGGATTTCTATGTGAACTCAATTCGATTTAGCTAGTTAGCTTATAATGACCTGATCAGACTCCTCCTGAAGCCCTGAAAACGTGTGTCTCTGATTTTCCTTCAGCCAGATCTTTGCAGTCAATACGAGTTCTTAGTACCTGGTATGATTACAGCAGCATCTGCAGGCATCACTGTTTAAGTGTTTCTGAAGAGAGGATCATTTCCGTATGCATCAGAGTGGTTTCTGTACAACTGTAGTGTCTGTACCCACCAATGTTCCCCCTTTCCTCTAAGAACCAAACAGCATCCTGAGGTGGCGAAGGAAGTGTTTCAAAATCCTGCAGCCTGCTTAGCACTTTCCTGCGAAATGCATGCTGGACGTTGTGATTAAATGTTTTAAATGATCTCATGTACCAAATTCTGAGTAGTCCTGTTTTTCTGTTTTCCCTGACACTGTATATGTGGATCCTGTTTGTCTAATAAACTGGCTGAACAATGTCTTTAAGTCTAATTCACATCTCAGTGAATACATTGTACTTTTCTGAACCTAGAGAATTACAATGTCTATGTTCAACCTTTGGGGAAAATTGAAAACTTGGGAAGTTACAAACATACTTTCTTCTATTCCTATAAAATAGGCACTCAAAATAGTTTTAAAGACTAAAAGGCAGGGTAATTCCTGGCAGTCCAGGGGCCAAGACTCCATGCTTGCTTTGCAGGGGACAGTGATTTGATCCCTGACTGGGAAACAAAGATCTTACAAGTTGCATGGCATGGCCAATAAAATAAATACATTTTTAAAAAGACTAAAAGGCAATAGTTTTGATTAAAGTAACTAATAAATCATGGCAAAATTCCCATCTTATCATCTATAATTCATTATTTACAGAAGGAAATTAGAGCAATAAGTTTATATTGTAGACTTCCTGTGTATGGTAATGACCAAAAAAGAAAGCCCTTTCATTAGGTTGATCAATCTTTTGATTAAAACAAAACCCTTTCATTGGATTGATCAGTCTTTTGATTTCTGAAATGAAGCTCTTTGCTTGTACAGCCAGAGGGAAATGGTAATGAAAATGGATTTATTGATCAGTAGCTGCAGAAAATGAAAGCGTCAGTCACTCAGTCATGTCTGACTCTGTGACTCCATGGACTGTAGCCTGCCAGGTTCCTCTGTCCATGGGATTCTCCAGGCCGGAATACTGGAGTGGGTTGCCATTCCTTTCTCCAGGGGATCTTTCTTACCCAAAGATAGAACCCAGGTCTCCTGCATTATAGGCTGATAATTTACCATCTGAAACACCAGGGAAGCCCAATAGCTACAGGGAGCAAGGAAAAACCTTGAGCAATGTATACACATAATTATAGTCTCATTGACCAGTGGTTGACCAGTGGTTTTCTAAAAGCCATAAATTCAGGACTGTGATAGACCCAAGAAGAAGGGATTCAAAAATTCTGAAGTGTATGTCCTTCCTTTCTCGAGTCAGAGTTTTCGGAAGTTAGATGATTTCAGAAGGTGCAGGTGGCTGGCATAGCAACCTGGGCCAGACCACATTGGACAACGTTAGCAGCAGACATGAGAAACAGAGAAATATTAGGTAAGAGCTGAAGTGTTCTACAGACTACAGGGGTAGATACTTAATTATGGGGAGTTTTTTGTTGTTGTTGATTTCTTAAAATGTTGGTGAATGAATGGAGTCTGCATTATCCAGACGCTTTATAGCCAGTCTCCAAAGACAAACTCAGTGCTGTCTGCTATGTGAGGCTGTCTCAGATCTCCCTCCTGGGGACTTTGAACTTCTGTTGTCTGCATCACGTATACTGAGTGCTGCTGTGTGTATCTTGTCTTCTTAAAGTGAGAACTTGTAGGTCTTTGTATTTCTGGTAAAACAACAAAAACAGGCATAATGATAATTTACTGAAGGATTACAATGTCAGGTTCAGTGCAAGAATAGAAAGATAGAGATCAGGCCCAAAATCTGAGGAGGTTTTACAAACAGCTGAGAAAAGAGAAGCAAAACGCAATGAAGAAAAGGAAAGATACATCCATTTGAACGCAGAGTTTCAAAGACTAGCAAAGAGAGGTAAGAAAGCCTTCCTCAGTGATCAATGCAAAGAAATGGAGGAAAACAATAGAATGGGAAGGACTAGAGATCTCTTCAAGAATATTAGAGATACCAAGGCAAATATGGGCTTAATAAAGGACAGAAATGGCATGGACCTAACAGAAGCAGAAGATATTAAGAAGAGATGGCAAGAATACACAGAAGAACTATACAAAAAAAGATCTTAATGACCTAGATAACCATGATGGTGTGATCACTCACCTAGAGCCAGACATCCTGGAATGCAAAGTCAAGGGGGCCTTAGGAAGCATCACTATGAACAAAGCTAGTAGATGTGATGGAATTCCAGCTGAGCTATTTTAAAAAGATGACGCTGTGAAAGTGCTGCACTCAATATGTCAGCAAATTTGGAAAACTCAGGAGTGGCCCCAGGACTAGAAAATGTCAGTTTTCATTCCAGTCCCAAAGAAAGGCAATGTGAAAGAATGCTCAAACTGCTGCACAATTGCACTCATCTCATACACTAATGAAGTAATGCTCAATATTCTCCACACTAGGCTTCAACAGTACATGAATCGTGAACTTCCAGATGTTCAAGCTGGATTTAGTAAAGGCAGATGAGCCAGAGATCAAATTGCCAATATCCGTTGGATCATAGAAAAGGCAAGAGAATTCCAGAAAAACATCTACTTCTGCTTCATTGACTATGCTAAAGCCTTTGACTGTGGATCACAACAAACTGTAGAAAATTCTTAAACAGATGGGAATACCAGGCCACCTTACCTGTCTCCTGAAGAATCTGTATGCAGGTCAAGAAACAACAGTTAAAACTGGACATGGAACAACAGATGGTTTCAAATGGGAGAGGAGTATGTCAGGGCTGTATTGCTTACTTAGCTTATATGCAGAGTTCATCATGCAAAATGCCAGGCTGGATGAAGCACAAGCTGGAACCAGGATTGCCTGGAAAAACATAAATAACCTCAGATATGCAGATGACACCACCTTTATGACAGAAAGTGAAGAGGAACTAAAGAGCCTCTTGATGAAAGTGAAAGAGGAGAGTGAAAAAGCTGGCTTAAAACTCAGCATCCAAAAAACTAAGATCATGCATCCAATCCCATCACTTCATGGGAACTAGATGGGGAAACAATGGAAACAGACAGACTTTATTTTCTTGGATTCCAAAATCACTGCAGATGGTGACTGTAGTCATGAAAGTAACAGATGCAAGACTTTGGCAAAGATTGAAGGCAGGAGGGGAAGGCGATAACAGAGGATGAAATGGTTGGATGGCATCACTCAATGGCCATGAATTTGAATATGCTCTGGGAGTTGGTGATGGACATGGAAGCCTGGCATGCTGTAGTCCATGGGGTTGCAAATAGTCGGACACGAATGAATGACTGAACTGACTGAATATAGTAGAAATTCATTTCTCATGAAAAGTTTCAGACCGTTATTCCCATTTGGTCAGTAGTCTTTCTGTGATTGTCCACAGAATTGGGCTTCTTGCATCTCATGGCTCGGTTCTCTGAGTCTTCAGAGATCTCTGTATTAAGCCAACAGATGGAGAAAGAGTATGGAGGAGCTCCAAGGGAGGATCTGTAAAGGTCAGGCCTGGAAAGAGCACACATCATTTTTACTTACAGTTTATTGACTAGAACTCAGTGATGCGGCATATAACTTCAGCTGTCTGCCCAGGGAGAAGAAAAAATGGGTTTTGGTGAACAGATAGCAGTCAAATACATAGAGCTACCTTTGGGAATAGCCTGTGTGTACCCGTCTGTCTGTCTGTTTATTTTTCTTTCTATCTACCTATCTATCTTTCTAGCTATGAGTGGGTTTTGCTATTCTCATTTTACAGTTATGAAGACTGAAACCTGGGATGATTACGTCACTTGCTGGAGTAAATGCTGGTGCTTGAACGTGACCCATGATTGTCTGGTTGTATAGCCACCACACTATATTTGCCTATTAATGTGTTTATGCCATTATTCCATGGTTCTCTGTGTCCCCTGTCATCATTTTTATTCATGCCCCCAACATCCAAACTTAACTGCTAAAATAGTCACATCTGTGTTCCTTGATGTCCATCAACCAGGCAAATTATTGACAGATCAATCTCCTTAAGAGACAACTCCAACCTTATCAGTTTATGACCTGAAAATCTTTAATAAATGCTCAGTAAATATTGGTTAATTGACTGCCTAATGAACACAAATCAAAGGTCTTGGACTTGGTTCAAGGCCCTCAGTTAGAGAATTTTGGGAAATAAGCTGAGATTATGCACTGAGATTATAGGGTCTTAGACTGTCCTAACTTCTGAAAGACTTCACTCAGAAGCATTGATTCTGGGTTGTTAAAGAATGACTTCTTTCCTTATCTCATTCTAGAAAGGGTTAGGTATCTTACTCCCTGAAAATCTTCAGCTTTGGCAGAGAGAGTGAGAGAAGTCACCTTTGGACATGCTACACTGTTCTTGAATCCACTGCCCTGCATATACTCAGTGAATACCAGCCTCGGCACCGGTTCTATGCAGGGAAAGAATCACAGAAGGTTCCTGAGCCTGAGTAGGGGCTCTGCAGAATGAACACAGTGGTGCACCAGGAAGAACTAGCTTATGCACAGTGGTGGAAAATTTTCTATAAGTAAAATATTTAAAGCAGCAACTTAGTTGAGAACGGGATGTTTTGGTGATGGGTAACTTACATAAAACTGAAAAATCTCAGTTGTTCATTCTGAAGATTGAAATGGTTGATGTGGATTATAGATAAAGTGAGGCCTCCCAATCCTCTCTAGTTTTTTGTACACCTGTCCAGGAAATAGATGTGATGCTGAGATTCTCTGCCCTTCCTTCATCCCCTATGCCCACCTCTGCTTCCTTTGACAACATCGCAAAGTTATGCCTGTCAACCCAGGCTGTGTTAGAAGTGCCTGCTGGCAGGCATCTCCTGGGCTCTGGCCCAGTAGAAGAACTGAAGACAGTATGATGGCTTTTTGATGGCAGCCGACTGTGTGGGAAAAAAAAACATCAAACAAACCAACTGAAAAGGTCTCATTTTCCTTTTTCTTCCCTCCACCACTGAAATCTAAAGAGCAGGCAGGCCCCACAGAGATAATGAGAACACGGTTCAGTAGAAAGACTACACACATTTCAGACAGGACTGGCTTTCTGAACAAAGCAAGCAAGCCTTAGGCCTCAGAGTTCAGGCTGCTGAACTCTGGCCTTTAGGGGACAGAAGAAATTGGGGTCCTGGGCTGGAGGTTCCATGGGGTATCAGACCTGGCAAAGGTTTTGATGCTCATCAGGCCAGAAGAGTAAATCTCGGCACAATGCTGCCGCGTCTCCTTCTAGTTCCCAAGACGTTCTGCCCACCTGCTCCTCTGCTTGCAGAGCCCTGTGTAGATTCTGGGACAATCCCAGGAGAAGACAGGATTGGTCAGCTAGTTCCTTATTGGTGGAGCTCTTTTGCCAGGCCAACTGCCTCAGTGGTTCCTTCCAGCCCATACATTGACCAATCTCTAGTCCAATCAGTAGAGATTAGAGAGTCAAGTTCAAATTGGTTAAAGTATGGTGATCAGGCATAAGGCAATGTTGCCTTTCCTTTCCTTCAGAAGAGGGTTATAAGTGGAAGGCCATCAGATTGTTATGTCCAGGATATTCAACAGGCCCTAAGGACTGGCTTCCTTATCTTCAAAGTAAACATGTTATTGAAATAGAATGATTTTTGAAGTTGAATGATGTTAGTTAGTGAGCTATCTTATAATATAATCCCAGCTGATAGTTAGGCCACATTTACGAGGTTAGCACTATTATAAACACTTTTCATGTGTTAACAAATTTATTCTTTGCAACAACCCAATGAGGTGGAGATGTATAGTTATCTCCAATGTACAAGTGAGGCTATTGAGACCCAGAAAGGTTAAGAATCTTGCCTACATCACACAGTTAATAATGAAAGCGTAAAGATGACCCTATGCTATGTGACTCTGGGGAAGGCATTAACTAAAGTGCTTATGAATTCAATTCAATTTGTAAGATGAAAAGGAAAGCAAAAAATTCTGTAGGTCTTATTGGCAAAAGTAGTAGTTAATAATGATCATATCAGGCAACTGATAAATACTTATTATATGAATAAAATAGGAGAAATCAACAAAACATAAAGCCTTGGAATGGCAGTACTTAGGTATTCAAGTGGTTATTCCTCTCTTTAATAATTTTATTATTGACCATATAGATCCAAGTCATCAGTTTTCAAAAGTTTTGGTCTTGGGATTCCTTCACGGTCTTAAAAACTGTTGAAGAGCTTTGTTTCTGTGGTTTATGTCCATTAGTATTTTGCCATATTAGAAATTAAATCTGAGAAATTTAAAAAATATTTTAAAATGTATTTAAACATAATCTGTTGTTGTTGCTGTTTAGTCTCTGAGTCATGTCCAACTCTTTTGCGACCCCATGGACTATAACCCATGAGGTTATAGAGGAGCTACCCCACATCCAAGGTAAGGAGCAGCGGCTGTGCTTTGCTGGAGCAGCCGTGAAGAGATACCCCATGTCCAAGGTAAGAGAAACCCAAGTAAGACGGTAGGTGCTGAGAGGGGGCATCAGAGGACAGACACACTGAAACCACAATTGCAGAAAACTAGCCAATCTGATCACACAGACCACAGCTTGTCTAACTCAATGAAACTAAACCATGCCGTGTGGGGCCATCCAGGATGGATGGGTCATGGTGGAGAGGTCTGACAGAATGTGGTCCACTGGAGAGGGGAATGGCAAATGACTTCAGTATTCTTGCCTTGAGAACCCCATGAATAGTATGAAAAGGCAAAATGATAGGACACTGAAAGATGAACTCCCCAGGTCGGTAGGTACCCAATATGCTACTGGAGATCAGTGGAAAAATAACTCCAGAAAGAATGAAGAGATGGAGCAAAAGCAAAAACAATACCCAGCTGTGGATGTGACTGGTGATAGAAGCAAGATCCGATGCTGTAAAGAGCAATATTGCATAGGAACCTGGAATGTTAGGTCCATGAATCCAGGCAAGTTGGAAGTGGTCAAACAGGAGATGGCAAGAGTGAACGTTGACATGCTAGGAATCAGTGAACTAAGATGGACCGGAATGGGTAAATTTAACTCAGATGACCATTATATCTACTACTGTGGGCAGGAATCCCTCATAAGAAATGGAGTAGCCATCATGGTCAACAAAAGAGTCTGAAATGCAGTACTTGGATGCAATCTCAAAAATGACAGAATGATCTCTGTTTGTTTCCAAGGCAAGTCATTCAATATCATGGTAATCCAAGTCTATGCCCTGACCAGTAACACTGAAGAAGCTGAAGTTGAACAGTTCTATGAAGACCTACAAGACCTTTTAGAATGAACACCCCCAAACGATGTCCTTTTCATTATAGGGGACTGGAATGCAAAAGTAGGAAGTCAAGAAACACCTAGAGTAACAGACAAATTTGGCCTTGGAGGACAGATTGAAGCAGGGCAAAGGCTAATAGAGTTCTGCCAAGAGAAGGCACTGATCATAGCAAACACCCTCTTCCAAAACACAAGAGAAGACTCTACAAATAGACATCACCAGATGGTCGACACTGAAATCAGATTGATTATATTTGCAGCCAAAGATGGAGAAGCTCTATACAGTCAGTAAAAACAAGACCAGGAGCTGACTGTGGTTTAGATCAGGAACTCCTCATTGCTAAATTTAGATTTAAATTGAAGAAAGTGGGGCAAACCACTAGGCCATTCAGGTATGACCTAAATCAAATCCCTTATGACTATACAGCGGAAGTGAGCAATAGATTTAAGGGACTAGTCTGATAGACAGAGTGCCTGATGAACTATGGATAAAGGTTCATGACACTGTACAAGAGACAGGGATCAAGACCATCCCCAAGAAAAAGAAATGCAAAAAAGCAAAATGGCTGTCTGAGGAGGTCTTACAAATAGCTGTGAAAAGAAGAGAAGTAAAAAGCAAAGGAGAAAAGGAAAGATATACCCATTTGAATGCAGAGTTCCAAAGAATAGCAAGGAGAGATAAGAAAGCCTTCCTCAGTGATCAGTGCAAAGAAATAGAGGAAAACAATAGAATGGGAAAGACTAGAGATCTCTTCAAGAAAATTAGAGATATGAAGGGAACATTTCATGCAAAGATGGGCTCAATTATGGACCTAACAGAAGCAGAAGATATTAAGAAGAGGTGGCAAGAATACACAGAAGAACTGTACCAAAAATATCTTCATGACCCAGGGAATCATGATGATGTAATCACTCACCTAGAAGTAAACATCCTGGAGTGTGAAGTCAAGTGGGCCTTAGGAAGCATCACTATGAGCAAAGCTAGTAGAGGTGATGGAATTCCAGTTGAGCCATTTCAAATCCTAGAAGATGATGCTGTGAAAGTGCTGCGCTCAATATGCCAGCAAATTTGAAAGACTCAGCAGTGGCCCCAGGACTGGAATAGGTCAGTTTTTATTCCAATCCCAAAGAAAAGCAATGCCAAAGAATGCTCAAACTACCGCACAATTGCACTCATTTCACACCCTAGTAAAGTAATGCTCAGCATTCTCCAAGCCAGGCTTCAGCAATACATGAACTATGAACTAACTTCTAGATGTTCAAGCTGGTTTTAGAAAAGGCAGAGGAACCAGAGATCAAATTGCCAACTTCCACTGGATCATCAAAAAAGCAAGAGAGTTCCAGAAAACATCTATTTCTGCTTTATTGACTATGCCAAAGCCTTTGACTGTGTGGAACACAACAAACTGTGGAAAATTCTGAAAGAGATGGGAATACCAGACCACCTGACCTGCCTCCTGAGAAACCTGTATGAAGGTCAGGAAGCAACAGTTAGAACTGGACATGGAACAACAGACTGGTTCCAAATAGGAAAAGTTTGTCAAGGCTGTATATTGTCACTGTGCTTATTTAACTTATATACAGATTACATCATGAGAAACGCTGGGCTGGAGGAAGCACAAGCTGGAATCAAGACTGCCGGGAGAAATATCAGTAACCTCAGATATGCAGATGATACTACCCTTATGGCAGAAAGCGAAGGAGAACTACAGAGCCTCTTGATGAAAATGAAAGAGGAGAGTGAAAAAGTTGGCTTAAAGCTCAACATTCAGAAAATGAAGATCATGGCATCCGGTCCCATCACTTCATGGGAAATAGATGGGGAAACAGTGGAAACATTGGCTGACATTTTTGGGGGGAGGGGGCTCCAAAATCACTGCAGATGGTGATTGTAGCCATGAAATTAAAAGACGCTTACTCTTTGGAAGGAAAGTTGTGACCAACATAGATAGCATATTGAAAAGCAGAGACATTACTTTGTTAACAAAGGTCCGTCTAGTCAAAGCTATGGTTTATCCTGTGGTTATGTATGGATGTGAGAGTTGGACAATAAAGAAAGCTGAGTGCAGAAGAATTGATGCTTTTGGACTGTGGTGTTGGAGAAGACTCTTGAGAGCCCCTTGGACTGGAAGGAGATCCAATCAGTCCATCCTAAAGGAGATCAGTCCTGGGTGTTCATTGGAAGGACTGATGTTGAAGCTGAAACTCCAGAACTTTGGCCACCTGATGCAAACACCCTGATGCTGGGAAAAATTGAAGGCAGGAGGAGAAGGGGACAACCTAGGATGAGATGGTTGGATGGCATCACCAACTCAATGGACGTGAATTTCGGTAAACTCCGGGAGTTGGTGATGGACAGGGGGGCCTGGAGTGCTAACGGTTTTGGGGGTTGCAAAGAGTTGGACACAACTGAGCGACTGAACTGAACTGGACTATTACTCACCAAGCATCCTCTGTCCCTGGGATTTCCTAGGCAAGAATACTGGAGTGGGTTGCCATTTCCTTCTCCAAGGGATCTTCCTGACCCAGGGATGAAACCTATGTCTCCTGAATTGGCAGACAGAGTCTTTACCACTGAGCCACCAGGGAAGCCCAAATATAACAATACTAAATGATAAGTGTTAGCATAAATAATGTATCTTAGTGAAAAATAACCATACTTTTGAAAAAAAAATTTCATAGCAGTTCTGTTTCAGATAGTCATGTCTCTTTAACATCGAGCTTTGTAGAAGATCGCTGGGTTCTTGTACCTGCTTTTGCATTCAGTATTTTGTGATGTGTTGTTTTGGTTGAAGTATAAGAGGAAAATCTGACTTCACACAGGTTTACAGTTAGAAAAGAGAGGAGTGTTTTAACAGAGTCTTTAGATAGTTGTGGATGTTTTTTCTGATATAACACCAAAACTTGATGAATTATAATTTCCTATAAGTTAGTTGCAACATGGGGATTCCCTGATAGCTCAGTTGGTAAAGAATCTGCCTGTAATGCAGGAGACCCCAGTTCAATTCCTGGGTTGGGAAGATCTGCTGGAGGAGGTATAGACTACCCACTCCAGAATTCTTGCACTTCCCTTGTGGCTCAGCTGGTAAAGAATCTGCCTGCATTGCAGGAGACCTGGGTTCGATCCCTGGATTGGGAAGATCCCCTGGAGAAGGGAAAGGCTACACGCTCCAGTATTCTTGCCTGGAGAATTCCACGGATTGTATTGTCCATGGGGTCGCAAAGAGTTGGATACGACTGCAGAAGAGTCACAACATGGAATCTGAAACCTATAAACAAATTTGTTGTACTCTGCAACACTGAGTTCATTGGTCTACCTTACACTTTAGGATATTTTTACTTATGCTTGATTTATAACATTTTGAATTGGTCTTTTCAAAAATCTTAGTTCATGGAGTTTTGCAAATTTTCCAAATGTTGACATATTCATTATAAGTATTTTTTTTAAAATCACATTCAATAAGATCACCAACATCTCTTCTGAAAATTCAGTGACTATCAAGAAGCTGTTGAAATCCTGATGGTGGAGAGTAGATTTTGGAAATTCTACTTCTCTAGCAGAAGTTCAACTATTATCATTGGCAACAAATATTATCAGTTATTTTCCTGTAGTGATAAGCTCACTTAGTTTGTTTTAGAGAAAATGCCTGCCAAAGATCCAAGTCTGAATAACTGTAGTTTGTCTGCCAGTTGTTCATTCAAGTAAAAGTGCTATTCCCTGAAAAAGTAAGTAGTTCAGCTTCTCTTCAAAATAATCATTACACTTTGGTATGTAATAGAAGTGCTTTATGCATGCCTCCCATTCTGTTATATGCAATATTAATTTAATGTTAAAAAGTTAAGTACTCAAGTGTTGATTACTTAAATTAATAATTTTCACTGCTTCATTAAGTATAAATTATACTTTAGTAAAAAACAGCTTGTTTTCAAATCTAGAAATGTATTGCTTTGACAGTTACAAAGACTTTTGATATTGTTGGGTGCTACAGCCTTGATTCTTGCTGAGGCACCAGTTTTATCCACCATTGTTTTTGCACTATTAGTGTAAATGTCAGCTCAGTGAAAAAGGCAATTAATGCCTTAGTATTATTATGAAAAGGATTTTCAATTCAGTTCAGTCACTCAGTGCAGCTCAGTTCAGTCGCTCAGTCATGTCCGACTCTTTGTGACCCCATGAATTACAGCATGCCAGGCCTCCCTGTCCATCACCAACTCCCGGAGTTCACTCAAACTCATGTCCATCGAGTCAGTGATGCCATCCAGCCATCTCATCCTCGGTCGTCGCCTTATCCTCCTGCCCCCAATCCCTCCCAGCATCGGAGTCTCTTCCAATGAGTCAACTCTTCGCATGAGGTGGCCAAAGTACTGGAGCTTCAGCTTTAGCATCATTCCTTCAAAGGACACCCAGGGCTGATCTCCTTCAGAATGGACTGGTTGGATCTCCTTGCAGTCCAAGGGACTCTCAAGAGTCTTCTCCAACACCACAGTTCAAAAGCATCAATTCTTTGGCGCTCAGCCGTCTTCACAGTCCAACTCTCACATCCATACATGACTACTGGAAAAACCATAGCCTTGACTAGACGGACCTTTGTTGGCAAAGTAATGTCTCTGCTTTTGAATATGCTATCTAGGTTGGTCATAACTTTTCTTCTAAGGAGTAAGAGTCTTTTAATTTCATGGCTACAGTCACCATCTGCAGTGATTTTGGAGCCCCAGAAAATAAAGTCTGACACTGTTTCCACTGTTTCCCCATCTATTTCCCATGAAGTGATGGGACCGGATGCCATGATCTTCGTTTCCTGAATGTTGAGCTTTAAGCCAACTTTTTCACTCTCCACTTTCACTTTCATCAAGAGGCTTTTTAGTTCCTCTTCACTTTCTGCCATAAGGGTGGTGTCATCTGCATATCTGAGGTTATTGGTATTTCTCCCAGCAATCTTGATTCCAGCTTGTGTTTCTTCCAGTCCAGCATTTCTCATGATGTACTCTGCATATACATTAAATAAACAGGGTGACAATATACAGCTTTGACGTACTCCTTTTCCTATTTGGAACCAGTCTGTTGTTCCATGTCCAGTTCTAACTGTTGCTTCCTGACCTGCATACAGGTCACTCAGTCATGTCCAATTTTTTGCTTCCCCATGGACTGCAGCATGCCAGGCTTCCCTGTCTGTCACCAACTCCCAGAGCTTGCTCAAACTCATGTCCATTGAGTCAGTGATGCCATCCTCTGTTGTCCTCTTCTCTCGTCTTCAATCTTTCCCAGCCTCAGGGTCTTTTCCAAGAAGTCAGTTCTTCGTATAAGGTGGTCAAAGTATTGAAGCTTCAGTATCAGTCCTTCCAATGAATCTTCAGGACTGATCTCCTTTAGGATGGACTGGTTAGATCTCCTTGCAGTCCAAGGGACTTTCAAGAGTCTTCTCCAACACCACAGTTCAAAAACATCAATTCTTCTGCACTCAGCTTTCTTTATGGTCCAACTCTCACATCCATACATGACTACTGGAAAAGACATAGCTTTGACTAGACGGACCTTGGTTGGCAAAGTGATACCTCTGCTTTTTAATATGCTGTCTAGATTGGTCATAGCTTTTATTCCAAGGAGCAAGCATCTTTTAATTTCATGGCTGTCGTCACAATCTGCCGTGATTTTAGAGCCCAAGAAAATAAGTCTGTCATTGTTTCTTCATCTATTTGCCATGAGGTGATGAGACTGGATGTCATGATCTTTGTTTTTGGAGTGTTTTCACCTCACTTACTCCCAAAAATAGTCTTGGGAGCTCAAAATGGCCTAAAAACAAAAATCCCTTGCATCATCATTTCGTCCACGCTCTGAAGCTATCAACTCTGTGCTTTCACAATCACATTATTGTTTCTTGTTGACTACTTCCCTCTCTCACTCCGCTATAAGTGCTGTAAGGGCAGGGGGCCCATCTCTGGATTATCTGCAGCCGAATTTCCGTTATCTGGTGTCTAGCATTCTGCTAACTAAATATGTGTTAGATGATGACATAAAATACAGTGATTGCTGTCTGAGTTTCATCCTGACTGGGAGAAAGCAGCCCAGCCTGGGTACCTGAGCATGATGTAATTGTTCCAGGAGTGATGGGAGGGGCATGTTGATAGGAAGGTATATGTGGTGGTTAGAGCCAGCGCACAAAAGTGAGAGAAACCAACTGTGTGTCTTTGGATACATTTTTTAACCTCTCTTTTCTCTGACCTCCTTCATTTGGAACATGACAGTAATCCCAAAACCTGCCTCCAAAGAGTGTTGTGATGACAAAATGAGAGAAGGTAAATAAAGACTTTGGCACCCAGTGAGCACTCAGTAAATGGCAGTATTGCTGAAATATTATCACTGTTTCTCCAAGTCCTTGTAGGAGGGCAGTTTTATCTGGCACCTTCTTTTATGGAGTTTTGTTCCCTTCATTTAAAGGACATCTTTCACTGCAAATAATTTGGATGGACCTAGAGTCTGTTATACTGAGTGAAATAAGTCAGAAAGAGAAAAACAAATATCGTACATTCATGCATATGTATGGAATCTAGATAAATGGTACAGATGAACCTATTTGCAGGGAAGAACAGAGATACAGCTGTAGACAATGGACATGTGGATACATAGGGGAAAGAGGAGGGCATGACGAATTGGGAGAGGAGCATTGACGTATAGCTAGTGGGAACCTGCTACCTAGTACAGAGAGCTCAGCTCAGTGCTCTGTGATAACCTTGAGGAGTGGGATGGAGAGATTGGGAGGTTCGACAGGGAGGGATATATGTATACGTATAGGAGCTTCTCAGGCAGCACTAGTGGTAAAGAATCTGCCTACCATGCAGGAGACTTAAGAGACACAGGTTTGATCCCTGGGTCAGGGAAGATCCCCTGGAGGAGGGCATGGCACCCCTCTCCAGTTCTCTTGCCTGGAGAATCCCATGAACAGAGGAACCTGGCAGTGTATGTAGTCCATAGGGTGGCAAAGAGTTGGACACGACTAAAGTCAGTCTCTTCCTTCAGGAAGCTTCCATACGCTTCTTGTCCTTCTCCATCAGAGGGCAGACAGAATGAAAACCACAATCACAGAAAACTAATCAAACTGATCACAGGGACCACAGCCTTGTCTAACTCAATGAAACTATGAGCCATGCTGTGTAGGGCCACCCAAGACAGATGGGTCATGGTGGAGAGTTCTAACAAAACATGGTCCACTGGAGAAGAGAATGGCAAGCCACTTCAGTATTCTTGCTTTAAGAACCCCATGAATAGTATGAAAAGGCAAAAAGATAGGACACTGAAAGATGAACTCACCAGGACAGCAGGTGCCCAATATGCTACTGGAGATCAGTGGAGAAATAACTCCAGAAAGAATGAAGAGATGGAGCCAATGCAAAAACAACACCCAGTTGTGGATAGGACTGGTGATGGAAGTAAAGTCTAATCCTGTAAAGAAGAATATTGCATAGGAAACTGGAATGTTAGGTCCACGAATTAAGGCAAATTGGAAGTGGTCAAATAGGAGATGGCAAGAGTTGAACATTGACATTTTAGGAATCAGTGAACTAAAATGGACTGGAATGGGTGAATTTAACTCAGATGACCATTATATCTACTACTGTGGACAAGAATCCCTTAGAAGAAATGGAGTAGCCCTCATAGTCAACAAAAGACTCTGAAATGCAGTACTTGGATGCAATCTCAAAAACAACAGAATGATCTCTGTTCATTTCCAAGGCAAGTCATTCAATATCATAGTAATCCAAGTCTATGCCCTGACCAGTAACAGTGAAGAAGCTGAAGTTGAATGGTTCTATGAAGACCTACAAGACCTTTTAGAACTAACACCCAAAAAGGAAGTCCTTTTCATTATAGGGGACTGGAATGCAAAAGTAGGAAGTAAAGAGATACCTGGAGTAACAGGCAAATTTGACCTTGGAGGACAGAATGAAGCAGGGCAAAGGCTAATAGAGTTTTGCCAAGAGAACACAGTGGTCATAGTAAACACCCTCTTCCAATAATATAAGAGAAGACTCTACACATGGACATCACCAGATGGTCAATACTGAAATCAGATTGATTACATCCTTGGCAACAAAAGATGGAGAAGCTCTATACAGTCAGCAAAAACAAGACTGGGAGCTGACGGTGGCTCAGATCATGAACTCCTTATTGCCAAATTCAGACTTAAATTGAAGAAAGTAGGGAAACCCACTAAACCATTCATGTATGACCTAAATCAAATCCCTGACGATGATACAGTGGAAGTGACAAACAGATTCAAGGGATTAGATCTGATGGACAGAGTGCCTGAAGAACTAAGGACGGAGGTTCATGACATTGTACAGGAGACAAGGATCAAGACCATCCCTAAGAAAAAGAAATACAGAAAGGCAAAATGGTTGTCTGACAAGGCCTTACAAATAGCTGAGAAAAGAAGAAAGGCTAAAGGCAAAGGAGAAAAGGAAGTATATACCTATTTGAATGCAGAGATCCAAAGAATGGCAAGGAGAGATAAGTAAGCCTCCTAAGTGATCAATGCAAAGAAATAGAAGAAAACAACAGAGTGGGAAAGACTAGAAATCTTTTCAAGAAAATTAGAGATACCAAAGGAACATTTCATGCAAAGATGGGCACAATAAAGGACAGAAATCCTATGTACCTAACAGAAGCAGAAGATATTAAGAAGAGGTGGCAAGAATACATAGAAGAACTATACAAAAAAGATCTTCATGACCCAGATAACCATGATGATGTGATCACTCACCTAGAGCCAGACATCCTGGAATGCAAAGTCAAGTGGGCCTTAGGAAGCATCACTACGAACAAAGCTAGTGGAGGTAATGCAATTCCAGTTGAGTTATTTCAAATCCTAAAAGATGATACTGTGAAAATGCTGCACTCAATATGCCAGCAAATTTGGAAAACAACATTTTTCCCAGGACTGGAAAAGGTCAGTTTTCATTCCAATCCTAAAGAAAGGCAATGCCAAAGAATGTTCAAACTACCGCACAATTGCACTCATCTCACATGCTATAAAGCAATGCTCAAAATTTTGCAAGCCAGGCTTCAGTAATACATGAACCATGAAATTCCAGATATTCAAGCTGGATTTAGAAATGGCAGAGGAACCAGAGGTCAAATTGCCAACATCTGTTGGATCAGCGAAAAAGCAAGAAAGTTCCAGAAAAACATCTACTTCTGCTTTACTGACTATGCCAGAGCCTTTGACTGTGTGGATCACAAAAAGCTGTGGAAAATTCTTAAAGACATGGGAATACAGACCACCTGACCTGCCTCCTGAGAATTCTGTATGCAGGTCAGGAAGCAACAGTTAGAACTGGACATGGAACAACAGACTGGTTCCAAATCAGGAAAGGAATACATCAAGGCTGTATATTGTCACCCTGCTTATTTAACTTATATGCGGAGTACATCACGTGAAATGCTGGACTGGATGAAGCACAAACTGGAATCAAAATTGCTGGGAGAAATATCAATAACCTCAAGTGAAGAAGAACTAAAGAGCCTCTTGATGAAAGTGAAAGAGGAAAGTGAAAACGTTGGCTTAAAACTCAACGTTCAGAAGACTAAGATCATGGCATCCGGCTATCACCTCATGGCAAATAGATGGGGAAGCAATGGAAACAGTGAGAGACTTTATTTTGGGGGGCTCCAAAATCACTACAGATGGTGACTACTGCCATGAAATTAAAAATACGTTTGCTCCTTGGAAGAAAAGCTATGACCAACCTAGACAGTGTATTAAAAAGCAGAGATATTACTTTGCCAGCAAAGTTCCATCTAGTCAAAGCTTTGGATTTTCCAGTAGTCACATATGGGTGTGAGAGTCGCACCATAAAAAATGCTGAGCACCGAAGAACTGATGCTTTTGAACTGTGGTGTTGGAGAAGACTCTTGAAAGTCCCTTGGACTGCAAGGAGATCCAACCAGTCCATCCTAAAGGAGATCAGTCCTGAATATTCATTGGCAGGACTGATGCTGAAGATGAAACTCCAATCCTTTGGCCATCTGATGCGAAGAACTGACTCCTTGGAAAAGACCCTGATGCTGGGAACAATTGAAGGCAGGAGGAGAAGGGGATAGAGGATGAGATGGTTGGATGGCATCACTGACTCGATGGGGATGAGTTTGAGCAGCTTCTGGGAGTTTGTGATGGACAGGGAAGTCTGGCGTGCTGCAGTCCATAAGGTCGCAGAGTCTGACACGACCGAGCAACTGAACCAAAAGTGACTTAGCACACACAGTCGATTCAGGTTAGTTCCAGCAGAATCTAACGTAACATTGTAAAGCAGTTATACTCCAATAAAAAAATAATAAAGGACATTTTTCTTCTGAACCCTCAGAGCTTCCACTGGAGAGGCTCAGAAGTCCCCATGTATGTGGAATTATGAGTCTCCTTTGCATGACATCCATACCATTGTCTTCAAAACTCTGGGAGCTTCAGACCTTGAGGTACTTCTGGCCTGCAGTCCAGTCTTTCTGAGGTTGAGTTCACTTTTAAATCCATCCTAAGGGACCATTTATCCACCAACTCTTTCTTGTCAGCCCACATTTCCTCATCGGTTGGGAAATTGGGTCAAAGCAAAAGAACATGCATGGTTAGAACTTACAGGATGAATTTAGTCCAAATCCCTACCACCTCTCACTTGCAAGATTGGGACACCAATGAGCTGTCTTTCTGGTTTCATTCCCATTTGTTTTTATTGTCATTAGCTGTCTTTATGGAGCCAGCTGATTAAGTGATTTTTGTGGTTACTGACTATTTCTCCAGCTGTGAGATATTTTATGGGAGCATGTAGTACAATAATATATATTTTTTCCTTTTGAAAACAAAAGAGTAGCTCAGTAAGTTGAATCTGAGCAATTTGGAGAGTTGCACGGTCAGGCCTGCACTTGTTTCAAGTATTGTAAACGCTGAATGGTTCTGCGGTTTCGTGCCCTGACCTTTGCCCATTATGGCCTTCACTAGTTACCTCATACTATTTACACAGCTTTAGTTTTGGGTTTGCAATCAACCTATTCTCTTACATCTTACACTGGATTAAAAAACTGTGGACATCTATCCTCCCCAGTGGACTTAAAAGATGGTTAAAATTGATAGGAAATCCATTTGCTGCTCTGTGCACACTCCAAGGTAACCACAGGACATCGTGGTCTGCCCTTGGTCTTGGGAAGCCTGAGTTTCCTCCAACCCAGCCCTCATCCTCAGTTCGGTTCTGCTCTTAACTCTCTGTGCATCGTTGGGCAAATGGCTCCACTTTAAAAACTATAAGTTCACACGCACTAGAGAGATCACCATTTCCAACACTAAAGCTGGCCTTGTGGCTGGTGGTGTTTTTATCTTGCGGGAAGGCTAGACTGTTGCACACATGACAATTTGTTGAATGTGCAAATAGAGTTAAGGCTTAAGCAGTGACTCTGAGCTGGAGCTTGCACACCTGGGTTAGGTTAAAGTTAAGTTTAGGTTGGTTAAGACCTGGTTCTTAGCATCCTCTACTGTCCTCTTCTTTCAAGGTTCTTACCTTCATTTTCCCTCCCCTTTAGCTTCCTTTTTACTTGTTCTTTCTATAGAAGTCATATTTTCTCTTTGCAGAATATCTAGAAAGTCTATAAAATATTAAGCTGAGAAAAATGCATAATTCTATCCCCTTGAGGCAACTCCTACACTATTCTCTGTTTTCTTTCTTTCGTTGTTGTTATTATTGTTTTTAAGCTATGCATTTAAAAAACATCATTAAGAGTCTATTATTTATGAAATTTTGGTATCCTGATCTTTCTTATTTCTACTGTAGTGGAACCTTGATAATCTTTAGGGATGGATCTCAGGAACTTCTTTTTTATAAAGATATTTACTTATTTATTTATTTGGCTATGCTGGGTCTTAGTTATGGTAGGCAAACTCTTAGTTAGCATGTGAGACCTCACTCTCAGACCAGGGATTGAACCCAAGTCACCTGCATTGGGAGCAGAGAGTCTTAGCCACTGGACCACCAAAGAAGTCCCTCACACCTTCTTGAATCCCCATTTTGATAATACTTGCATAGAGTATGATTTCCCCAGTAATGATAAGAGTAGTATCTGACTCTTTGCAACCCCATGGACTGTAGCCCTCCAGGTTCCTCTGTCCATGGAATTCTCTGGGCAAGAATACTGAAGTGAGTTATTCCCTTCTCTAGGAGATCATCCCCACCCAGGGATTAAACCCAGGTCTCCCACATTGCAGGCAAATTCTTTACCATCTGAGCCCCCAGGGAAGCCCTATTCACTTTCACTTTTGAAATAAAACTTCTCTGTTTCACCAGCAACTGACTTCTCTGTTCAGGGTACTTTCCACAACTTGTCATTAACTAGTACCCACGTGACAATAAACTGCATTGCCCTGTGACCTGTTGATGGGGCTCCACCACTAACTATGGAATCAGATCCCGTAATCTAGTCCCTCACTACTTGAAACTCAATTCACTTGACTAGAAAGAGCAAATGACTCCATGTCTTGGACTTTCAGGATCACTTGTGAATAGTTTCAACCTCAAATATTCCTCTGTGTCAAGGATGCCCCCGTCCCCACACTGCTGAGCAGGAGAGGGGCAGTACCAGATTCTGTTTCTCATCTCCTAGGTGGAGTTTGGGGAATTGGAGCCTTGGAGAATCACCTCACTTAGCCTCATAGCCATCCAGGGAGTGGGGGAGCACACATCTTTATTTTCCAGCTGGTGAAAGGGGTTGAGGTGGGGATAACAGCACTGCGACCATGAACTACACACCTGAATCTTTCATCAGGGTCCAGGAGAGGGTCCCTATCAAATGGCCACTGGAAAAAATGCAAACATCAGTCTCTCCCCTGTGCCCCTGAGCTTATCCTGAGTGGGGATCGGAATTCTTTCCTCCGCATCACTCAAGCCCATGACTTTGCGCCAGGGCCTCCTCTCCTGAATACACTGAAACCATTATCCTGCTGGGCAATCCCTGTTTTTCTACATTTATGGTTTCAAGGGAGCCGATCGCGTCATCCCCATTGTCCCAGGCCTTTCAGAGCCCGTATTAAGTAACTCCTAGGTGGCCCTTAGAGGCGGCTTACACATTGCAAGTGAGAGAATGACCAGAAAGTGGCTTTTGGGAAAAAGAACAAAGTCAAGTCGGCAAGTTTGCGCTTGGGTTTCAGCTGTGCCTGTACTGCCAAAGGGGCTGTAGCTTCCACTGCTTTCCTTTGATTGTAGTCTACTGGTTTAATTAAGGGGAGGGAGGCAGTTTCATCCTTCGGAAAAGGAGATTCTAGGGATGGTCAGATTTTCAAAGATCTTTCTGCAGGACAATGCCAATCATTTTCTTGCTCAAACATATTTAATGGCTCCTTGTGAATTTCCAGGGTCAAATCAAATCCCTGGATATCAATATTAAGGTCCCTCATGGCCTCTCTTGTGCTTCTGGTTTTATTTCCTTCTTCTCCATCCCTCTTAGTAAATTAATCACAGTTCCTCCATCGTGTGCCATGGGCTAATAACCCCCCAACTCTTGCTCAAGTGTTTCCACTCTGTTGATAGTTGTTCCCTATTTTCTTTCCAGGGTCACTTCCCACTACTTACCAAATCTGTAACTATTTACAGAAGAGCATTCCCTAGATCAGAGGTCATGAGCAGGCAGGCCATTGGCCGATTTAGCCAGCAGGTGACATGACTTGTTTGGCTCTCATAGGGCTTTATGAATTTGAGCCTACATTTTAAAATAAGAATTCACATAACAACTTAACTTGTAATTTGCAATACAGTACGCACAGTGGTAGCTGTGGTTGCAGAGATGCCCTGGCCCTCGTTGACAGATCACAAATTCTCCAGTTCACTGCCACTCACTGAGAGTCTCTACTTGTGCTTCCACTTGCTTTTGCCTCTCCCATTCCTATTTTCTGTCTCGACTCTGAAGGCATTTGTGTTTGCAACTCTTGCTTTAAGTGAAACAATAAAAATTTGAAAATAACATACAACTAAGACATACTCTGTCCATGGAGTTCTCCATACAAGAATACTAAAGTAGGTAGCCATTCCCTTCTTCAGGGGATCTTCCCGCCCCAGGGACTGGACCCGGTCTCTTGCGCTGGAGGCAAATTCTTTACCATCTGAGCCACCAAGGAAGCCCAAGACACTCAGGATATCTTCTAAAGAATTACTAAACACCTAGAACGTGACTCTGCAGACTTGGAGGAGATGTCTGGGTTGAGATCTGGGGAAAGCCTGAATCTTCCCATTCTGGCTGGGGCCCATCAGTACTTATGTGGGCAGACCATGAGGAATGAGATGTGGAGTATGGAAGGCAGAGAGGACTCCAACTCTAGGGGGTTGCCCAGTGTGGACAAGATTTGTCTAGCCTAGAAAGAGACCTAATGAAAGGTCTCAGGTTCTATGGTCTGTTGCAACATGGGAAAAGGTTGAACTTAAAGAAGGAGGCACTGGAAATTCATTGAAAATGACTGTTAAACCATGTCTTGCCCCAAAAGAAATCAAGATGATGACTGGAGGCTTTTCTTGGTCAAAGACAAATGGAACTAAAAGTGAAGGAACTGAACAAGGTGCTCTGTTGTTTTTTCAGCCCTCTTGGCAAGGGCAGAGATGGCAGATAAGCTTTATCTTTAGCACAAATGCCAGTATTGGCTGTATAGAAAGCTGTGTTGAGAAAGAGTATCAGATTAGTAGAGTCAACATTTGGATGAAGTGCTGAGACTGATTAGTGATGTCTGCTATGAGCACTGAATCGGAAGTAATGAAATGCAGGACACACATTTGTATCATTGGTGAGTGAGCGAACTTAAATTTAGTTCAGTCGCTCAGTCGTGTCCGACTTTGTGCGACCCCATGAACGGCAGCATACCAGGCCTCCCTGTCCATTACCAACTCCTGGAGTTCATCCAAACCCATGTCCATTGAGTTGGTGATGCCATTCAAACATCTCATCCTCTGTCGTCCCCTTTTCCTCCTGCCCCCAATCCCTCCCAGCATCAGGGTCTTTTCAAATGAGTCAGCTCTTCGCATCAGGTGGCCAAAGTATTGGAGTTTCAGCTTTAACATCAGTCCTTCCAATGAATATTCAGGACTGATCTCCTTTAGGATGGACTGGTTGGATCTCCATGCAGTCCAAGGGACTCTGAAGAGTCTTCTCCAACACCACAGTTCAAAAGCATCAATTCTTTGGCACTCAGCCTTCTTTATAGTCCAACTCTCACATCCATACATGACCACGGGATAAACCATAGCCTTGACTAGATGGACCTTTGTTAACAAAGTAATGTCTCTGCTTTTGAATATGCTATCTAGGTTGGTCATAACTTTCCTTCCAAGGAGCAAGCATCTTTTAATTTCATGGCTGCAATCACCATCTGCAGTGATTTTGGAGCCCTCTCCCCCCAAAAATGTCAGCCACTGTTTCCCCATCTATTTGCCATGAAGTGATGGGACGAGATGCCATGATCTTAGTTTTCTGAATGTTGAGTTTTAAGCCAACTTTTTTACTCTCCACTTTCACTTTCATCAAGAGGATCTTTAGTTCTTCACTTTCTGCCAAAAGGGTGGTGTCATCTGCATATCTGAGGTTATTGATATTTCTCCCGGCAATCTTGATTCCAGCTAGTGCTTCCTCCAGCCCAGTGTTTCTCACGATGTACTCTGCATATAAGTTAAATAAGCACAGTGACAATATACAGCCTTGACAAACTCCTTTTCCTATTTGGAACCAGTCTGTTGTTCCATGTCCAGTTCTAACTGTTGCTTCCTGACCTTCATACAGGTTTCTCAGGAGGCAGGTCAGGTGGTCTGGTATTCCCATCTCTTTCAGATTTTCCACAGTTTATTGTGACCCACACAGTCAAAATCTTTGACATAGGCAATAAAGCAGAAATAGATGTTTTTCTGGAACTCTCTCACTTTTTCCATGATCCAGTGGAAGTTGGCAATTTGATCTCTGGTTCCTCTGCCTTTTCTAAAACCAGCTTGAACATCTGAAAGTTCATGGTTCGTGTATTGCTGAAGCTTGGCTTGGAGAATGTTGAGCATTGCTTTACTAGCATGTGAGATGAGTGCAATTGTGCAGCAGTTTGAGCATTCTTTGGGATTGCCTTTCTTTGGGATTGAAATGAAAACTGACCTCTTCCAGTCCTGTGGCCACTGTTAAGTTTTCCAAATTTGCTGGCATATTGAGTGCAGCATTTTCACAGTATCATCTTTCAGGATTTGAAATAGCTCAACTGGAATTCCATCACCTCCACTAGCTTTGTTAGTAGTGATGCTTCCTAAGGCCCACTTGACTTCACGTTCCAGGATGTCTGGCTCCAGGTGAGTGATCACACCATTGTGATTATCTGGGTTGGGAAGATCTTTTTTGTACAGTTCTGTGTATTCTTGCCACCTCTTCTTAATATCTTCTGCTTCTGTTAGATCCACACCATTTCTATCCTTTATCGAGCCCATCTTTGCATGAAATGTTCCCTTGGTATCTCTAATTTTCTTAAAGAGATCTCTCATCTTTCCCATTCTATTGTTTTCCTCTATTTCTTTGCATTGATGGCTGAAGAAGGCTTTCTTATGTCTCCTTGTTATTCTTTGGAACTCTGAATTCAGATGCTTATATCTTTCCTTTTCTCCTTTGATTTTTGCTTCTCTTTATTTCACAGCTATTTGTAAGGCCTCCCCAGACAGCAATTTTGCTTTTTTGCATTTCTTTTTCTTGGGGATGGTCTTGATCCCTGTCTCCTATACAGTGTCACGAACCTTCATCCATAGTTCATCAGGTACTCTGTCTATCAGATCTAGTCCCTTAAATCTATTTCTCACTTCTACTGTATAATCATAAGGGATTTGATTTAGGTCATACCTGAATGGTCTAGTGGTTTTCCCTACTTTCTTCAATTTAAGTCTGAATTTGGCAATAAGGAGTTCATGATCTAAGCCACAGTCAGCTCCTGGTCTTGTTTTTGCTGACTGTATAGAGCTTCTCCATCTTTGGCTGCAAAGAATATAATCAGTTTGATTTTGGTGTTGACCATTTGGTGATGTCCATGTGTAGAGTCTTCTCTTGTGTTGTTGGAAGAGAGTTTTTGCTTTGACCAGTGCATTCTCTTGGCAGAACTCTATTAGCCTTTGCCCTGCTTCATTCTGTCCTTCAAGGCCAAATTTGCCTGTTACTCCAGGTGTTTTTTGACTTCCTACTTTTGCATTCCAGTCCCCTATAATGAAAAAGACATCTTTTTTTGGATGTTAGTTCCAGAAGGTCTTGTAGGTCTTCAATGAACCATTCAACTTCAGCTTCTTCAGTGTTACTGGTCAGCATAGACTTGGATTACCGTGATATTGAATGGTTTGCCTTGGAAAACTGACCTCTGTCATTTTTGGGATTGCATACAAGTACTGAGTGTATTTGATTGTCAGCAAACTATTTCATGACCTCAGTGGAGATAGAAAACTTTACTGCAGAATGTGTTGACTGTCACTCTGCAGTATTTTTTGTATTCCTTTCTTTTATGTTTGTCTTTAGTATTCCAAAGGTTTTTGTTTTCCTTTTAAGTGAAAATGCCATATGTTTTGCTGTGCTGAAAGGAACTGAAGGGAACCAAGACTTTTCTGACCATTCTGGGCCTGAGTGTTAAAAGGGTTTTCCTGGTGCTCAGATGATAAAGAATCTTCCCACAGTGCAAAAGACCTGGGTTCAATCCCTGGGTTGGGAAGATCCTCCAGAGGAAAATATGGAAACCCACTCCAGTGTTCTTGCCTGGAGAATTCCATGGGCAGAGGAGCCTGGAGGGCTACAGTGCATAGGGTCACAAAGAGTCAGACACGGCTGAGTAACTTATACACACACCTGCTGGTTCTCAGGGCAGGGGTGACACAGGAGTTGGGAACTCAGGGCCATGGTCAAGGTTGCTTGCATTGTGAGGCCTTCCTTCCTTGCTCTTGTTCCAGCCAGGAGTTTCTGGTTTTCATTTAAGGGAAGTCATTGCCTTCTTGTGCCTTGTACCCAGCCAGTGTCAGCCAATAGCTGTCACCATTTTGGGGGTTTCTCAAGCCTTCACCTTCCTCTGCTTCCTCTTCCCAACCCATCTTCATAGAAGCTCAAACCCAGAAGCTCAGGTTCTTGACGTGTCAGAGTCAGCTTGGCTCGGAGGCCTGGGCTTCATTCAGAGGCTGGAGTACAGTAGCCTGTGACTTGGCTCATGGGTTTGACAACCTTTCAGAGGTCTTAGGACACATCTTTCGGGCATACTCCTGGGTGAACTTTTCTGGTGGTTTTGTTCACCAGATGCCTTCAGAGAGCATCCGGGGGCGTGGGGGAGAAGGAGGAAGGGGTTGAGGAAGCAGGCTTACTGTGGATTCTCAGCAGAGTGACTGGAGGAGGGGGGTTTTATGTATTGGAACCATGGGGGCAACTTTCTCTCCCCACCTTGGGAGGTTTGGAGGGGATGGGGTGGGAGAAGTGAGAAAGCAGGCTTCCTTTGGAAGAGCCCCTACCTTAGATCATTCTGGTGGAAACCCTCTTAATTACTCTCTGTCAGAGTCTAAAAATTTCCCCCTAGTGCCATTCCTTAGCAGTAACTCCCATGCTTACCCTTTAAAAGACACTAGGGTTCACAGGGCAGGTTTCTTCTCAAATGCCCGGGATTGGAGAGAGAGTCCTGGATTGAGTTTTGACTCTGCCCACAGGCGAGCTGAGTCCTCCTTTGGGTTTCTCTTCCCTCACTCGTGCAGTGGGAGGATGGCACTCAGAGATCCTGGCCCCACCTTCCTTTCTCTCCGCATAGAATTAATTCTGAACCTTCCCATTCAGGGCAACGGGGGAAATCCCTGTGCACCTTCCGCTTCTCCTCCCGCCGCCAGCTTCTAGCACTTTCCACAGCAGAAGGTCCACGAAAATATCACAGGCAGCCTCTTGAAGGAGGAACATGTCACAGAAAGTCAGCATGCCCCTCCGCCCCCCGTTACCCGCCC
>SJYQ01000191.1:388698-422548 GCA_006410935.1 Redunca redunca | reverse complement strand
AATGTTTGATGTAGGAAGAGCTGAGGCCTGGTAAAGTGGTAAAGGACAGGCTGTGTTGACTGTAGGGCTTGAAGCCCTAAAAATCTTGTGTCGCCTCTTGTCCTATTTGTAATTCAAATATAACTATTAAACAGCAAAATAGATATCAAGAATCCAACGCAGTTTTGAATTTTTAATGTTCTTTTGGAACTATATATATTTTTTAAAAGGCAAATTCTTTCGAAACTCTCTCCTGGGGTGGTGAGGTGGTGGAGGAGGCTTGTGCATTGCCAAGGTCACTACCACAGCCCTGGCCTCCTCCACAATTGCTGAGGAGTCACCTCCTTCCTGGCCACCACGTCCATATCTGACCCTGAAACAAGGCACATCTCCCAGTGTCTCCGTGAGCAAAACAAAGAATTTGGAATAAAGTTTCTCTAAAAACACTTGATAGAGTCAATGTTTTACTATTTTACAAATAAATCTGGTGCTTTGGCTTGGTTTTAAAAGTCTACTGAGGGAGGAGAAATCTGCCTTAAATCAAACATATGCAAAAAAAAAACCAAAATGCCTGGCAGTGTTCTGTGTGAGAAGCTATCTGGTTTTCTACAAGCCCATCCTATCCTCCCACTTTGTGGGGAGCTGAGGACCAGGAAGTGTGGTGAACAATACTACAATACTACTCTTGGGTGCTTTTTTTTCTCTTGCAAGTGGATATACTTTGTGGGGCAGGGTGGAGGGGAAATGTGTGAGAATATATGGAACATTCCAGTCTGGTTTCGCCTGGCTCCTGTCCCAATATTATGAGAGGGATCTGGTAACAGTTAAAGCGTTGTTCCAAAAGGCTTTCTGTTTTCCTCTGCTTTTCAAAAAGCCCCCTTTTAACCTCCCAAAGTGGTGGGGGAGAGAGAGGGTCCTGAGGGAGAAGCTGACAGGTCTGGCCTGTTCCCACTGTGACCACGCCCTCCTCCTCTGTCCCCAGGCCCAGATAGAGAAAGGTCTGCATCGGCTTCCGAAAGAAAAACTCTTCTCAGGGTTGGGTGGGAGGGCAGGGGAACTTCGGGGCAAATGTGGCCATCTTCCAACTTCTGAAACAGCCTGCTGTGTTAGAAGAAAACATGAGAAACTGGAAGGAAGGAAAATGCGGTTTTTATCGGATTTGTAAAAGCGCTAGAGGGTGAGGGCGGTGTAGATGCGGGGCGGGGGGAGCACGCTGAGCATTTCCTCTTGGCTGGTTTCAGGGCCTCCTCTACACTGGCTGCTTCCACTTTTTCAGGAAGGTTGTGAGTGACTGAAAGATGCAGGGAAATGGTGAGTTGGTTCAGCAACCGCGGTGCCAAGCGCCATTGGAAGCTGAGTGTTACACCTCATTTCTTACAGACGCCACTTTCCTAAGGTGCCATCTGGGTAAAGTCCTGGGGCCTCGGGGAAGGTGGTCGCCTCCCTGGGATGGTCAATTTTGGGGTTCAAAAATATCTAAGGAGCAGCCTCTCTGTCTCTTACTCAGTTCAGTTCAGTTCAGTTGCTCAGTCGTGTCCGACTCTTTGCGACCCCATGAATTGCAGCACGCCAGGCCTCCCTGTCCATCACCAACTCCCAGAGTTCACTCAGACTCGCGTCCATCGAGTCAGTGATGCCATCCAGCCATCTCATCCTCTGTCGTCCCCTTCTCCTCCTGCCCCCAATCCCTCCCAGCGTCAGTCTTTTCCAATGAGTCAACTCTTTGCACGAGGTGGCCAAAGTACTGGGGTTTCAGCTTTAGCATCATGCCTGCCAAAGAACACCCAGGGCTATCTCCTTTAGAATGGACTGGTTGGATCTCCTTGCAGTCCAAGGGACTCTCAAGAGTCTTCTCCAACACCACAGTTCAAAAGCATCAATTCTTCGGTGCTCACCTAGTTAGAAATAAAACCAAATCTTTGCTGTTTTTTATCCTGAAAGCAGACTGGATATTTCCGGAGACCTTTGAGAAGGCAGAATGTTTACGTGGTAAAGAGCTCATAATTTAATGCTTAGTGAAAAAATAGGTTACATTATAAAACATTAGGTATAGTATGATCCCAAATTTAGATTGTACATATACATTATATATATACACATATGTATATTGTATATGTATATATACACTATATAAAATGCTAACAGCTGTTATCTCTGGGAGAAGACATTGTTATCCTAAAATTCCTATGTTGAAATCCTAACCCTCCAGCGTGATGGTATTAGGAGGTGGGCCCTTTGGGAGATGACTGGGTCATGAGGGTTCAGCCCTCATGCATGGAATCAGTGTCCAGAGAACTCTCTCCCCTTCCACCACGTGGGGACACAGCAGGAAGATAGCCTTCTATGAGCCAGGAAGTCACCCATCCCCTGACATCGAATCTGCTAGTGCCTTGATCTTGGACTTCCCAGCCTCTCAAACTGTTAGAAATAAGTTTCTATTGTTGTAACTTACCCTGTCTCTGGTAGGACTTCCCTGGTGGTTCAGTGGTTAAGAATCAGCCTGCCAGTGCAGGAGACCTGAGTTTGATCTCTGGGTCAGGAAGATCCCCTGGAGAAGGAAACAGCAACCCTCTCCAGTGTTCTTGCCTGGAAAATCCCATGGACAGAGAAGCCTGGTGGGCTACAGTCCATGGGGTCACAAAAGAGTCAGACACGACTTAGCAGCGAAATAGCAGTCTTTGGTATTCTGATGTAGCAGCTTAGACGGACGGAAACAGGGATTATGGGTGACCTTTACTTCTGGTTTGTGCTTTCCTATACTTCCCAATTGTACATAGGAAAATAGTTGCTTTCAAAATGTAAGCAGTGCCTAGAAATGGTAAGACTTCTGTCACCCCTGATGCTTAGTTGACTTGTGAGCTTTCTTTCCATGGCAACATTTATAGCTTCTGGGTTTCCTTTCACACACTATAAGAAGGATGGACCCATTCCCTACCTGCCTTCAACATCATAAAGGCACCCGACTCAGGCTGTGGGATGTCCATGAAAGCCTTGCATCCAGGGCATAGAATGGAAATATCCCCCCTGGATCCTACAGCCTGGTGCCAGCTGTCCCTGCTTTGGTTGCCTTTAGAGCTAATTCTTTTCAAGGTGAACTTGCATCTCCCCTCACCCTCACTCCCCACCCCCACCCCCAACTTTATATTTTAATGAATCTGTTTGCTTTTAGTAAGCTCTGATAGTCTGAGGCAGGCCTGGACCGGACACAGATATTCGACCACAGGAGATCTGAGGGAGACTATTCTGTCCTCTGTTTCTCAAATTTTCTCCCTCACAGTGGAATACGTACATGGATTATGCCTCCTCCCCGGGCTTAAACAGCCATAAAAACTTTTGACACTGCATTATTTCTCTGTGTGTTTTAAAAAAAGCAAAACAGGTTTTGTATAGCCACTTTAGAAACTTAGCATGAAAAATTAAAGTTGAAAAATAAATTAGAATAAAAGTGGTGTCTCAGGAGGATGAGTTGCTTGCCCTGCGCCTTTGCGTGTCCTCAGCTCCTGCCATATTCCTGCAAGGATCCTGGTCCCTTAATTTGAGGAATGAGAGTTTGTAGCTGCTTAATTCTATCTGTAGGGTGTGGAAAGCCTCGACAGTGTGTTCCCTTTGTGGGCGCTAGAGGGGTGAAGACAGACCTTTCCTACCCTTCAGGGAGAAATAGCTGCAATGAAGATTCACTTAAAAATATTGGCCTGTTTTCAAGTAACAAATCTTTGTTGCATCCTTTTGCTGACAGGGTTTCTGTTTCTTTCCTCTGTTTTAGGAAACTCTTCCCAGAGTAACTGGGAGCCACACTAGAGGCCAGGAGGTGAGGGAGGCCAACACATGTCTTCTGACCTAGATCTAATTTAACTGTCTCATCTTGATGACCATGAAACTGAGGTCCAGAGAGGGCACTGGGAGGAGACAGGCACCAAAATTCATTTCCATGGGCTGTGAGCACAGGACTGTGTAGTCCTTTCCACACCAGTCTTGGTTATTCCTCACAATCCTATGAGTAACGGGCCATCATTTCCACTTTTCAGATTGAAAAAAACAGAGAAGTCACTTAACTTCCTGAAGTCACACAGCCCAACATCAAAGCTGAGCTGTGCTCTCCTAGTGGCCTGACTATAAAGTCACAGTCTCTCCACCCGCACACATTGTGGTTCTTTAGCTCTGTATGCTCACAGTCTGCTGGAGGGATATCACATGAGTTTGTAACATACACTCACCAGAGCACTTGCATCTGGAAACGATTAACTTTTAAATTAAATTGGGAAGGAGTTCTGTTGCTCACCTGCTCATATGCTTTCTTGGATAGAAACAAAAGGAAGGACAGAAGTGGGTGAGAAGCATAGAGTCCTGGAAGGATGCAGGTGTGTGGTGTCATAAAGACTGTTTTGGAACATGGTGTTAATGCATGCAGATTGAGTGGGAATTATTGTCATATTTTACTTTCCTGTACATTAAAAAAAAAAACACATACCTGTTTTCCAATGGGAAAGTCATCTGTCATTTGGTTGTGGCAGAATACAGGTTAAGAACTGCCATTAATCACCTTGCTTTCAAGGATTTACCTTTGGCTACTCTGACTGATTAAGCAATGACTTTAATCAGAATTCAGGTTTCCCAGTTTCCAGTCCAAAACTGTGTAACATTATCACTTTTAGATTTGGCCTGTGAGTATTGATTTACATGATACTTGGACTGAGAAACAGAATTTGGTCACCTAGGAGAACCCCAAAGGTTTTACCTAAGACCAGTGAAATAAATAGTCTGTACTTTGCACACTTCTCTTCATTTAGCTATTAATCCAGGTTGTCATTGTTGAGTTGCTTAGTCATGTCCAGCTGTTTGTGATTGCTCCATGGACTTACAGCCACTCCAGGATCCTCTGTCCATGGGGTCTCCCAGGCAAGGATACTGGAGTGGGTTGCCGTTTCCTCCTCTAGCAGATTGTCCCAGCTCGGGGATAGAATCTGCATCTCCTGAATCGGCAGGCGGGTTCTTTTATCTCCGAGCCACCTGGGAAGCCCATTAATCCAGGTAGCAAATGGTTATTAAGGAAGCGTTCCTTCAGCATCGGTTAGATGGATGGCTGAGCATGTACTGTGCACTTAGGGAGGGGGTTCTTCATCCACTCTGGGAATCCGAGTAAAGCTGTAAATTCTTGTGGTGGACAAATGAACATCCTCAAAAATATTTACAGACATTTTTAAAGGGTTATTAGACCTGCCAAAGTTTGTGCATTGAGGTCATGGATAAGGGCTCAACCTTGAATCAGATGGTTTCAGCTCTCAAGTCACTCTTAACCTGAGTATTTACTGCTTAACTGTGAATTTCACAGCCCATTTCATCTCAGGATTGACAACAACAGTCTGGTAATGAAGTAAAATGTGCTTCTCATTACAGTTCCCATGGTACTGAGAGGAAAGCCATTCATTCTCAAGCTTTAAGAAAGAGGCTTTAAGCCAGGTGCCATGGAGTGGGCAAAGATGGACCCCAGACAGTCTCTGCCCCGAGGTGTCCTTTGTCTCTGAGAAAGTATGGACAGTGATACTGAAACAGAGCAATTTCAAGCCCTGGTGAGTGGGAGGCTCAGGTGGGAGGAGGGGAAGTCGAGGTCAAATCCTCACTGTTGGTTCCTATGATGAGACTCAGAGCAGGGCTCACGCAGGCTAAGTGCTCAAATAATGCAGCTGTTAGACCTCACCCCTAGGACCCAGCATCCAACATTACTGGAAATAATTACAGAGTGATAGGGGGTATTGTGGAGCCAGGGGGACCTGGGAGGGAATCCTGACTCTACCAGGCACTGTCTGGGTGTCCTCAGGCCAGTTCCTTAATTTCTCTGAACCCCTATTTCCTATAAGATCATTTGAAAAATTAGAAATAAGATGTAATACCATAGACATGTGGCTGCCTAACAGGTTAAGGTGCGTTAGTTTTCTCCCCTTAGTAAGTCAGGGGCCAGGGTGATGTTAGTTCCTTCGACTTGGCCCCTGTCTGCCCGGCTTCCCAGGTAGCTACTCATTCCTTCCAAGCCATTTCAGCAGACAGTGTTGGGAAGGAGGAAGGAACAGGGCATCTGGAAACTAGAAGTTCATTCCCAGTCTTCACTCACTAACTTGTGAATAGCTACTTAACATCCCATTCCTCAGTTTCCTCATCTTTAAAATGGGGATATGATATGTGTCTCACAGAGAGCTGTTGTGAAGATTAAATGAGAGACTGCCTGTTGCAAAAAAACAAGCCATTGTGTTATTATTGTCCAGTTGCTCAGTCGTGTCTGACTTTGCAACCCTATGGACTGCACTATGCCAGGCGTCCCTGTGCATCACCAACTCCCGGGGCTTGCTCAAACTCATGCCCATTGAGTAGGTGATACCATCCAACCAACTCATCCTCTATTGTCCCTTTCCCCTTCCTCCTTCAATCTTTCCCAGAATCAGGGTCTTTTACAAGGAGTCAGTTCTTTGCATCAGGTGGCCAAAGTATTGAAGTTTCAGCTTCAGCATCAGTCCTTCCAATGAATATTCAGGACTGATTTCCTTTAGGATGGACTGGTTGGATCTCCTTGCAGTCCAAGAGACTCTCAAGAGTCTTCTCCAACCCCACAGTTCAAAAGAATCAATTCTTCGGCACTCAGCTTTCTTTATAGTCCAACTCTCACATCCATACATGACTACTGGAAAAACCATAGCTTTGACTATATGGACCTTTGTCAGCAAAGTGATATCTCTGCTTTTTAATATGCTGTCTAGGTTGGTCCAAGGAGCAAGCATCTTTTAATTTCATGGCTGCAGTCACCATCTGCACTGATTTTGGAATCAAAAAAATAAATGTCTGTCACTGTTTCCATCATTTTCCCATTTATTTGCCATGAAGTGGTGCCATTATCTTAGTTTTTTGAATGTTGAGTTTTAAGCCAGCTTTTTCACTCTCTTCTTTCACCTTCATCAAGAGGCACTTGAGTTCCTCTTCACTTGCTGCCATATGGGTGGTGTTATCTGCATATCTGAGGTTATTGATATTTCTCACAACAATCTTGATTCCATCCTGTGCTTCAACCAGCCCAGCATTTTGCATGATATACTCTGCATGTAAGTTAAATAAATATTGTGAGTGATCCACAAAAATGCCTGTTGACGTCAGAGATCCAACCAGTCCATTCTGAAGGAGATCAACCCTGGGATTTCTTTGGAAGGAATGATGCTAGAGCTGAAGCTCCAGTACTTTGGACACCTCATGCGAAGAGTTGACTCAATGGAAAAGACTCTGATGCTGGGAGAGATTGGGGGCAGGAGGAGAAGGGGACGACCCAGGATGAGATGGCTGGATGGCATCACTGACTCGATGGATGTGGGTCTGAGTGAACTCCGGGAGATGGTGATGCACAGGGAGGCCTGGCGTGCTGCGATTCATGGGGTCGCAAAGAGTCGGACACGACTGAGCAACTGAACTGAACTGAACTGAACTGAGCTTGGGAGGAAGTGTACAGACCAAGGCAAACTGGCTTGGCCTGTTATCTCTAAAGAGAAGATGGAAAAGAGATCAGATGGAGGCCAGAGTTAGTGATCTGATGTATTCTCTCTTTCCTTGGACTCATCCAAACCAATCTTGAGGGGCCCTGAAAGGGAGAGAGAGAATGTTTGCCAGGAGCTTGCTCTGTGTCGTGCACTGAGGGGGATGCTTTGTGCATATGAGTTTGTTTCATCCCAAGAGGTCAGTATGCTTATTGCATTTCAGAGATGATCTACCTGAAGCTCAGGAGACCCTTTCAAGAAACTTGTAATCAAAATTGCCCTTGAGTGTGACTGAAGATGGTCTGTTCAGAGGGAAGAGACGGAGAGCAGAGACAGGTCAAGTGGAAGAGGAGAGAAGATGCAGTCCTGGATCTTTTTGGCACCCTCATTACAGAGACTTATATTTCGCAGGAGATTAATAGTTTCAGAGCATATGGAGATGATTAAGATTAGATGCTGTTTTGTAAATTGAAGTTCAGAGACTACAGGGGACTTGTGCAAACTCATGGCTACAAAGTATAAGAGGCTAGACTAGAATTTAACCCTCTGGACCCTGAATCCTGCCTTGCTTCCTTGCTCCATCATTCCATACTTCTTTTTTTAAAATATAAATTTATTTATTTTAATTGGAGGTTAATTACTTTACAATATTGTATTGGTTTTGCCATATATCAACATGAATCCACCACAGGTATACACGTGTTCCCTATCCTGAACTCCCCTCCCTCCTCCCTCCCCGTACCCATTCCATACTTCTGTGTGTGCCTGTGTGTCTGACTAGGGAAGAAGAATCTGGACAGGAAAAGCCTCTTTTGAGAGCATCACTCAAAGAGAAGCTCAGAGATCACTGAAAACATATTAGACTTTTCAGCATTGCTGAGATGATTATTGGTAACACTTGATGGGTTGTGTTTATGTCCAGGACTTGTCTTTCTGGGTCTGGGTAAGCAGAGTCAAGTGGGCTCTAAGACACTTGGCATTCACGTGAGCTAAGAATGCTTTACTACAACTACACTTTGCTGCTTGAACATCATTAGTTGTGAAAGATGCTGTCTGGTCCCAGAGGCTGAATTAAACTTGGAACTGATAGTCAGGTCAAGAGAGTGAAGTGCAGTATAGATACAGTGAGCTGTGGAAGAGACACACTGATTATTCATTCAGCACGTGTTTCTCAAGCACCTATATTTACTCTTGCCAAGCTCTGCTGTTGACCTTTCTAATGGGGGGAGATGATCATAAATGAATAAGTAAAATATTTCATATTGATAAGGAGAAGGTGACAGGAAGTTCAGGAGATGAGTTCAGAGTAGGCCTCACGGAGAAAGGGACATTTGAACAAAAACGTGTAGGAGGCTGGAGAAGGAGCCACCTTAGTGACGGGAGGGGTTATTCCATGCAGAGGGAAGAAGAAGCACAAAGTTCTAGAGACAAGAGCCTTCCTGGCAGATGGAGGACTAGCACAGAGGGCAATGTGGCTGGGTCAGTGCCTTAGGGAGAAGTCACAGGATATGAGGTCAGAGTGGTTGGTACCAGGGGCCAGATCATTGCAGGGACTTAGGGCTTGACCAGAGTGATAGCAGCTGGGGTGGGAGAGATGGTCTGATACTGAATGCATTTTAAACTTATCACCCAATGCAATTGTTGTTCAGTTGCTCGGTCATGTCCGAGCATGTGATCCCGTGGACTGTAGCATACCAGGCTTCCCTGTCCTTCGCTATCTCTCAGAGTTTGCTCAAACTCATGTCTGTTGAGTCGATGATGCCATCCAACCATCTCATCCTCTGCCTCCCTCTTCTCCTCCCGCCTTCAATCTTTCCCAGCATCAGGGCCTTTTCTAATGTCAGTTCTTCACATCAGGTGGCCAAAAGTATTGGAGCTTCAGCTTTAGCATCAGTCCTTCCAATGAATATTCAGGATTGATTTCCTTAATATTATCTCAAATATTATATATGTGATGTATGCTTTTAACATTCAAGATAAATACAGCATGACTCTGAAGCACTCACCATGAAGATGAAGTGATAAGTAAAGAAACAGCTGCAATATGAGGTTGTATAAGCTAAGCACCAAGAGCAGCAAAGCACTAGGGGGAACCACTCTTGTTCTGGCCAAGGTCAGGATCAGGGACAAGGCTTTACTGAACTATGTAAAAGTTCTAGCCCATGAGGAGCCCTGTTCTTAACAGAGGTATCTTAGTTAAATCACTTGTGGCCTGAAGGATGCTGTGTTACTTTCATCTACAGAAGGATGATAATAATGATGATGGTTCATTGTTCTCCGAGTTTTCTCTTTTCCTTTCCTTTTTCTTCACTTCTTTCTTTTTGTCTTAAAATAACACAAATTTATTGTCTCGCAGTTCTGGAGGCTAGGATTCCAAAAATCAGGATGTCAGCAGATGTACAGCAGAAATTAACACAGCATTGCAGATCAACTATTCAAAAATTAAAAAAAAAGAAACTACTTTGTTTGATTTTGTGTTAAAAAAAAAAAAAAGATGTCAGCAAGCCATGCTCCCTCTAAAACCTGTAGGAGAATCCCTTGTATTCTCTGCCCCCACACCACCCCTCTACTCCTCACATACTACCCTCCCCATCTGTCTCCTTCCTTGACTTAGGTTTGCCCCCGGCACATATCATTACCTAACATCTGATGTTCTTAATCATGTCTTCCCCACCATAACATCAGCTACATGAGGACAGATTTTGATCTTTTGAGTTTGATAGTATTGCTCCAGCATCCAGAAGGCTTTATAGGATGTTGTGAAAGTATTTGTTGAATGAGTGAATGATGTAGAGGATGGGAAAAGCATGTATTGTCAATTACGCTCTACTTTGTGGGCTCAACCCCAGTGGGGATTTCCCAGCCTCTGAGATGCCAGGACCGCCCCCTCCCATCTTTTCCACCTCCAGATCTTTAGATGTCTCATCGTTTCCCTTCACACTATAATTCAGCTCCTTTGAATCTGCATGCCCCACATGAGGAGGTCAGTCAGAAGGGGCCTAGAGTTCAGGAGAAGGCCAACTTTACAAAATTTTTTTTTGTTTCTTCCTGTCCGCATAAAGTGCAGAGGCCTGAACAGAAGTGCAAGGGTAGCAAGTGCGCAGTGCTGACGGCAGCCCCGCCCACAGAAGGTGCTCACGTGCCTGCTGTGGGAGGCTCTAGAAAAGAGGAGTCAGAGGTGTTACCTCAGCTCACAGCTCGCTCTCAGAAGTGAGGTCCCATTCCAATGCCATGTTTCAGAATCTGAACACACCCTGCTCCACCTTCTTGCAGGTTTTAAAAGTTCATCAAAGAAGGAAGGCGTAGAATCTGGAGGAACTGGGATGCATGTAGATGTTGTGAATCCCTGCTCACCCATCTATCGCTCCAGGGCAAACCCTGAAGGGTGTTTCTAATGTACAAGGGAGTCTAGTAGAGATGCTGACACAACCCACAGAGGGTGAGAGCGTTGTCATTTTCTTCTGCGTGTGGCACTATTGCTTAAACATGCTAAGGCAGGAAGAGGCATAATAACTTAAGATGCTGGGTTGGTTAGGGGCTTGAGCAGCAAATGGTCTAATAAATTGGGACTGGTTTGTTCTAACTCTCTACTCATCTCCAACTTGCTGTGTGACCTTGAATGACATCCCTACCCTTTCTAAGCCTTAGGATGAACCTCTGTGAAGATCATCCATTGGCAAATTACAATATCAAGTGGTTTTCAAAGGCTAGGCTACTGCTTGGTGCCCGTACAAGGAGATCCCTGGGACATACAGGCCTTTGTGTACAGTTTGCCTGAGACCTAAAGTGGAAGTGAGAAGCAGCTGTGTGTCTGGTGTGTAAAGTTCTCAGTAGAGATGTAGACAGCTTTTGCAAAAACTGCAGGCACTGATGCTTCCTGGGGGTGTTGCAGATCTGAATACCCAGCTCAGTTCTCCCTTGCCAGTGGGAGGGCCTGTGGACTCACGTGAGGAAGCCGGATTCTGTCCTCAACCCTCTGCTCTCTGCTCACGTCTAATCACTGTTTTTAAGCAATTCCCTGTCCTAAATTTCCTCCAGGTCACCCACTTGGCTCCATTTTCCTAGACACCACTCTAGCCCAACCCCCCACCCCACCCCCTAGTTCCTGCAACAGCCCCCTCTCTGGTTTGTAGAGCCGTTAGAATGATGGTTGGAGTTAGACTAGGATATTTTCCCTCTCCCCGTGTTCCACGGTGTAAGCCCTTCACAGACTATTCACTGCTGTCCTGTCAAGTTCCAATTCTTCCCAGGACCTTCACAGCCCTCTGTTGTTCAGGTCTCCAGGCTCTTCTGCCCCCCTGCGCTTTATAAACTCAGCCACATGGAATCATTTGCCCCGTTTCCAACTCCTAGTCCTCACATGGGCTCTGCTTCTAGCTGGGACCACTATCTTTTCCAACTTCACTTGGGAAACTCGCATCTGATCCTTAGGCCGCTCTATTTGGGAGGCACCTTCTCCCCCGAGTCTCCCTGACCCAATCCTCTGGCTGAGGCTGTAATTTCTCCTCCTGTGCTAACTCTGAGTAACTGGAGGCATCTGCCTGAATGCTTGTTTGAGAAGGCTTTGGAGACCCCAGTGAGTAGAAACGAGGGCAGTGAAGGGGTGCAGGCATTTGCAGTGGGGGGAGGGGCATGTGTGCAGCACAGTCTTCACCGTGGGATTGACCTTCCCCTCACCTGTGTCCAGCCCACTCCCCACGCCAGTCATGGAATCCTCTGACCGCTTCTGCCCACATTGATCTCAGTATCTCCAGATGCCTTTGCGTAGAACCAGAGCCACACAATTTGGCCCTGAATTCTTCCATAGTTGTGTTAGGTGTCCTTTCTGCCTCCTAAGACTGGATGCTTCCAGGGAATAAGAAACTTTTTATCAGAAGTCTTCTTTCTGTGTTCCCAGTCAGCTGGCCTGGAGAATAGTCGCTGAGAGCTGGATGGCCGCTTGCAGCACTTCTCTCTGTTCTCCATTGACCTGTTGATGGCCTTGTCCTCCTCCCTATAAGACCCCGTCCTCACGGAGCTCTGATCTCGCCTCCAGCTGCAGCCTGCCTGTAGCATGCTTGAGCTTCTCACGGCTCCCTCATTCCCACTGTTCAAGTTCAATTCAAATATCATCTCCTGAAAGACCCTTTCCTGACTACCCTGCTCCTTTGTGACTCTAGAAACTTGCCCTGCTTTATATTCTTATACAGTATGAGTGTAGTTCTTTATATTTCTTATGAAAGTATGTATTGCTGTGTTTCCTGTTTTCTTGTTGTCTGCCCCACTGCGCCCCTGTGCCCTGCAAATATGAAGTCCCATGTTTTGTTTGTCTTGCTGTTACTGCATCCCCAGAACAGGCACTGTTGTTGAATGGTTGGATGGAAGAGTGCGTAGATGAAAGAATGAATGAGTGCCTGAGGAATGGGCTGTCCGTCACTGAGATGGAGCCAGGGCGGGCAGGACTGTTAATTTCCCGGGCCTTTGGGATTACAGCCTCTGCCTCTGAGTATTCAGGAGAATTGTAGATGGCCTTTTATGTTCTGGGAGAAAGCAGTAAAGAGAGAGAGAGAACCGGAGAGAGAAGGGAATGGCTGCTGGATTTGAATATGGACTGGGCCATCTGGAGGGCAAAGGAGCCATCAGCCATCTTTCTGCTCCCCAGCTTCTCCTGCTCCTGGGAAGAAAGGAGGCTAGGAAAATTTCCCTTCCAGTGGCCGTATTTGCTAAAAAACAATCCACCGTGTTTCACAGCTAATGCATCAGAAAGGAACAGATACCCCCTGTTGGGCTCTGAGCCTCGGACTTGAGAATCCCCTGAAGATGTTAAGAGGGTTTACTATTTCTCAGCAGAAAGTGCTTTTGGAAAATGGAAAAGTGGAGTGAGGGAAGCTTTTTCCTGTATCCTTTTTGGTGTCAACAAATCAGGTTTCTTCCTCTGATGAATGCTTTTCTTTCTTTTTTTTTTTTGCTGCAATTTTCATTCGCAAATCCTGTTGTTCAGTGATAGGCAAGGCTGTCTTTCCTTCAAGACTAGGCAGAGAACTGCTTAACCTGAGATAGCTGTTTGTTTCTAATATTTTTACTGTGATTATTTTAGAAAATGCAGAGGCGCAGAAAGAAGAAAATTAAAACAATCCATATTCCCAGCACTCAGAGAAATCTCCAGGCTTTTACTTCTCTTATATACATATTATTTACTTCTGTCATATATGCTTATGAAAATTGGAAACATGTCGTATACTGCTTTTTCATTTGACTATGTCATAAACCATCATAAGTATTCTTATTTAAGAAATTTTGTTTTCCTATTGTAAAATAACAATAATAAGATAACTAGAAAAAATAAAATGAAATAAAAACCCCAGATAGCACAAGAAATTTTAAAAATCTGATTTCACAACTCAAAGATAATGACTATAAAATATATACCTAACTATTCTTTAAAAACATATTCCTAAAATATAATTATGTCTAAAAGCTATTCTTAATAAAAATTCCCATAAAAATTGGGCCATGTTGTACATTTAGTAAGGCCAGGGAAATAATCTCTTATAATATGACCACTTAAAATTCAGTGTGTTTCATATATAACATGATTATTATGTGATAGAATATGGAAGATGCTATTGGTCCAGTGAAAGCTTTTTAAATCACCTTTTTCCTTGCTTTTCTCTACTATGGAACCTGGAAAATAAAAGGTACTGTTTCTCTTGCTGCTGGGTGTGAAAGTGAAAGTCACTCAGTCATGTCTGACTGTTTGCAACCCCACGGAGTATACAGTCCATGGAATTCTCCAGGCCAGAGTACTGGAGTTGTTAGCCTTTCCCTTCTCCAGGGGATCTTCCCAGCTCAGGGATCAAACCCAGGTCTCCTGCATTCTGGTGGTTTCTTTACCATCTGAGTCACAGGGGAAGCTTGCTGGGTGTGGTCATGTTATTTCTTCTGATCAAGAGAATGAAAGCATATATCTGAGAAAGGCTTCTCCTCTAAACTAAAAAGAAAATAAAAAGAGAAAACTTTCGCTGTTTACACTACCCTTTCTTTTTCCTTCTTAGAATGAGGGTGTGATGCCTAGAGTATGGCAGCCGTTTTGAAAATATGAGGATAAATCCACAAGCAAAGTAGAAACTGTTGCTAAAATATCATGATAGTGTCTCCAGCTCTGGGCTGCCTACTTTTGGAATTCTTATTGAGTGAGAACTTGTTTAAATCTTTATTGTGGGTTTTACAGCCACTATTAATGATTGCCCTCCTAACTGATTTGAGATTCATATAGAAGTCAGTATTAAATAAGTCTGTCCTTTATCTTTCCCTGCTCCATGCAAAATTACCAGCTCTCATTATGGGCTTCCCTGGTGGCTCAGAGGGTAAAGCGTCTTCCTGCAATGCGGGAGACCGGGTTCGATCCCTGGGTTGGGAAGATCCCCTGGAGAAGGAAAAGGCAACCCACTCTAGTACCCTTGCCTGGAGAATCCCATGGACAGAGGAGCCTGGTAGGCTACAGTCCATGGGGTCACAAGGAGTCAGGCACTGAACGACTTCACTTTCTTTCTTTCTATTATTGAACTTGGTGGGGCCATGTTCACAGTCATATGCTTAATCCAGGAAGGTACCTATTCACAGGTTCATTTCAGTGGGAGTTCATAACCTCTGGCTATTTTCACTCAATGATTTTTATGTAGGTTTGTGATTTTTATGTCTTTGAACCTCCTTCAGTGACCAACTCACCATCCCCAAATCAAGAGCTAAGCTTTATATTTCTGTGGATCAGCTCATAGCACAGTGCTTTGTGAAATGTAGATACTCAATAAATTAGTGGTTTGATTGTCTGATTTTAACTCTCTGATCTCTTGGTTACAGAATGTCTGAATTAGTCAGAATTTCTGAGACTGTTGATTTAGAGGTCTTCACAGAATGCATGAACACAGAACAATGTTTGTTTTTTAAAATGTTAAGCAGAGTGGTCAAAATGACACTATAGTACTCTTTCACTTAAACTGTATTTTCAGCTGCCTGTCATCCATTGTTATTATCTCATATCTCAGTTCAGTGGTAAGATTAACCTTTTGAAAGAAAGGTTTTGTTTGAAAAGATCTGGAAATGATTAGTGAGGAGGCTACGGTTCTGCTCATGTCTGCCAACAGGAGGTGGTCAATTAGTTGAACTATATGCTTGGTGATGTGGTCTTTATAATTAAGAAGCTGGTTTTCTTGCCTGTCTGAGTAGGTAGTGGGTCTTCAGGGAGTCTCGTGGCAAGGCAGAAAAAGAAGGGGAGAGGGTAGTATGGTTGCCCAATAAGTCTTCAGATCACATTGACCCGAACTATTTGTGGTTTCAAAAGTCACCAAGTGCTTGCTATGTGGTTCTCCTTGGCGTGTCATTGCGCAATGGTTGGGGGTGGGGGTGGGAACCTTGACCTCTGCCCGGCCACTTGTAGCAGCAGGATGAGAGCCAACTGTTCAGTGAATGCCTTCAGTTCATGTCTCGTTTGCCTGGCTCAATCCATCTTCTTCATCCAGGGGGAACAGCATGATCAGGAAGAAATCTCTTGAGAGGATAATCTTAGCTTCCGCTTGGTGGGAGGCCAGAGGGCTAAAAGCCAAGGCCACTTGGTGACTGTAGGAACTGAAGGGGCTTTGACCTCATAGCCCATCAGGTGAGTCACTTGAGCAAGAGGAGAAAAAGGACAGCCAATGACTGGGCTCCAGGAAGGAGAGGTGCCAGAGAGGAGGATGGAGCAGGAAAGAGGGCTCAGGGATTAGTTAACATGAATAGAGAAATCGATTCTGTTATGCTCCTTCATCCCCCAAACTAACTTTCCTTAAGGAGTAAAAGTTTATGTTTAAAAGACTCTCCTTTCTTCAAGGACCACATTACATTAACACCTTAAGTCATTTTTCCTACAGAGGCATCAGGAGAGGGTCCACAAGAAGTAAAAGAGGAAGATGCTGGCTGGGGTAGATAGGATCATAGATGTTGGCACTTAAAGGGATTTGGAGGTCATTTAGGCCACCAGTTGCCCTTTCTGATATGGAGACGCTCGAGAGAGTGAGTGGTGTGCCCAGGGTCATATGGATTTAGGGTGAAACCTGGATGCCAGGCATCATAAAACTTCCCCACATCTCTTCCAACCCTCCTTCTATGTTTCCAATGAGAAACAGCTCCCCACTCCCCTCTAGCCTCTGGGTTCTAACTTCTGTGCTCTGCAAATCCCTTTTCCTTCCCCTCTCATCCTCTGCCCACTGATGGCCTTCCTTAATAAGGAAAAAGGAAAAAAAATATAGAGCCCAGAGGTGGCTTGGTGTTTCAGGAGTGGTGAGTGATTATACAAGTGGAACATTACAGAGGAATTAATATTACCTAAGATTCAGGTTGCTGATATGGCATCTAGGACAGGAGTGTCTCCATCTTGAGCCTAGACATTTATTTCAACAGAAGGAAGATCTTATTAGCCTCACTTAAATAATGATAATAATAGTAATAAACTGAAGCACTGTGAGGTAAAGTGCTCTGCTCAACGTCTCCATGGTCACATGTAACTGAATAGGGAACCTTGATTCACTCTACTGCAGCTTGTGACTTCAGCATAGAAGAGAGCAGCTTAGTGCAGTGTGCAATTTATTTAGTTTATTTACATTGGTTCTGATGTCACCTGGGAGGTTGATAGCATTTTTTTACACATGTATGGAACTGTGAAAGTCCCTGGATATTGTCAGAGCTCAGGTACTTTGGGTCCTTGGAGAAACAGATGCTAAAGGAGTAGATATGCGAGAGATTTATTAGGGGGATGCTTCTGAAGGATAAAGGGGGAAGGAGCAGACATAGGCAAGCCTTGGACCAGGATGCAGGTCTGAGCCCTGTGGCAGGAGAGGGGGAAGGTAGTATTCAGTAGGAAGAGCCTCAGACCACAGAGCAGCTTTGGAACATCTCTGCTGAGCTGGTGAAAGAATGTCACAGCAGGCAGGAAGGGACTGGCTCTAGGGCCGCGCCATGCCCAGCCACTGGCCAGCAGCAGCCCAGTGGAAGTGTGGCCTTGGCGGGAACATGCAGTGGTCCAAAGGGGCGGCACCTAGAGGCTGTCAGTCAACCACGCTCCTGCAGCAGGTTCCCTCGACGGTGCAGCTGAGCTGTGCACCTCCGTGGCTACCATGATGTCCCGTATTTGCCTGTATCCCCTGTGTCATGGTCCACACTCAGCCTGGAGGCTACAGGGATCTGAGGAACATGGTTCCCATCCCTCGGAGCTCTTTGTCTAGCTGGGAGGACCAAACATGTACACCCCAGCGAGGGAATGTGCATTAAATAATGGCCAAGGCAATAATAACAGGAGGGTAACGGAGCAGTGTGAGATTGTGGGGGGTGATCTGTGCTGGTGGTTCAAAGAGGGGTCCTTGGAGGAGAGCTTAGGCTGTTCCCATTAGGCAAATGATAGGTGTGTGTACCAGGTGTTCTGCGTCATTTCAGCCTGCCCCACGCCCATGCATTGCCTCCATCCATTTGACATTCACCCAATACCTATCAACTACCAAGCTCCATGCCAGGTACAGTAATTAGGTGGATCAACAAGCTTAGGATATTGAAGGGCCTTGTAGACTGATGAGTCATTTAAAAAAAACCTATAGAGGCATGTGAGACTGTGTGGGGCTCCTAATGACTGGAATCCTGCTAATATACATGGTGGGGTGCAAACAATGGATGAAGCTATTCACTTCATTACCATGTATCTGTTAAGCTCTGTGAAGCATGAGGTAGTAGTGGGAAGTCTTGCCTTTCCATTTATCACACACACACACACAAAATAGGAAAAAACTACATAGAAAAAAACATGAAAAAATAGAATAACAGATCATATAATAGACCATCAACACACTCATAACACAGCTTCAACAATTATCAACTCACTGCAAATTCTGTTTCACCTTCAGCCTCATCCAGCTTCCCACTCTTGTATTATTTTGGAGCAAATCCCTGCTGCTGCTGTTGCTGCTAAGTCGCTTCAGTTGTGTCCGACTCTGTGCGACCCCATAGACGGCAGCCCATCAGGCTCCCCCGTCCCTGGGATTCTCCAGGCAAGAACACTGGAGTGGGTTGCCATTGCCTTCTCCAATGCATGAAAGTGAAAGTGAAGTTGCTCAGTCCTGTCCGACTCTTAGCGACCCCATGGACTACAGCCTACCAGGCTCCTCCTACCCTAACCTCCTATAATTTCACTGGTGAAATCTCTGAAGAATAAGGACACTGTTCTTTTAAAACATATCCACAGTACTATCACACATTTAAATTTCCTGAGCCTCAGTTTTCTTACCTGTCAAGTGGGCATAATGATATCTATTCTGCAGGGCTGCTAGAGTTTTATAGAGTGCTTAGCCCAGTAGCTAGCCGCAATCATGTTCTTATTATAATGTGGAAGATCTCTGCTAGGCAATGTGGAGGAAAATTAAAGAGCCCCAGAGCATGATTTCTGCCCCCATACTTTCCAGTCTAACTAGAAAAATAAGAAATGTATTGGTTGTGTTTTCTGCTTTTACAGAATACACAGGAAATGATATTTGGTGCGTTTGGTTTTCTGCCATGAAATACAGTGACATTTTCATATGTTCAGAATCTATTAATATGTCAAGGGAGAAATGCTTGCTTAAATACCTAGGTGACAAAAGACCAGAGTACCAATTCTTGAATTGCCCGATTATTCCAGAATTAAGTTATATCACCTAGTTGTTTTAATGTGTACACAATACAGTCTTTCTTTCTTGCAGAATCTATACATAAGATCACACAAACATACAAAATCCATCTTGCACACACACAGACCTTTCATCTTTTTTTGCACTTTAGATTTGGTAATGGTGGTAGCTTTTATTACTGCCGATTATGGGCCTTTTGAGTTGAATTTTGTCAGTCTTTTCAGTTTATATTATTATTAATGTTCTTATGTCTCAAGATCTGTATTAATTGCCTCAGCGTATTGGCCATTTGTATAAAATTCCCTGGACATCTATCTATCAGCAGGAAGTGTTTTTCTTTTGGTGGCAAACACTATTTCATGCTAATACCCTGATGTCTCAGAGTTTATACAAGTACAAAGAAGGAAAGGCAATGAATTCAATAACTTGGACTTTCTTTTCATTTTCTGTCAGCAGTTTTAAGAAGTTGTTTTTTTCCCTGTAAGCTATTTGGAAAACAAGCAGTTTTTGTTTTCTGAATGCTGCTGCTGCTAAGTTGCTTTAGTCGTGTCCGACTCTGTGCGACCCCATAGACGGCAGCCCACGAGACTCCTCCATCCATGGGATTCTCCAGGCAAGAACACTGGAGTGGGTTGCCATTTCCTTCTCCAATGCATGAAAGTGAAAGTGAAAGTGAAGTCGCTCAGTCCTGTCTGACTCTTAGCGACCTCATGGACTGCAGCCCACCAGGCTCCTCCATCCATGGGATTTTCCAGGCAAGAGTACTGGTTCTGAATGCTGCCAAGCTCCAAATAATATAAATTACAGGGGTCAGTGCTTAGGAATCATGATGAGAACTAAACAACAAATAAACAAACAACCTGATTTAAAAATGCATAAAGGGCTTGAATAGACATTTCTCCAAAGAAGATATACAAACGGCCAATAAGTGCATGAATGGATGCCCAGCGTCGCTAATCATCAGGACAATGCCAATCAAAACCAAAATGAGATACCATCTCTCACTAATTAGGGTCAGTTCAGTTCAGTTCAGTCGCTTAGTCGTGTCCAACTCCTTGCGACCCCATGAATCGCAGCACGCCAGGCCTCCCTGTGCATCACCATCTCCCGGAGTTCACTCAGACTCACGTCCATCGAGTCCGTGATGCCATCCAGCCATCTCATCCTTGGTCGTCCCCTTCTCCTCTTGCCCCCAATCCCTCCCAGCATCAGAGTCTTTTCCAATGAGTCAACTCTTCTCATGAGGTGGCCAAAGTATGGAGTTTCAGCTTCAGCATCATTCCTTCCAAAGAAATCCCAGGGCTGATCTCCTTCAGAATGGACTGGTTAGACCTCCTTGCAATCCAAGGGACTCTCAAGAGTCTTCTCCAACACCACAGTTCAAAAGCATCAATTCTTCGGCGCTTATTATGATGGATACTATAAAAACAAAACAAACAAAAAGTCCAGAAAATAACAAGTGTTGGGGAGAATGTAGAGAAATTGGATCCCTTGAGCACTGTTGATTGGGAAGGTAAAATGGAACAGCTACTATGGAAAATAATATGGCAGTTCCTCCGAAATATTAAACACAGCATTGTGATATGATCCAGAAATCCCACTTCTGGGTGTAAACCCAAAAGAATTGAAAGCAGGGATTCAGTGAGATATTATACACCCCTGTTCATAGTAGCATTATTCATAATAGCCAAAGACGGAAGCAATTCAAGAATCCATGGATGGAAGAATACATAAACGCAATGTGGTCTATACATACAATATGGTTCAGCCTTAAAATGGAAATTCTGACACATGCTACCACATACATGAACCCTGAAGACTTTAATGCTAAGGAAAATACAGTAGCTGCAAAGGGACAAATACTGTATGATTCCACTTCTGTGAGGTCCCTAGAATAGTCAGACTCATAGCAGCAGGAAGAGTCAATAGTACGATGAATTCTAGGGCCTGGGAGGAGGGGAGATGAGGTGCTGCTGTTTAATGGGTACAGAGTTTCAGTTTTGTAAGATGAAAAATGTTTCCATGTGGAGAGAATGTGATGATGTTTGCACAATAATGCGAACATACTTAATCCTACTGAACTCTCACTTAAAAATGATGACGATGGAGGGAAAGGGGGGCCAAAAAAGGGTAGGAGATTAAGAAATTGTTGTTCAGTCAGTTGTGTCCAACTCTTTGTGAGCCCATGAACTGCAGCATGCCAGGCTTCCCAGTCCTTCACCATCTCCTGGAGCTTGCTCAAACTCATGTCCATTGAGTCGGTGATGCCATCCAACCATCTCATCCTCTGTCGCTCCCTTATCCTCTTGCCCTCAATCTTTCCCAGCATCAGGGTCTTTTCCAATGAGTCAGCTCTTCGCATCACATAGCAAAGAGGATTAAGAAGTATAAACTATTATATTTAAAGTAAGCTATAAAGATATACAACATGGGGAATGCAGCCAATATTTTATAATAACAATAAATTGTGAATTACTATATTGTACACCTGTAACTTATATAATATTGTACATCAATCATATTTCAATAAAAAATTTTAAAAATAGAAATGATGCTAACTGATATGCAATAACTGTTTTACCACAATTAAACTATTTTAAATTCAACAGTAAGAATAAGAGTCATGATGATAATACTAATATAGACCTTAATATATTCTAGGAGCTGTTTTTGGAAATTTTCATAAGTTAACTCATTTGACCCTCACAGTGATCCTTTAAGCACCATTATTGTCCCCATTTTACAGATGAGAAAGCTGAGGCACAAAGAGGTAGAGTGGTGTGACTATAGTAACATAAGTGGCAACACTGGGATTTGAAGACTGGCCGTCTGTCTCTAGGGTCTGTGGTTTCAGGGACCTGATCCCAGTGCATGGACTCACTGCAGAGGCACTGAAAGGTCATATTCAAGGCAAGAGTATTCCATCAACTGTTGAAATGAGAAGAGGCTAAAATCAGAGTGCAAACTTGCTCCTGTGAACAAAAGCTTTCAGAAGGAGTTGTCTGGCCCGACTATTGCCAGATGGGTTGGCTTGAGAATTGGAGAGCCACAGCTTGAAGCTCCATGGACAGATTTGTCAGGAGTCTCCAGTGGACCTGAGAGGGGACGTTGTCAACATTTATTGTGAGCTTGGCACATGCTGTGCTCTCTTCTAAGAACTTACATATCTTAACGCAGCCAATACTTACAGCAATCCTATGAAGCACCTCTGTTTTAAAGGAGATGAAGGAATTCCCTGGTGGTCTAGTGGTGAGGACTCTGAGTTTTCACTGCTGTGGGCCAGAGTTTGATCCCTGGTTGGGGAACTAAGATTCTGAAAACTGCAGCATGCAACCAAAAACTAAATAAACAAATAAAGATAGTAGAAGGGTAGAGTGCTTAAGAACTTGCCCAAGATCACATAACTTGGTACAGAAGTTAGGAGCACTGTATCTGAGGTTAGTAGAACCATTTCTGGAGAAGACAATGGCACCCCACTCCAGTACTCTTGCCTGGAAAATCCCATGGACAGAGAAGCCTGGTGGGCTGCCATCCATGGGGTCGCTGAGAGTCAGACATGACTGAGTGACTTCACTTTCATGCATTGGAGAAGGAAATGGCAACCCACTCCAGTGTTCTTGCTTGGAGAATCCCAGGGACGGGAGAGCCTGGTGGGCTGCCATCTATGGGGCCACAGAGAGTCGGACATGACTGAAGCGACTTAGCAGCAGCAGCAGCAGCAGCAGCAGAACCATTCCACTGTGGACCAGTGTTTGACTTTTGCTGGTTCTAGGTTTGGGCCAGGATTCTCTGATCTTTCCTTATTTGTTGAAAATTCTGTTTTTGAGAATCTTAAACCTGAGTGTCAGGTTCAGAAACCCTTAGGAAAACCCCATCCCAGGACCAGGTCTTCAGAAGATGCCTACAGTAGGGAAATCGCCCAGTTTCTCTGCTCGGTCTTGCTATTGTTCAGTTGCTCAGTCGTGTTGGACTCTTTGCAGCCCCATGAACTGCAGCACGCCAGGCTTCCCTGTCCTTCACCAACTCCCAGAGCTTGCTCAAACTCATGCCCATTGAGTCAGTGATGCCATCCAACCATCTCATCCTCTGCTGTCCCCTTCTCCTGCCTTCAATCTTCCCCAGCATCAGGGTCTTTTCCAACAGCTGACATCCATTCAGGCATTTCAGGACAGACTTATCCACAGCCTCAAGGAAGTTAAAAGAAAAGGCACTTGTTCCCTTCTATGAAGGCAACAGAACACACAGAGCTAAAAGCAAGGGGCATACATGTGACTATGTATACACAGATATATATTCTGACAGATACATATGAGTATGAACTTAGATGCATATGTTATATATCATATGCACACCCATGATTTGGGGAGTTCTAGAAAAATCACTGAAGGAAGAATGGGAATAAGTGGCAGCTTGTCAGAGACAGAAAAAAATGAATCTATGAAAAGCGTGGTAATAAGAAATAGAAAGATTATGGGCTTTGGAGTCAGATAGCCCTAGGCTCAAGTTCTTGCTCTGCCACCCGTTAAGTGTGTGACCTCAAGTGAACTAATCAATCTCTCTGAGCTCTACTTTTTCATCCTATGAAAGTGTTTGTCCCTCAGTTGTGTCTGACTCTTTGTGACCGCATAGACTGTCCATGGAATTCTCCAGGCAAAAATACTGGAGTGGGTCGCCGTTCCATTCTCCAGGGGATCTTCCCAACTCAGGGATTGAACCCCGGGTCTCCTTCATTGCAGGCAGATTCTTTACCATCTGAACCACCAGGGCAACACTTTATTCTGTGTAATGGGTATAAATATTCCTACCTTATGCATGCGTGTATGAGTGAGTGAAGTCGCTCAGTCGTGTCCAACTCTTTGTGACCCCATGGACTGTAGCCTACCAAGCTCCTCTGTCCATGGGATTTTCAGGCAATAGTACTGGAGTAGATTGCCATTTCCTTCTCCAAGGGATCTTCCCAACCCAGGGATCAAACCCAGGTCTCCTGCATTGTAGACAGACACTTTACCGTCTGAGCCACCAGGGAAGTTCATGCATGCATATATGCTGAGTCATTAAGTTGTGTCTGACTCTTTGTGACCCCACGGACTGTAGCCTGCCAGGTTTCTCTGTGGGATTTTCCAGGCAAGAATACTGGAGGGAATTGCCATTTCCTTCTCCAGGGGAATCTTCCTAATGCAGGGACTGCATTGCCTACTTTGGCAGGTGGATTCTTTACCACTGAGTCACCTGGGAAGCCCATTTCTACCCTATAGGTTTTTGTAAAGAGAAAATGTGACAGGGAAAGTGTCTACTGGGACCTGGCTCATGATGCAGACTTTCTGAAGATAGCCCATCATTTTCCAGAAGTGGATCTTGTAGATGGCTCACAGNTGGGTGGAGGAAGCTGGGCTGGGCTTTGGTGGCAGGGGGCTGGGGGCTGGGCGGGCAGCAGGCCTCGGAGGTGCTCTGATGGGCCTGCGGCTGGACGTGGCGCGCCTGCCCTGTCCTTAGGAGAGTCTTCCCTAACAGAGCCTTTCCTCCCAGGTTGGAAGCACTGCGCTCATTCTGCCCCCAACCAAATCTGATCATGCCTTAAAGTCGCCCACTCCCACTTCTTCCTTCCCCCATCTCACCAGCCTCCTGTGTTTGGTTGACTCAAGGCAGCAAGGAAGGGCTTCCCAGGTGGCTCAGGGCTGAAGAATCCACCTGGCAATGCAGGAGATGTGGGTTCGATCCCCGATCCAGGAAGATCCTACACGTCCCAGAGCAGCTAAGTCTGCATGCCACAACTATTGAGCCTATGCTCTGGAACCTGGGAGCCGAAACTACTAAGCCCTCATGCCCTAAGGCCTGTGGCCCGCAACAAGAGAGACTGTAATGTGAAGCTGGTGCATCATGACTAGAGAGCAGCCCCCACTCAACGTAACTAGAGAAAAGCCTGAGCGCAGTGAAAACCCAGTGCAGTCAAAAGTCAATAAGACTGAAAGAAAGAAGATAGCAAGGAATCACGCCCAGCCACCTGGCTCCAGCCCCTTCAGCTCTCCCTTCCCTGGGCCCTGACCTCCACGTGCTTCCTCAGCTCATACTAGAGACAGGAGGGGTCTTGGCTCCAGTCGACCCTGCATGCTAACTTCCATGCTGGAACTCAGGCTTCCTGGTTAGCCTGGTGCTGACCTTGGACCTTACCTATAACATATGCACACTTGGTCCTGACCCTGGAGCTGGTTAGAATTGCAGGCGCCTTACTGGCTCAGACGGCAAAGCGTCTGCCTACAGTGCGGGAGACCCAGGTTTGATACCTGGGTCGGGAAGATCCCCTGGAGAAGGACATGGCAACCCACTCCAGTATTCTTGCCTGGAAAATCCCTTGGACGGAGGAGCCTGCTGGGCTACAGTCCATGGGGTCACAAAGAGTCGGACACAACTGAGCGACTTCCCTTTCACTTACCTGAGAGCAGGGCTGGGGCCAAGGAGCACCAATCACCGAGTCACGCGGGTTACCCAGGGGTGCCTGAGTTTTCCCTGTACCCACAACCATCTTCTCTTTCATTCTCAGCACCTCCCATACATCCCACGTGCAGACCACTCTCCTGAGACTGTATGGTTCAATAGAGGACCATGACTAGCTTTTCTGAGCACCTACTAAGTGCTGGCATCTGTGGCTAATTTCACGGAGGGGATGTCATTTTCGTGAGGAAACTACTGAAGCCTCGTAGTCACCCTCGGATGACTTGCGTGAACCCACGGGATGGGCGCCACAAGGCAGGACCTAGGAGATGATGGGTGTTTGGGCCAAGGTTACGCAGTTGGGTAAGTGGCAGAACAAGGGTTCCGGGTGGTCTCCCCTCTCTGCCCTGAGTCCTTGCAGCAAGTGATACTCAGACTTCAGGGTATCTCTCCAAGACCATTTATGGGTCCTCCTCCCCAACCCTTGCAGACAGAAGGTGGCCCCTTCCAACTCTTTCCTTGTCCAGATAGCCTGAGGGTGGGGTGCATCCCACACCAGTCCACTGTCGCTCTGTAAATATTTGTCTGCGCCTTTCTCACCGCCTGCAAAGGTGGGTGAGCGCAAAGCCAGACGGGGCATGTGAACACAGGCAGTTTGTCAGCATAATTGATACTGCGAGGCCGGAGGCCCGGCTCAATGGATGCCTGCCGAGCAGATGGGCGAGGATGTGTAATCCCTATAATACAGGCAGGCGTGTAATTTAGGAAAGTGGATTTGTTTTTCTGGAACAACGGGGACAGATAATGCCACTCCACGCAGCCAAGACGGTCTCTGGAGAGTTCAGATCCGCACCGCTTTTCTCTCTTGCTTTCGAATGCTTGCCCTGCAGGCATCAGTCACCGGATGGCGGCCCTGTGAGTGAGCGCTCAGTCCTCCCTGGTCCCCCCCCCGCCCTCTCCCAGCTGCCCACAGGGGGACACAGATTGACCGCTGGGCGGCAGCGGGGCATGGAGGAAGTCGAAAACCAGCTTCTGTTTTCTCATCTCTGCAGCAGGGATGATGGTGCCTTCTGCATCGTCACTCTTTCAGCCACATCAAGCATACTCGTGGAGCCCCTGTCTCTGTGGGCTGGGTGTAACCCGCTCTGACAGTGCTGAGCAGATAGCAGATGCTCCACACATGCACCTTCCAGACTTTTCCTTCTTTCCTAAAACTCCAGTTTATAAAGCAGCCTCCCATCTCCAAACCCCCTCCCCACCATCACGCTTGTCCTGTACAGAGTAAGATCCCTATTTCTTTATTGGGCTCTAACATTGAAGCTATCCAAGAAAAATGAATCTATCAGAAAATAAGGTGTACACATCCTTTAACCACCTGGGACCATTGCTAGGACCCTTCCTGCCTAATTCACAAGCACAGATAGAGAACAGAGTGAGACGCACATGGAAAGATGTTTCCTGCAGCATGTTGTCAGTGACTAAAGACTTGGGAATAGCCATCTATCCCTTGAAATTCTTGTTCTCCATTCACTAAGCTTGGTGAAATTTCCTGGCATGCGATGGGCGTCTAGTGTGTGTGTGAAATGAAAGAACAGATGGAAATCAAGGTGGCCATAAACAGAATAAGGTCAATCTAAAGAAAATGACACTGACAAGTGCCCAACATACAGGGTTAGATGGAAAAGCAACTATAGAATAGGATGTGTAAGGGGCTTCCCAGATGCAGGAGGCACAGGAGACACAGGTTCAATCCCTGGGTGGGGAAGATCCCCTGGAGGAGGGCATGGCAACCCACTCCAGTATCTTGCCTGGAGAATCCCATGATCAGGGGAACCTGGTGGGCTACAAGCCCATGGGGTCGCAAAGAGTCGGACATGACTGAAGTGACTTAGCACACGTGCAGGGTATGTACAGAACATGTTCTCATTTTAGAAAATAGAATGTAGAAAATATTAGGAAAGCTACAAAAGCATCTCTTCAATAAAGACTTTTGCAAAGAGAAAGGGAGAGCCTGCTTTTTTTCTTCCTCCAACTCTTCTCCTGCTTTATTCTTTCTTGCCTTGTAATGCGCATAACCGTAAATCTCCACTTGAATGACTTCACATCATTTCTTTCATCCAATCCCCTAGCATTGGACATTATGACTGTTGCCCATTTTTCACTTTTGTAAACAGTGCTGGTCTGAACACTCTTGGGAACATATCTGTGCTGATGAGGAATGCATTCCGGGAAGTACAATCACTGCCATTTTTACTAATGTTCCTTCCAGTTGTCTTTGACCCACTGCACATGATTTAATTGATTTCACAATCAAGGAATGATTCAACCTTTACTAGCTCTGACACAGAGCAAGCGACCCTCCGAAGCTCACTTGCCTCACCTGGAAAAGGGAAGTTTATGATTTGAGATGCTGCCAGCCAACAGGGAAGATCCCTGGACTTGGGCAGTCATATCACCTGGGATGCCCAGGAATCTTAGCAGGGGACTTCACAGAAAGGAGTTACTGATGTTGGTGTAACTGGCTCAATTTCTAAAACAGAGAAGCCTGGGAATGGGGTGTGAACCCAAGGGCAAGCAACTGATCCAGGACTTGCCTAGGTGGCTTTGGCAGGATCACACCTTGAGTGTGATGGCTCTGGTTGAAATCACCCTGAATGGGACCCTGGGCAAGACCCAAGAAGAAGGAGATTCTGAGTTGCCAGGAAACCAGTGTTTGATTTCTCAGCAGATAACTTCGACCCACTTTTCAGAAATCAGAGCATTTTTGTGCTAAAAAAAGGAAATTTTCAAGTCATGTTTCAGGCTGGGATATGTAGAAGAAAAGCTTCCAGAAGAAGACCTAGATTCCTAGGCAGGTGGACAGCTCTGGCAGGATTCTCAGCAGCGAAGCCTCTGCCTTGTATCCGTGAGAGGAGGCTGGCCCTGTTACCCTGCCAGCTGTGCTCAAAGTGACCCACGTGTGTCTGGAAGTGTTTCCAGCACACAGGTACCTAACTCGTGGCCACGGTGACTGATGTCGTTGTTGTTTAGTTGCTATTATTATTTGCTGTCTCTCCTGGAGAATTCCATGGACAGAAGAGTCTGGTGGGGCTGTAGTCTCTGGGGTCACAAAGAGTCAAACACAACTGAGTGACTAACACTTTCAACTTCACTGGAGATGTCAGGGCGGTTCAGGAGGAGACATCAGCCCAGGGACCGAGTCCCCTCACTCACCAGCTCCTCTCTGATCTGGACCAGGCGCTGTCCTCACCAAAGGATGCAACAGAATTTCCTGCCCTCTTGGGTCTTGTTTCTGTCTGGGGAGACAAAGAGGAAACACTCAAACATAAAGTACGCTGTCAGAAGGTGCGACTGGCCTGGCCTCAGTCACTCAGTCGTGTCCAAATCTTTGCGACCCCATGGATTGTAGCCCTCCAGGCTCCTCTGTCCAGGGGTATTCTCCAGGCAAGAACACTGGAATGGGTTGCCATGCCCTCCCCCAGGGGATCTTCCCGACCTGGGGACTAAATCCAGGTCTCCTGCATTGCAGGCAGATTCTTTACTGTCTGAGCCACCAGGGAAGCCCATGACAGGCCTTGTAGAACCACAAAGCCAAGTAGGGAGCAGGGACAGATGTAGAGCTGGTTTGCTTTTTTTTTTTAATTTATTATTGTCAGGACCCTTAACATGAAATCTACCCTCTTAACCAACTTTTAGGTGTGTAATACCATACCGTGCACATTGCTGTACAGAATCTAGAACTGATTCATCTTGTTTACCTGAAGCTCTGTGCCCCCTGAACAGGGGCTCTTCGCTTCTTGTTCCCCTGGATCACGGCAACCACCATTCCATGCCCTCCTTCTGTGTATCTCACTGCTCCAGCTGCTCAGAAGTGGAATCCTACAGTGAGCGGAATGTCTTCAAGACACACCCGTATTGTCACATATGGCAGGATTTCCTTCTTTTTCAAAGCAGAGTGACACTCCATCATATGTCCATACCACACTGTCTTCATCCATCCGTCCACAGTGGGCATTTAGGTTGTTCCGAAATAACCTTGGATATCGGGCCCAATAAACGCAGATGGGGTGGGGAGGGGGCTGCTGAGGAGGGGGCCTTTGACCCCAGCCCTCTGTGGAGGAGCACATGACGCCTGAGGCGGGCCCTTGTGGGAGGGAGGGCCACCGAGAGCCCCGACTGTGCAGGGGGGCTCCAGGTGGGAGGAAAGGCAGGGAGGCCTCTGGGGCTGGTGCTCTGGGATGAGGGTCCAGGGCCAGATGGTGGGGAGGGCAGGGTCCTGGGCAGTTTGTGAAGGAACACGGTGTGGCCTGGGGGCTTCAGAGTTGATTCTAAGCAAAAGGGGAAGCCCATAGGAGCATTTCCAGCCAAGATAAAGAAACTGGATTTGATTTTCAAAGGATCCCCCTGGAGGCTTGTGAGTGGAGGGAGGAGGGTGCCCAGAATCCATTCTAAACATGCCCTCCCCTACCCTACCCTTCCAACCACCGCAATCTGGCCCCATCGCTTTTCCATGATGTTCATCCTGCCATCCTGCCAGTTGTATTTGATCTGTAATGTACCTGTTACATGGCAACCACCACCCTGGGCTTGGGGACACAGCAGTGAACAAGAAGATGCATTTACTGCCCTTATAGAGATTGAAGTAAGAAAGAAATGCAGGAAATACCCCACTTTTTTAAGAGGAAGGAAAAGAATAACTACAGATTTCAATAAGTACAGAAGTTTGATAAAAGGGCATGGTGGGTCAGAATGACTCCTCCCAGGAAAACGTCCCGCTCTAACCCCTGGAACGTCAGCATGTGGTTCACTCTCGGGATTGTGTTATGTTATGGGGCCCACATTAATAGAGGGAGCTTATTGAGATTGTCTGGGAGAGCCTCACCTAATCCGATGAGCTTCTGAAATCAGCTAAACTTTCTCTGGCTGGTGGCAGAAGAAGGCAGAAAGAGGAAAGCGGTGCTCCCACTGGGCTGGCCCAGGAAGAAACAGACGTCTGATGGAGAGCGCTGACCTCTCAAAGGGATGCTGGGGCCACGCTCAGCACTGACAGGGAGCCAGATAACACGGATCTCTGTGCCACAAGCAAGGCACCACAGCTAGCAACCCCAATGAGCTCGGCAGCCAATTCTTCCCCAGAAATTTCCAAGGGAAATGTGGTCTGCAACACCTGAACTGCACCTTCGGGAAACCCTGAGTAGATGATCCCATGATGTTTCCACCCAGAAATGTGAACTATGACTGGCGAACACCTTACCGTTATTCCATATGTTTACCCATGGCGTTTATTATCACCATGATGGAATGGGCGGAAGAAATGAGGAGGAAGTAAGTCACAGGGGGCATTTTCTAGCTCTTTGTCTAATGGATATCCATATACTTTTGTATGCAGAATGATGGGGGGGTGTGTGTGTGTTAGTCACTTAGTCGTGCCTGACTCTCTGCAACCCTGTGGATTGTAGCCCATGAGGCTCTTCTGTCCATAGGATTCTCCAGGCAGGAATACTGGAGTGGATAGTCATTCCCTTCTCCAGGGGATCTTCCCGGCCCAGGAATCGAGTCCAGGTCTCCCGCATTGCAGGCAGATCCTTCACTGTTTGAGCCATCAGGAAGCCCATGAGGAATGATACCCAGCATATTTTCTATTTCTGTTTAACACATCTTGAAAATTTGAGCAGCTTGGCATCAGAGTTGGACTCAGCAACTGGACTCAGCAGAGAAAGAGTCCAGAAGGGAAGGAGGCGAGACAGAGCTTTCTGGAATTGTCTTTGCAGAGCCCTCTGCTCACTTCTCCAGGCTCTCAGCCTCTCTTTGCAGAGATGGAGAACAGAAGAAATTCTCGTGTCCATTTCTCAGAGGAAGGGCATGACCTTGTGAACCCACGGATCCGTTTTCGTGAAGAGCTTTGGTTTGGAAGACGGCAGCGAGGAGGGGCTGGAAGGTAGTGCCGAGTATGCCCGGCCTCCTCTCTGGGCCTCGGGGTGCTCAGGTGGGAAAGGAGATGGAAGGGGAGGCCGCTGGTCTCCAGGGGTTTGTCCAGCCCGGAGAGGCCTTCATTCTGGTTTAACAGTGGCAGCAGGGATTTCTCTGGCAGTCCAGTGATTCAAACTCCGTGGTTCCGTTGCAGGGGCAAGGGTTCAATCCCTGGTCAGGGAACTAAGATCCCATGTGCTGCTAGGCACCACACACACACACACACACAAAAAGGTTACCATTGCATTTGATAAAAATTAAAAACAAAATAATTAAAAAAAAACCACTGGCAGCAGTAGAAGGGAAGATGGGAGACTGAGGGCTAGGGTGTGTGGTAGGGGCCGTGGGGCTCTGTCCACAGTTGGTGGTCAGGACACACTCAGTCATGGTGAGGCGTGGGGAAGGGGCAGGGGCAGGGGGAGAGCCCTGGGCAACAGGACCACTGCAGGGCAGGGTCCCAGAGACAGTCCCAGTGGTGGAAGAGGCCTTCTGTCCTGTGAGCTGACCTCCCTCACTAGGTCTCAGGGGTCATCAGAGGGGAGAGGTTGTTTGGGGGACCCCACTGGGGTCTCCCCTCAAATGTGCAAGCTCGTTTTCAGCATAGGGCTCGGCACTAGCTGTTCTAGGAGCTCTGTCTCTGATCTTGGATGGTTTCCCAGCTCACCTCCCTGCCATGGCCCATGGGCTCTAGAAAGCCCCCCACTGGCCAAACCCCTGCCCCTCAAGCGCTCCAGACACTCCTGATCATCCGGCTCGAGCCCACGGTCTTCTCAGGCCTCCCCAGCTGCATCAGTCACCTGTGCCCTGCTCCCCTCTCTAGCCTGGCCCTGGCCACAGTCCCCCCACGAACCCCAGGCCACAAGGGGCCCTCAACTCCACGCCCAAGTCCTTTACTCTGCCTGGACAGCCACCTGTGCCCTAGTGACTTCTGGGCACCCTGCAAGCCTCGACCCTGGGTGCCCTCCTTCACCAGGCAGGACAGAGGTGCTCCATCTCTAGTCACGGCCCCCTGGTACTGATTCTGGAGTCCGGCTCCCTCTCCATTCACTCTCCAATTCATCTTTCTTCTCTGGGTCCTTCACAGCACTTAGGACAGCCTGGTCATTCAATGCGGTGGGCCACATCCCTGTTTTCTGTCTCCCTGTGATGATGGACACAGGCTGCTTCCCCCTCCCGACTGGGCTCACTATGATACCTGGCACCTGGGCATACGCGGGGCCCGTAATGCCTGTGTGTTAAGTGACTGTGCCGTCTAGTCCTTTCACGCAGGTCTGATGACTCTCTTCCTAGCCTCCCTACCCTACCTGTGACTCTGGTAACCAGGACACTCACCTCAGTTCATCGCCATCCCATGCCAGGATAGCGCCCACCTCCCACCCCCAGCATGCCTCCTGTGTTCCATTTACCTGGCAGCTGACACTCTGCCTGGTACCAAGTGGGCTCCCAATCCACCACACGTGGAATGAACTGCCACAGGGGCAAAGGGAAATGAGGAGGAGAGGAAGGAAGGGGCTGGATGGCTGAGAATTCCCTGGGTCACAGATGAGCCCCACTCTGTCTGTTTATTAAATCCCTGCTGCCAAGCAGGAGGCCAAATAAAGACACCCCCGAGCTTGGGAGTCTGATTTGGGTCAAGTGGGGCTGAGGGAGGTCATTCAAATTAAGCCATGTTCTCATCTAGTTCAAAATACTCATGCCTGGCCCATTTTTAGGAACAGAGGTCAGCAAGAAAAAGCAGAAGAGCCCTTGGGGCCAGCACCTGTTCCTTCTCTTCTTTTGGAGGCTTTGCAGCCCTTGAGGAAGGAAAGTGTGCTCCTCACACCCACCTGGCCCCCATCCCTGCTCTTCTGGGGGACTCCCGCAGGCGGATGACAATGGCTCTCCCTGCCCCGGAACTTTCCTAGTCCTCATCTCAAAATAAGGACATCAACCTACCCCTCCCCCAGGATGTTCTGAGAGCAGGGAGAGGGGCCACCTGTAGCCAGAGGCAGGCAGGTGCTGGGCCAGCAGAGGGGCTCACAGAGAGCGGCAAAAGCGAAGCCCCCCACCCCTGGCTCCCTGCCCCTCCAAACTTTCCAAACTTACAGGCAGCTGCTGCCTAGAGAGGGGGCTATTTCAGACCAGGCTGTAAAAGGGACCGAAATACTCGCTGAAGTCTATAATTGGACAAGAGTTGACAGGCCCTGTCCCGGGCTTCTGAACGACTCCTCTTTGCTGCCTGGAGCCCAACGCTATTCCTGCTGCCCTCACCCCTCCCCAGCCTCCTGCCCCCAACCCCCCACCGCGACCCCCAGAGGGACA
>SJYQ01000191.1:363738-381923 GCA_006410935.1 Redunca redunca | reverse complement strand
GCCAGGGTCCACACATCCGTTCTCTTTGTCTGTGTCTCTATTCCTGCCCTGCAAACAGGTTCATCAGTGCCATTTTCTAGATTCCACACATACGCATTAATATATGGTATTTGCTTTTCTCTTTCTGACTTTCCTCACTGTTCATCCACATCGCTGCCGCTGACCCCACACTATTTTGAATGCCTTGTTCCTCTCTGGGGCTGTGTTCCTACCACGTGCAGTCTCGGAGGCAGGAACTTTGCCTGGTTTATCTCCATTGCCGAAGCTCTGGTGTGGGCTTGGGTGGGAGTGGGTTCAGTACTGGGCCTGCAGCGTGAGTGAGCACCTGCGTGGGTGGGTGGTCGGGGGTGATGAGGTGGGGAGGGAGGGAGGGGATGCAGAAATGCGTGACTCCCTGGGTGGAGGGCAGGCTAGAGAGCCGACTGATGAAACAGTGAGCAAGAGAGCAAGCCCGCGGGTGGATGGATGCACGAGGGCCTTGTGTTGATCTGCCATGTGTGGACGGTTCTTAGGTGAAAAGGAAGGAAAGAGGATGGGGTGGCAGGGTTCAGTCCTCAGACAGAACCTTTCAAGAGGCTCTTCTCTGTCGCTCCTGCAAATTCTCCCACCGAGAAATGCTCAGACAGGGTTTGAAAAGCCTGACTTCACTGGACAGCAAAGCACCTAGGTGATGAGCAGAACCCCTCCCACTGCCGCCCCCTCCTCCCCTGAAGGGGCGGTATTTCCGGAGCTTCCTCTCTGCCTTGGTCCCGGAGTCCCCGCACAGTGATGCCAAAACAGCGGGTCCTTTGAACAATGAGCTGGAGCTCCAGGTCACGCTGGGCACGAACCTCCCTGGTCCCACTGTGTCAGGCACATCTGTGCATTGATTCCCTGAGAAGGAAACTCACCCCGTGGGGTCTCTGTTCCTGGTTCCTCCCCAGGCATTCCTGACCTCCCCCACCTACTCACACCTGCAGAGCAGTAGGTCCTGGAGATCTGAGAAGCTCTCTTAGAAAAAAAGAAACACCCTTCATGACTAGACAGAGACGGTAACTCCTGTGCTCATAAGCCACATGCTTGCTCTATTCTTAGGACGTAGAAGTTTTAAGATTATATTTTTTAGTATTTTTTTTCAAAAAAATAAAAGAGAACATGCTTTTATTGTCTAAGTCAATATAGAGTTAGTGGAGACACTCTGTCATGGTTATGTTGATGCATGGAGCGCCTGCTCTGTGCCTCTCACCCTTCCAGGCCCTGAGACATGACCGCTAAGTCTAAGGAGCTCCATGGAAAAGACAGACCAATAAGCTGGTGTGCTTAGTCGCTCAGTCATGCCCGACTCTTTGCGGCCCCATGGATTGTAGCCCGTCAGGCTCCTCTGTCCATGGGGATTCTCTAGGCAAGAATACTGGAGTGGGTTGCCATGCTCTCTTCCAGGAGATCTTCCTAAGCCAGGGATCCAACCCAGGTCTCCCACCTTGTAGGTGGATTCTTTACTGTCTGAGCCACCAGGGAAGCCCAAGAATACTGGAGTGGGTAGCCTATCCCTTCTCCAGGGGGATCTTCCTGACCTAGAAGAAGAAGGGAAAAAAGATCATAGGAAATAACATAAAACAGTAGATGAGGGGATGGGAGAAGTCAAAGCTGCCTGAGTTCACCTCTGCCCACCCCCAGACACTTGGCCAGAGGGGAAATGCCTTAAGTTCAGCTCAGTCACTCCTTAGGCTCATGAATTGATGGCCCAGAGAGAGAGAGACAGTTATGCTGGAGCCCATCATAATACAACCTGAATCAACCCTGAATATTCATTGGAAGGATTGATGTGGAAGCTGAAACTCCAATACTCTGGCCACCTGATGCGAAGAACTGACTCATTGGAAAAGACCTTGATGGTGGGAAAGACTGAAGTCAAAAGGAGAAGGAGATGAGATGGTTGGATACCATCACCAACTCAATGGACATGAGTTTGAGTGAACTCTGGGAGACAGTGAAGGACAGGGAAGCCTGGAATGCTGCAGTCCATGGGGTCACAAAGAATCGGACCCAAATGAGCTACTGAACAACACCACACTACAATATCAGCTTCCCACTTAACAGGATTCAGAAGATAAGGAGGTCAGTTTTAATACTGTTTGCGAGATGATAAAACAGTATCATCCCGGGGGTCTGTGGGAGCCTGAAGAAGACAGTGACACTCCCTCCATGGGAAATCAGGAAGCCTTCACAGAGGAGAAGATGCATCCTAGGGGTTTTGAAGGATGACTAGGAGTCTGCCTGGCAAGGAGAAGACTGTTATCATCCCAGAGGTAATGACAGAGGCAGTGGCAAAGGGTTAGGGCAGTGGTGGGGTGTTGAAGAAAGAGGGGGAAGTTGCTGAGGTTGGAGGACAAGGCTCATGAGGAGTCGGTGGGGAGGACGAACCTGAAAAAGGAGATCGGGACCAGACTGAGAAAGGCCGGAAGGAGAAGGCTTTCTTCTGGGAATGACATGAACAGACCTGTGTGCTCCAACGACATCTGTGCCCAAGGCCCTTTACAGACTTACAGAGCTTAACCCACAGGGTTACAATCTGGTTCAGCGGTCAGATTCTCATCCTCAGAAGGAAAAGTGTCTTCAGAGATTCTGGGGTCCTGGGTAACCCGAGGGCTGAGCCAGGAGCTTGGGTTCTAGACTACAGCATCTCTTAAGGTAGGGGCTCCAAGTGAGGGCTGGATCCTCCCTTCAGCTTCCTCACCTGAAGATGGTTAACATCTCTCAGACACCATGCAGCTCCCAAGACTGCAGGATTCTGAGATGTTCTTAGTGCCTTGCAAGGTTGCCAGCACCTGGTTACTGGGGGCACTCAGGCTTAGGTGGAAGCATGAAAGGGGCTGAGAGTGGATTCAGTTCAGTTCAGTTCAGTCGCTCAGTCATAGACTCTGCGACCCCACGGACTGCAGCACGCCAGGCTTCCCTGTCCATCACCAGCTCCTGGAGTTTACTCAAACTCATGTCCATTGAGTCGGTGATGCCATCCAACCATTTTATCCTCTGTTGTCCCCTTCTCCTCCCATTTCAAACTTTCCCAGCATCAGGGTCTTTTCAATTAAGTCAGGTTCTTCACGTCAGGTGGCCACAGTATTGGAGTTTCAGCTTCAGTATTAGTCCTTCCAATGAATATTCAGGACTGATTTCCTTTAGGATGGACTGGTTGGATCTCCTTGCAGTCCAAGGGACTCTCAAGAGTCTTCTCCAACACCACAGTTCAGAAGCATCAATTCTTCGGCGCTCAGCTGTCTTTATGGTCCAACTCTCATATCCATACATGACTACTGGAAAAACCATAGTCTTGACTAGACAGACCTTTGTTGGCAAAGTAATGTCTCTGCTTTTTAATATGCCATCTAGGTTGGTCATAACTTTTCTTCCAAGGAGTAAGTGTTTTTTAATTTCATGGATGCAGTCACCATCTGCGGTGATTTTGGAGCCCCCCAAAATAAAGTCATCCACTGTTTCCACTGTTTCCCCATCTATTTGCCATGAAGTGATGTGACCAGATGCCATGATCTTCGTTTTCTGAATGTTGAGCTTTACGCCAACTTTTTCGCTCTCCTCTTTCACTTTTATCAAAAGGCTCTTTAGTTCTTCTTTGCTTTCTGCCATAAGGGTGGTGTCATCTGCATATCTGAGGTTATTGATATTTCTCCCGGCAATCTTGATTCCAGCTATGCTTCATCCAGCCCAGTGTTTCTCATGATGTACTCTGCATATAAGTTAAATAAGCAGGGTGACAATATACAGCCTTGACGTACTCCTTTTCCTATCTTGAACCAGTCTGTTGTTCCATGTCCTGTTCTAACTGTTGCTTCCTGACCTGCATACAGATTTCTCAAGAGGCAGGTCAGGTGGTCTGGTATTCCCATCTTTCAGAATTTTCCACAGTTTATTGTGATCCACACAGTCAAAGGCTTTGGGATAGTCAATAAAGCAGAAATAGATGTTGTTCTGGAACTCTCTTGGTTTTTTGATGATCCAGCGGATGTTGGCAATTTGATCTCTGGTTCCTCTGCCTGAAGCATGGGGCAATGGGGGAGTTTGGAGTAGACCACTCTCTCAGACAGCGGTCTCATATGGTGGTACAGAAGGTACTGTCAACTTGAAACAAGTGCTGGAAAGGGCTCTCTGGTAACTTCCTTTAATTGAGTGCTCGTAGCTTTTTTGTTTATTTTTAATTGACTGGCAACCAGGCACTGTGGCAGGGACCCTAATCCTTCCCATAAGCTGGTGGGGCAGGCTAATCCCCTTGTTACAGACGAGGCGTGGAAGCTTAGACAGTAGCTGAGATCACGCAGCAAAGCCGACAAGTGCTGGACCCGGGAACCAAACTCGTCTGTCTGGCCCCATGGCCCGTGGCTCTCTGTTGACCGTCAATCTCAGCTTTCACTGGGGGACACCGCTTATGCTTCCTCACTGTCCTTCCCCCACAAAAATGGGGATGCTACTGGGTCGGTACCTCCCAAATCAGAGTGGGTACTGCAGCACTATTTATATGCATTGCTTCATCAGACCAGACGCTACTCAAAATAAGTTAAACAGAAATATCTCTCTGTGTCCTCAGGACCCTGTAATCTGAGACAGTCTCTTGTGAAATGAACTGAGACAGTCTATTTGGGGTGGGGTGGTGAAGAGAGAAAATAAAGAACAAAATCAAGAAGAATTCAGTACTGAACATGAAAGAAAGAAGAACAGGGTTACGACAGCTCTCCGATGTTTGCACAGACTCACAGAGCTATCATGGGCGATGAGTGGTTTCTGGTGTGGATGGTGGGGCTCTCTCAAGGGAAGGCATCCTTCTCCGTGCCGTCCCATTGGCCCGGGAAGGATGCAGGGGTGCAGTATCTGGATGGACTTTGGAAGTCAGCCCTTGGAAAGGGATTCTGGGAAAGCCAGTCTAAGCTGAGTTGTCTATCAAACATGAACGGAGGGGAAGAGGGGAAAAGACACAGAGCAAGGAAGGCAATTAAAGACCCGGGGTGGGGAGGGCACTTGGAAGGGCCTGGGTGAGCTTGAGATGGAGCCGTTATCTTCAGAGCCATATAAAGTCCAAGACATGTCTGTGGTTTGGAAGTGAAAGAAGCCCAGCTCAGACTGGCTTAGATTTTTTAAAAATGGGTCTGGAGAAATATTTATCCCCAACACAAAAGCTCTGAGCGCTTGTGGACTTTGGGCAACACTGGGCTAAGGTGCTCAAGTGACAAAACTCATTTCGTTCTCTTTAATGGGTGGCTTCCTTCTCCGTCAGGATTCCCCCACCCCCGGGTCATGGCAAATGGCCCTCCACATCTCCAAACTTAGCATCTCTATCAGAAACACGCCTCTCTTCCCGGAAACTCCAACAGAGTTTCCAGAGATGCCGTGGCTTGAGTTTCATTCACAGTTTTGAGCAACTGGCAGAGAAATGCGACTGGCATCTGGTCTCTTGATAAAAAGAACTGATAGGAAATATTTTTGAATTCCACAGCACAAAGAAGGAGGTTAGAAAAGCACATTTCTCATTCTATTTCCATCCCCTGCAATGAAATTAATCCTGCATTTTGGTAGCCTGGGGTTTAAGCTGATTCCATGTAAGTCTTTCAGTGTCTGAATGGAAGGAGGGCCGGGTGGATGTTCTTGCTGGTAATTAGGACTAGACTCCTAAAGTCCCTAGTTCTTTTGTTTCCTCCTCTTCTATGAGACATCAGCTAGTGCTTTCCTTCTATGGAGGACAGGGAGCAGTCCTCTGTGGTTACTGATGCTGTCTGTCTATGACTGAATCCTAGTTCTGCATGTTCCTGGGTGTATGATTTGAGACACATTTGTTAATTTTCCTGAGTTTGAGATTCCTGGATTCTAATCAGCATTTGGTCAGCTTGTTGTGAGGAAATAAAACAGTTCAGGTGAAACCACAGCCTGGCCCTGGCTGCTGTTTACATCGTTCCTGCCACTGTATGTTCACCACATCTGTTACCGCATAACCCGTTGAACCAGCTGTCATACTGTGAGTTTGGACATGTATTTTCACTGCCCTAAAAATCCTCTGTGCTCTGCCTGTTCATCCCTCCCTCCCCCCAAACTCACACGCTTGGAAACCACTGATCTTTTCATTGTCTCCATAGTTCGGCCTTTTTCATAATGGCATAGAGTTGGAATCATACTGTATGTAGCCTTTTCCGGTTGGCTTCTTTCGCTTTGTAACATGCGTTTAAGGTTCATCCAGGTCTTTCCATGGCTAGCTGGCTCATTTCTTTGTAGTGATGAATAATCTTCCCTTGTCTGGATGGACCACAGTTTATCTATTGATTCACTTAGTGAAGGGCATCTTGGTTGCTTCTACGTCTTGGAAGTTATACATAAAGTTCTATAAACATCCATGTGCAGGGTTTTGCGTGGACCTAAGTTTTCAGTTCAGAGAAGGCAATGGTACCCCACTCTTGCCTGGAAAATCCCATGGACAGAGGAGCCTGGTAGGCTGCAGACCATGGGGTCGTTAAGAGTCGGACACGACTGAGCGACTTCACTTTCACTTTTCACTTTCATGCATTGGAGAAGGAAATGGCAACTCACTCCAGTGTTCTTGCCCGGAGAATCCCAGGGATGGGGGAGCCTGGTGGGCTGCCGTCTATGGGGTCGCACAGAGTCGGACATGACTGAAGTGACTTAGCAGCAGCAGCAGCAGCAGCAAGTTTTCAGTTCCTTTAGATAAATATCAAGGAGGGTGGCTCATGGATCATATGGTAGGAACATGTTTAGTTTGTAAGAAAGCACCAGAGTGTCCTCCAAAGTGGCTGCGCCATTCTGCTCTCCCACCAGCAGTGATTGAGGGTTCCTGTTGCTCCATAGTCTCACCTGCATTTGGTGTTGTCAGTGTTTGGACTCTTCTAACAGGTGTGGAGGGGTGTCTCACTGCTGTTTGAATTTGCGTTTCCCCGATGACAGGTGGTATGGAATATCTTCACCTGTGCTTGTTTTCCCTCTGAATATCTTCTTTGGTGAGGGGTCTGTTAAGAACCTCAGCTTATTTTAAAAATCAGGTTGTTTTCTTATTGCTGAATTTTAAGGGTTTTGGGTATATTTTGGAGAACTGTTCTTCATCAGATGTATCTTTTGCAAATATTTTCTCCTTATCTATGGCTTATCTTTTATTCTCTTGAAGATTTTGTTTGTTTGTCTTTAGCTGAAAGTACACCACAGAGGATTCTTCGCCATGAAACTCACAGGAAAACATTGGATCGCGGGAAGCAAACCAAAGGCACAGAATTACCCTAGCACTTCTGAGACCAAGTACGGTAGTTGAATGTGAGGCTGACACTGTGTCAGCAGGGAGGGGGGGCGGGCAGTTGGTTCCTCTGCCTGCCCCCACCCTGGCTACACACTGCTTTTCCTCGGAGCTCTGTCCTCCACTCCCTCTTCACTTCTCCAGGAGGGTCCCCTGCCCCAATGTCTCTTCTGAGCTAGACTCAGATGTCTTTGACTTCTCCACCCGGGTGTCTTCCAGGCAACTCAGACTCACTCACTATGTCCTGCTTATCACCCCCACCCCACTCAGTAACTGGCTCCCAGATGTTCAAACTGGAAGTCTGGTACCATGGAATCTGCAGCTGGACCACTTGAAAATGTTAGCATTAGTTGCTCAGTGTGTCTGACTCTTTGCAACCCCATGGACAGTAGTATGTCAGGCTCCTCTGTCCATGGGGTTCTCCAGGCAAGAATACTGGAGTGAGTTGCCCTGCCCTCCTCCATGGGATCTTCCCGACCCAGGGATCAAACCCTGATCTCCTGCATTGCAGGCAGATTCTTTACTGTCTGAGCCACCAGGGACGCACAAGGACCACTTGACCTCCTTACTGTCTTAGGAAAGATTATAAGCATGTCTTTGGATGTTGCACTGACCTTCTTGTTGGTCTCTCTGCTCTATCCATCCTTCTCAGTAGGGTTTTCGAAATTGTATTAATATAGGTCACTCTCTTGCATGAGGACATCCACTGCTTCCAAGGGCAAAGTCTGACCCCCTTTTGCTAGGTTACTGCCCAAGTCCTTTGACTGCCTTTATTAACATGGATTCTTGCCTTCTGGTCCAGCCTGAATTTTCACCGTTGCTTTTACTTCCTCATCTAAATACTTTACTTATTGCTCATAAGTGATCCTGGAAGGGAGTCAGGCTATTCCGGGTGAAGACAACCCTCGTCTCCCTGCCTGCTCTCCACCCATCTTTCCTGACTTGGCTCAGGTGTTAGCTCCTCCAGGAAGCCTTCCCTGACTCTCAGGCCTAAATCAAGTGCTATCAGAGCACTGACCCTACAGAAATGGAAGCATCTACTCACTTATCTGTGTCCACTATTAGGTCTGAAGCTTCTTGAACAGAGTGTCCTGTTCTGTGTGCCTGGAACTTAGTAAGTGCCTAACCTTCCTTGAGGGCATGATTGAATTGGGGAATAATTAGACATTAAAGGCCTGGGACCCCTATGCAGTTAACACTGACCTGTGATGTAGGTGTTGTTATACGGGAATGGGCTGAGGTCCGGAGAGGTTAACTGACTTCCCTGGTTTGCACAGCGAGTCACAGGCAGAACTGGACTCTGAACACAGGGTTCTAAACAGAAGCTCTGTCATTGTGCCAGCTGCTGCAGAAGAGTCAACACCGCTGAAGGTGCTCGGTCTGTGTTTGGTGACTGAGGAGGACTTGTTGCAGGTCTTGAATCAAGGAGGCAGGCTCCCCAGCACTCCCCAGGCAGCTGGCCTCTTGGGCTTCCATAGAGACAGAAGCCAGCCAGCTCCCTCTGCCCCTCTGCACCTGCAAGTGCGGTCTTCTTCAGACAGCACAGCAGAGGCTCAGAAGGACCCAGCTCAGTGGCCTGGACACAGCCACGCCAAGCTTTTCTGTCTCCATCAGATTCCTGTCCAGAGCTTCGTCCATCGCCCCAGCAACACATCCGCGGTGCCTCACTCCACGCAGTCTCCACCCTCTGTGGGCAGCAGCCAGACCCTCTGCAGCAGGCAGAGCTCAAACTTTGCCCAGGCTGCCTCGCAATGTGCCAGATCTCATTTTCTCCCTCTAAATTGCCTTCTGCTCAGTGTCTTTTCTCCCCCACCTCCGAGTCCCTGAATAGGGAAGGCTGGTTACTATGGCAATGGGCTGGCTCGTGGAAGGAACTCAGCTCAGTAAATTAATTGCTGGACTTTTGGAGACTAATGGCACAGCCCTGCCTCCCAGGGACAGGGTGTGGCCTGCGTTGTGCCCACTTGGCAGCCAAGTCCTAGACAGAGCTGATGAGAGAAGTAGGATCGTGGTACCCATGCTTGCTGGTGGGGAAGCAGGGCACACAGATCTCACCAGGTACAGTGGCTGTGTCCCTGGTCTGTGCCGGTATCTTTGCGGCATGCTTTGTAGAAACTACTTCATGGAACCCTCGCAGCATCCCCTGTGGAGTAGGGATGATCCCCTCTTATGATGGAGATGGGATGCTCATTTAGTGGCTCCTGAGCATAAAGGTGCCTTACCTAGCCTGACTCCTCAGTGGGCATTTTGCTATGAACACTCCATTCATTCTCTTCCCTACAACATCTTCAGAAGACAGAAGTACAGGGAATATTTCCTATCTCATTCTGTGATGCCAACATGATCCTAATCCCAAATAAAGGCATTCGAGAAGAGAAAATGGCACACCAGTATCTCTCGTGAGACTCGATGCAAAAACTCTCAACAAAATATTAGCAAATAAATATGACAGTGAATAAAGGGAATTCTAGGTCATGGCCAAACAGTATATCCCAGGCATGCAAGGCTGGTTGAATGTTTGGAAATTACTTAATGGAATCCATCACACCAACAAGCAGAGAAGACCCTTCTCTGTCCTCTGAAGGATGCATGACTTGGTTTTGGGTATATCCATGTTGTCTCTGTGCTTAAGAAAGAAGTGTTGCTCCAGCCAGATTCCAACATCCTGAGAAGCCCTGTTATGCTTGATTATACCCATGCACCTGTGATTGCCTGGGACTGAATCCTGGCTACTGGATGTGTGTCAGGGGCAGGTTCCTGAGCCCTTTGTGCCTCAGTTGCTTAATCTGTAAAATGGGTCTCATGACACTTGCCTTCAAAATTAAATGAGTTATTATGTATCAAGTCCTGTGAATGACTCTTGGCGTTTAGTAAGCATGTGATATATATTAAAAAGGTGAGTGCTGGAGAGTGTAGACTTTGGTCATTCAGGCCTGACGGCAGGTCCAGCTCCGACTTTACTGGCCTGGGTGCCTAGCAGAATTGTCTGTGTTCCCCGATCCCAGGGTCGTCTTCAGGAGGGTGGGGCTCGCAGTACTGCCTTGCAGAGAAGATGTTGCTAAAAGGGGCCTGGTTTGCAGCACACGTTTCCCCAGCCTTTCCTTTAGAGGACCAGACAGCAAGACTGAATTTTCAACTCAACACATATTCACTGGGACAGAGGTCAGCACAGACTGCCCCTGGGGGAGCTTGCTGTGCTGCTGCCGCTGCTGAGTTGCTTCAGTCATGTCCGACTCTGTGTGACTCCATAGATGGCAGCCCACCAGGCTTCCCCGTCCCTGGGATTCTCCAGGCAAGAACGCTGGAGTGGGCTGCCATTTCCTTCTCCAATGCATGAAAGTGAAAAGTGAAAGTGAGGTCGCTCAGTTGTGCCTGACTCTTAGTGACCCCATGGGCTAAGCTTATGTGCTTCTCCATCCATGGGATATTCCCATGGAAAGAGTACTGGAGTGGGGTGCCATTGCCTAAGGAGTAGTTATTTCTGAGTCCCGTGGACCTGCTTTCACATGCAGCTCTGCCCTTCACCACCTGGGTGTGCTGGGGGCATCTCCCTGCTTGTCAGCCTTGGCGTGCTGGCCTGTGAATGGGAGATGCAGGTGTCCACACCATGGGGCTGTTCTAGAGATGGGGCCTATGATATATACAGCGTGGAGGCTCTCCAGTGACGCTGGGTTTTACCCAGGTACAGGGACCCTTGGGCTTCCCAGGTGGCGCTAGTGGTAAAGAACCCACCTGCCAACGCAGGTACACGTAAGAGACACAGGTTCAGTCCCTGGGTCGGGAAGATCCCCTGGAGGAGGGCATGGCAACCCACTCCAGTATTCTTTCCTGGAGGATCCCATGGACAGAGGAGCCTGGAGGGCTGCAGTCCATGGGGTCCCAGAGAGTCGGCTGAGTGACGTAGCCTGCACACGTGCACAGGATGGTGATGGCTGAAGAAGCAGGTGTGGTTGGAATCCCTACCCTGGCTTCTGTTACTGACATGGCCTTAAGGTTGTGCTAAAGCTTTACTTGCAGGTTTCTTTCTTTTTTTTTTTTTTAAGATTTGTTTATTTGTGCTTTCACTGAGTCTTTGTCACTGTGCACCAGCTTTCTCTAGTTGCAGTGAGTGGGGGCTGCTGTCTAGGTGCGGTGGGCTGGCCTCTTGTTGCAGAGCGCAGGCTCTAGGTGCTCGGGCTCAGCACCGCTGGCTCTCTGGCTCTAGGGTGCTGGCTCAGTAGCTGTGCACATGGGCTCAGTTGCCGTGTAGCACGTGGGATCTTCCCGAAGCAGGGATCGAAGCCGTGTCCCCTGCATTGGCAGGTGGATTCTCAACCGCTGGGCCACCTGGGAAGCCCTTACTTGCAGTTTTCTTGTTTAATCCCCTTGCAGCCAACCCTGTAAGGTGGTTTCTGTTCGTATCTTACTCCTCAGTGAGGATGCGAAGGTGCAGAAAAGGTTAGGTCCCTCTCTGAGATTGCAGAGTTGGTGACTGATGGGGGGATTTGCACCACCAGGCACTCTGGGTTGAGGCTCTGCCCTCCTGACCTCCCGGCGAGGTCTGTCCCCATCTACACCTGCCCCCATCGAGGGAAGCTGCTTTTCTCTTAGTGGCGCTGGTGGGTGATGGAGCTGTGAGCGGGCTGAGTGTGCTGAGCTGCGGCCGGGGATGTGGGGTCAGGCGGTCCTCAGCCCAGGTGTGGGGATGCTCCTGGGTTGTTACAGAATCTGCTGCCTTTTCACAGTCAGGCCAACCAGTCCACCCTCACTAGAGAGAACCACTCCTGAGATCTCTTCTTCTTGTAAGGACACTAATTTATCGTGGTGAACACAACCTCCTGACCTCATCTAAACCTAAGTATCTTCCAAAAGGGGCTTCCCAGGTGGCTCAGACCGTAAAAAAATCTGCCTACAGTGAAGGAGACCTGGGTTCGATCCCTGGGTTGGGAAGATCCCCTGGAGGAGGGCATGGCAATCCACTCCAGTATTCTTGCCTGAAGAATTCCATGGACAAGAGTCAGACACAATTGAGCAACTACCACACACACATACTTTCCAACAACCCCACTTCCAAACACCATCACACTTGGGATTGAGGTTTCAACACATGAATTTGAGGGGACATGATTTAGTCTAGAGAAAAGGGCCTGGACAAACATTTGTAGATGGTAAGTGAAGAGAAAGGGAGGGTGTGAAGTTGCTAGGAGGGACCACTCAGTATCCTCTCCTCCAGGGGATCTTCCCGACCCAGGGACTGAACCTGTGTCTCTTACGTCTACCTGCATTGGCCCTTCATTCTCCTAAACTGTCATCTGAATTCACTGTCCTGTGGATGCTGTGACAAATATTGAACAATTTAAGCAATGCAGATTTATTATCTTAAAGTGCTCAAGATCAGAATTCCAAAATGGGTCTCACTGGGCTAAAGTCAAGGGGTTGGCAGGGCTGTCCCCTTCGAAGTCCAGAGGGGAGAATTCATTCCTTGCCTTTTGCAGCTTCCAGAGGTCACTTGCATTCCTTGACTCGGGGACCCTTCCTCTGTCTTCAGAGCCAACAATGGCGGAGCAAGTCTTTCTCAGGTTGCCATCTCTCTGTGTTCTGACCCAGATTCTTCCTTTTGTAAGGACCCTTGTGATTACATGGAGCCCACCCAGATACTCCAGGTTATCTCCATATTTTAAGGTCAGGTGATTAGCTATGTATTTTTTTTTAGCATTAACTTATTCTTTGTTTTTTTCTCATTTCCTTCTGTATTTATTGGCTGTGCTGGGTCTTTGCTGCAGTGTGTGGGCTCCTCCAGTTGCAGCGTACAGGCCCGCTAGCTATGCGTGTGGGCTCAGCAGTTGTGGCACACGGGTTTAGTTGCCCTGTGGCATGTGGGATCTTCATTCCCCAACCAGGGATTGGATCCATGTCCCTGGCGTTGGAAGACAAATTCTTAACCACTGGCCCACCAAGGAAGCATGATTTGCAATGTTAATTCCACCTGTAACTGTCATTCTTCCTTGCTATGTAGCGTAACATATTCACAGAGATAAGGATATGGACATCGTTTATAAGGTTTACTGTAATAAAAAGTATATAACATAACATTTACCATTTTAAGTGCGTGACTCAGTAGCATCAGGTTCATTCAGATATTGTACAAACATCAGCACTATTTCTGGAACATTTTCATCACCCCAGACAGAAACTCTATAACCATAAAGCAGTAACAGAAGATGTCTTATTGCGTATTTAGGCCTTTCTTTAATTCTGTTCAGCAGTGACTTGTGGTTTTCAGTGTACAAGTCTTGTTCCTCCTTGGTTCAGTTTATTCCCAAGTATTTTATGCTATTTTTTGATGCTGTTGTCAATAAAATTCTTTTCCTTAATTTCTCTCTGGATTGTTCATTGCTCCTGGACAGAAATGCAGCAGATTTTTGAATGTTGTTGTTTTTTTTTTTTAATTCTGCAACTTTGCTGAATTTGTTTATTGATTCTAACAGCTTTTTGTGAGTTTTTAGGGTTTCTTACACCTGGTAACTATCATCTCACCTTTTCCTGAAATGGCCACAGGACAGTCCCCCTCCTGTTCCTGAGCCCCCATAAACACCCCCTTTCCCTCTATCAGTGTCATTGAGCCTCCCTTGCCTTGGCCTATGTCTTACCTGTCTCCCAGGTGTCAGTGAGTATGGATTTGGTGACATTCATCTGCCTGCCCTCAGAACCTGTCACACGAGGGCCACTGGCAAATATTTGTGAATGAATAAATGAATGGTAACATCTATGAGCAGTTTCCTTTTCCTGGATCTTGGCGTTCGCAATGACAAACAGTTTTTGAAATGGCCATCCACATGAAAATAAAATACACAAAATGGGAAATCATTTAGCTAATACACCTCAATGGATCAAAGAAATGCGTTGAAAGCAAGAAGGGATGTTGAGTTAGCCAAGATCAAAGGAATGGTGCCACTCTGTGCAGCCAGGTATGCAGTGAGAGGGGCACCCACACATCCACTCTGACACTGCTGGGGGCAGCGAAAACAGCGCAGCCTTTTTGCAAAGCAGTTTGACAGTTCTTACCGGGGCCCTTTCAAAACCCATAGGACGGATGCCCCAAGTGTTTTCCTACAAAACTATTGTAAGCAAATAACTGAGTATGGGCAAAGAGGTGTCCTCTTGTGACATGCTAAACAAATAAAGCAGGCTATTAATGTCTAAAAGTAGAAAATATGATCAGAATAATGACGTTAGTGTCACAGGTCATCGCCTTAGGGAGCAGATAACAGGAGGCCTGCAGGTTCTTAATTAATTCACATCTGCTAATGGATGGATGGGGACCGGAGAGATGGACGAATCAGGGATCAGGAGGTAACACTGAGCTTGGCTCTTAGAAAGTCACACCTTTGGCTGTGTGAAAGGGTGAGTCTCAGCAGTGAAGAGGGTTGGGTGGCTGGGTCTGGGGAATTCCTCCCCTGAGGGGGTCCAGAGGTTACTTCTGCAGCTTCTTAGTTCAAGGGCCCTCCTGTAAAGGTGTTCTTCCTCCACACAGGATATGTTCCAGTAGACCCTCACAGCGTCTCTTCCTGGCCAAGAAATGCTGGTTCCCAAGCACGAGAGAGCCATGGGCCGCCTGCAAGGGAACATCGTGGCCTGCCTCCTGTGGGTGCTGCTGCTTTGGAGTGGGGACCGAGGCTGTCAGGCCCAGAGGGCAGGTAGGGCCGTAGGCAGAATACAGAGCAGTGGGTGTGTGTCCACTCGTGTGTGGGTGTGGGCCGGGGGTGAGCTAGTCCCGGTGTGTGTGATAGTGTGGGTCATCCCAGGTGTGGTGTCCACTGTCCCCCAGCCAGTGTGAGTCATAATCAGCCGTGCCACTGAGGCATGTGCCCTTGTGTGAGAGTGAACACATGTCTGCAGTCGATCATACAATGTGTTGAGGCTGTGTCTCTGTTGACCACATACATGGTGTGGGGGCAGCAGTGGGGTTAGCGTCCTGCTGCCTCGTCCTGTTCTTGAGAGGACCTTGGGCCACAGCCCGAGGGGCACTGAGTGCCCTGCAGTGCAGCCTAAAGTGGTGGCCGGGACAGTGAGCGGCCAGGAAGTGGGGAAGTTATGGGAGCAGAGACAGCCCGGGTGGGAGGGGTGAGAAGTGACGGGACAGCTTGCCCACCCATCTGAGGGCCTCCTGGGAGGAGTCACGGTCCCTGGGGGACCTGGGGAAGGAGTCAGGGATGCGAGCGGCTTGGTCTATCACAGCACCCAGCCCTGAGCCTGCATCCCGGGTCTTTAGTATACAGCTGGAGCTGGTCTCAGGGAGAGAACTGCCGCTGGATGGCTGGGTGTGAAACGCTGCCCCATTTTACAGATAAGGAACTGAGGCAAAAGAGGCACAGTTTTGGATAAAAACTATGTAAACCGAAAGGATTTACTGTGCAGTCCAGGGGACTACATTCAGTATCTTGTAGTGACTTATAATGGAAAAGAATTTTTAAAAAGACTGTAGATCGATACATAAATATGCATAAGCAGATCACTTTGCTCTAAGCCCTGAAATTAACACAATATTGTAAATCAACTATACTTTGATTTTTTAAAATGTTGAAAAAAAAAGAGAGACCTCCCACCCCCACCTCCACGCCTCACCCACCATGAGGTTGAAGGAATGGGCAGGGCTGAGCTAGAGTCAGACTGTTTATCTGGGCTCTCCAAAGAAGAGGAAAAACAAACAACAGCCCCTGAAGGCTTGCATTTCTCCATCACTTTACAAAGGTCTATTCTGCTTGCCACTCACAAAGCCAGGGTAGCTAGACAGACAGTGATGAGTGTGGACATCCTGTTTTCTGTGTGGGTAACACAGGCCTTCCGAGGAGATTTCTGTGCCCCCCAGGACAGCTGCAAGTGTCCAGTTGGCACCAGGATTATCAAATTCAGAAGCGGAAAGGCCCGAGGACCTTTTGTCTCCGCCCTCATTTCATGGAGTGGAAAGCAGTTTGTGGGGTCACAGGGCCCCTGCGAGTGGCAGGATCGAGGCCAGAAACCAGGGCCCCTCCTGCCTTATTGCCCTTCATTTTCACCTGCCCGCAACCTCACCTGTGCCCTGGCCTCCAGAGAAAGTGGCCCTGTGGTGAGGCCTCCCGCACGAATGAACCTTCTGCCGCCTACAACCACATCACCTCAAGGGTTAGAGCCGTGGGCAGCAATCACCCTGATCAGGCTGGGACATCACAGTCCCAAAGGCAAAAGGATGACCTTTGTGTCCAGGGCAAAAACTCCCTAGGAGTTTTCTCTGAGTCCACACATCTGGGCAAACCACTTCGAAAGCTCTGATCCTGTTAGGGGATCCATTCTGCAAAGGCATGGGTTCACCTCGGCTTCTCAGCCGATTGGACTTGGATTTTAAAAAACTAGAGGGGAAGGTAGACGTGGAAAATTCAAGAGGAGCACTGGAGCAGGGTGGGATGAGGACATGTGCATGTATGTGTGTGTGTATAAATATACGTAGCCTTATTATTTTTGTTTTTTGAACTTAATGCATTGTGTGTAAACACAAGATCAGGACACACAGAACTTCATGCATGGCTCTGCTTGCCAGAAAGAAGCAAGGGTTCTGTTTGTAGCTTCTTGCCTCTGTACACAGTTGTATACACGTACACACACATAGACATACACACATGTGCTTTTCATACCTAATGATAGATGAGTGAAAATGTATCCTCGTTGGTAAATACGGCAATGATAGAGTGGAAGGTGTATCCACCTTGGTAAATACGGCCATCACTGTGGTGGCCGCCTGGCATTCCACTGAATGATGCAGGCGGAATATTTAAGTGGTCCTTATGCATACCCACGACAGGCTCCGGGATTTTGCTTGGCAATGCTGCCATGAACTTCCTTACAGCTTTGCTTTTGCCCTTTCTACTTATCTGCTGGTTTTCTTTAAGTAAATCACTGAATCTGGAATTGGCAGATTCAAAGATACAAGGCTTTTAGGACTCTGACAATGGGGGTGACAAACCCCAGACTCACTCCTTGAGCCCATAAAGGCATTCTCCTTACATCCTCACTGGCCACCACAGCCAATATTTTTTACTTTTGCCAACCGGACGTTTTAACACAATTTTTAAAAAAAAAAATTATTTTCACTGATCAGCTGTCTGTGCCAGGTGTTTCCAGAAGCCTGATCTACTGCTCCTGTTGTCATGGCCAAGACTCAGATTCTGGAACAATCAAGGCAAGGGCATTTTGATGATTCCCCTGTCTACTTGTGCAGCACTTTGAAGTTTAGAAAACACTTTTCTTCCTATTATCTAACTGTAAAATGGGGACCAGCAAGCTCTCTGCACAGGGTTGCCCGGTGGATCAGAAATAAATTATAGTGCTGTATTTTATTTAATCAAAAGTGTCATATAGCTTATATAAAGTTTATATTTGTAAAAATATGAGCATATTTTTATAAAGCGCTGTAGACTTTCTAAAATATATGAATGCAATCCATTTTATATGATTTCTAATAGTGAGACACTGTGAACTGTTTAACTATCTGACAGGAGAGGACTGGCTAAATAAATTATGTTCATCCCTGCGGCGGAATCTCTGCAGCCATGGAAACCAGCATTATCACACTGGAAATGGGCTCCTGGCGTATCACTGGATGCTGGGAACCAGCTTATATATCAGTGCCATGGGTACAGGCCCACTTCTGCCAACAGCATAAATAAATACACCGTGGGTTAGCAGTAGTTATCTCTGCCCAGATGGAAATATGAGCGTTTGAAGATTTTTTGGATTGCCTTTTGCAGGTCTGAAAGACAATGAGGTCACTTTTGAACCAACATAGTAGGAGGAGTTAAGGAAACTGACAACAGTAGTCAGTACTGTTACATGACTGCTATGCACTTTCACAAATATATCTGTAACCTATATATAATCATATATACTTATATACAGT
>SJYQ01000191.1:325160-363681 GCA_006410935.1 Redunca redunca | reverse complement strand
ACTTGTATAAATACATATAAACTATATATATAATTATCTATAGTATATAATATATACTTATATGTTATTCACTATATATATGTGTGTGAGTGTACATATTAACTATATAGGTAGTCAGGTGAACACAGCAATCTTGGGGAGATTCCCCATCACATGGCCTTTAGGGAACCAGGATTAGGGCTCTAAGGTGGCAGCCCAGCCCCCTCCACCCCGAGGAGCGGGCGGGCCCTGGAGGCAAGTTTTGGGGGACCCGGATGATCACTCCTCCAGCCCGCAGCAACGACCCTGCCTTTCCCGTTGCCCCTGTAGGTTGCAAAACCGTGCACTACGACCTGGTGTTCGTGCTGGACTCCTCCTCGAGCGTGGGCAAGGAGAACTTCGAGAAGGTCCGGCAGTGGGTGGCCAACCTGGTGGACACGTTCGAGGTGGGCCCGGAGCGCACGCGGGTGGGCGTGGTGCGCTACAGCGACCGCCCGGCCACAGCCTTCGAGCTGGGCCGCTTCGGCTCGCGGGCCGCGGTGCGCGCAGCGGCGCGGCAGCTGGCCTACCACGGGGGCCACACGCACACGGGCGACGCCCTGCGCTTCATCACGCGCCACAGCTTCGCGCCGCGCGCCGGCGGCCGCCCTGGGGACCGCGCCTTCAAGCAGGTGGCCATCCTGCTGACCGATGGCCGCAGCCAGGACCTGGTGCTGCCCGCCGCCACGGCCGCGCGCCGCGCGGGCATCCGCATCTTTGCTGTGGGCGTGGGTGAGGCGCTGCGCGAGGAGCTGGAGGAGATCGCCTCCGAGCCCACGGCGGCGCACGTCTTCCACGTGTCCGACTTTGACGCCATCGACAAGATCCGGGGCAAGCTGCGGCGCCGCCTGTGCGAGAGTGAGTGGGGGCCGTACCCGGAGCGGGCGGGGCGGGGGGCAAACCCAGCTTCCAGGGAGAGGCGGGCCTGAGGACACCCGGCGGCTGCTTTGCTGCTCAGGAACCTGGAAACCCACGCGCACCCACCCGCAGCGTGTACACCCACCCCCAGGGTCCCCTGGGCCCTGTGCCTTGGGCCCTGAGTCCAGGGAAGGAAAATTCAAGAGGGCTGGGTCCTAAACCCCATCCAGCCTCAGAGTTTGGTTCCACGTCTCTGGTTGCAGCTCCAAATCTGCCATGGGGACCACGCACTGGCTTCTCAGGGCCCTTGAGTCAGAGCAGGTGCTTGCAGAGGCCTCGCCCAAGCACCTGCTTACAGAGGTGAGAGATGTCGGGTCCTGCCTCTCTCCTGAGGTGTCACAGTGAAAGATCATGGAAGAATGGGGCACAGACCGCCTTCAGGAACTGTCCCCGACAAGCCCAAGGCAGCCACTTCAAGACGATGGCCCGCTGCTGGTCCCAGAGGCCAGGGGCTCTTGACCTGTTGCTCTCTAGATCACCCGAGGCCTCCCAGTTATTAGTCTGGAATCTTGACTGTGGCTGGGGCTAGGGGGATGAGAGAGGGAAGAGTATGCGGGTGGAGTGGGGGGACAACTGGGCAGAGAGCCAGGAGCCCCTAGGGCTCTGACCTGGGCAGCTGACCTCAAGATTCTAGTGGGGTCATCCTAAGGCCAGCCCCCTCTCCAGGACGGGAGGGGCTGGAGTGGGTTTCTCCCATGTCAGCCTTTCCCCAGCTTCAGCCTGTGCCTGCTTCACTGGGGTGACATTCCTTCCTTGCTGGTAACTTCCCCCTCCCGGGCCCAGATGGGGGCAGGGAGCAGTGTCAGCCTCTGTCTTACTGACTTCTCTGGGGGACTGAGCCCTGGGTCAGGGAGCCCCGAGGGTCCCACCTAGACAGGGGCAGGAGGCTGGGTCAGTGGAGGAGGGACTGACAGTGGGGACAGCTGGCCGGAGCTGCAGGGACCTGGTCTCAGGGATGGGCCAGCCTTGCAGCTAAGCCTTGTCTGAGACTTGATGCTTCTCTCTGTTTCTTTAGCACTCTGTGTGTTGACGTTCTTAATCTCTACTTACTTATTCACAGATACTTAATGAGAATCTGTTTTTTGAGCAGCCTTGTGCTGATTTCTGGGCCTATAGAAAAAGATAAGACACAGCCCTTGCCCTGAGGCTTTCCTCATCTGTTGTTCAGACTCTAAGTCTTGTTGACTCTTTGCGACCCCATGGACTGCAGCACGCCAGGATCCCCTGTCCATCATCTCCTGGTGTTTGCTCAGACCCATGTCCATTGAATCAGTGATGCCATCCAGCCATCTCATCCTGTCATACCCTTCTGCTGCCTTCAGTCTTTCTCAGCATCAGGGTCTTTTCTAACGAGTTGACTCTTCACATCAGGTGGCCAAAGTATTGGCACTTCGGCATCAGTCCTTCCAAGGAATATTTAGAATTGATTTCCTTTACGATGGACTGGTTGGATCTCCTTGCTGTCCAAGGCATTCTCAAGAGTCTTCTCTAGCACCACAATTAGAAAGCATCAATTCTTCGGCGCTCAGCCTTCTTTATGGTCCACACATGACTACTGGGAAAACCATAGCTTTGACTAGACGGACCTTTGTTAGCAAAGTAATGTCTTTGCTTTTTAATATGCTGTCTAGGTTTTTCATAGCTTTTCTTCCAAAGAATAAGCGTCTTTTAATATCATGTCTGCAGTCACCATCTGCAGTGATTTTGGAGCCCAAGAAAATGAAATCTGTTCCTCATCTAGATATTGGGAAAGATACCAATAAAAGGAATGTGATGGGTGAAGTCCTGCTGTGGTTTTGGTGGATGGTGACCTTGAGAATGAAGGAGGGCTTCCTGGAGGAGGTGGCACTTAGTTTAGAAGAAAGAGCACAAGCTTCAGGATGAGGTGGCAACGTTTAGTCAATGCACTGTAATGATTGGAGGAAAGGAGCAGAGTGGGGGATGGTGGCTTTGTGTGATTGTCAAGGCCTGGATAAAGGGGAGCCTTGTGTGCATGGCAAGGCATTGAGGGTTCTGGGCAGGACGTGACATGGTCAGATCTTCGCAGAGAAAGGAATGCTGGCCGGTTAGCGAGCCCCCTCTCAAGACAGCTGGGCAACTTCAGAGAATGGCGTTGGGGGTGGATGCCCAGGCCTGTTTTACAGATAAGGAAAGGGAAGCCCAGAGGGTTAAGGGACACTCACCTGCTCCATAGGGTGCAGTTCACTGGCTGTGGACTTCCATAGTGACTTCATTTGACCCTCGTTACAGCCTCCTAAGATACAGATGCTCCCCTTCTTGCTGAATGCTGAGGTCCAAGGGGCCACAGCTGCAAGGCCTGCAGGGCCTTTTGCAGCAGTCCAGAGAAATGATGGCACCATGTGGGGAAGAGGAGGAAGGGAGGATGAACTGCTCCAGCAGGGCCGGGTGGAGACTTGATCTAGGTGCATATGGCCAGAAATACCGGCTGACAAGAGGCGGGTGCTAGGACCAGGTCCAGCCGAGGGGCAGTCATCCAGCCTGGTGGCTCGGGGTCTGTGAGCACCCAGCTGACCCCCACCCCAGCATTTCTTCATCTGGGCATCCTGGGTTCAAAGTGGTTCTTCGTCTTGGCGGAGCAGAATCTAGATTTTGAAGAGGTTCCCCCTCCCAGGGGATGGTTTTGGGAATGGTTTGGATAACTCTGGAGAGGTCAGGTCACTGGATCGTGTTGCCCAGTTAATAAAATGGCAGTGTGGGCACAGAATCTGGGCTGTCAGCCTGTGCCCCTAGAACACAGATTTCACTACCACTGACCCTGGGTCTGAGTCAGGGACAGTGATCACAGGTAACAGCAAACCCTGCTCTGGCTTGCGTAAGCAGTAAGACACATGGACATCGCCCAGGATGCAGAGGCCAGCGGTCGGGCAGCCCCGAGCGGAGACCAGGCCCTCTACTCTCCTGGTGCTCTGCTCGCTCTCAGTGTTAATTCTGTTCTTGGCAGATTTGTGTGTCAGGGTCTGGCAGTGACCAGCGTGGATGGAAGAGATGCTGATGAGGTTCTATTTGGAGAAGACAGACGTTGGGGAGGGAGAGGGAGGCACCGGGAGCCAGCGGTGGGAGCAGGGATGGCAGGGAGCCGGGGCCCCTGGGTGGGGAGGGCCTGACCATCACGAGCTCTGGTCTCCTCGTCTCGGGGAGAATCGCAGCCGCCCACTCGGCCGTGACCCAGAGGGAGCAGGAAAGGAGTCCCTGCCTCACTTCCTGCCCGCCTGGCTGGCTGACCTCATCCCACAGCAGCCATCGAAGGGGCCGGGTGACACGGGCCCAAGCAGGACAGAGAAAGATCGGGTGTGGGTTGGACCCAGGAGAGGAGAGGGTGACCCCACAGGCCTGGACTCATCTAGCTGGACGCCTTATAGGCCCTGTGACTGTCCCCAGCCAACCACCATAACCTTGGAGTGAAAGCAGGCTGACTCTCTGGGCCTGAACTATAGGACCCTGTTTGACATTGTGGAGTGGAGTCAGTTACCACCTCTTCTCCCCCAGGGAAAGGGGTCTGACCCCGGCAGGAACACCAGGGACCAGACCCAAGGGGAAAGGATACAGGTCCAGCCTGCTAGCACGTCGCACGTCTGCTGTGGAAATGTCAGGAGAAAGTCAGGACTCTCCTTTGCAGGCTTCTCCACATGCCTGAATGGAGGGAAGAGTCAAATTATTCTTAGTCGTCTGAAGGGAATACAGTTTGTAAATACAGCTGGAGGCTGAGAGGGTCCGCTCTATTCTGGAGACTCAGGAAGCAAAATCTCTTCACAATTGCTTCAATTAGAAACAAAGCAAAACAAAACACAAGAGCGAAGAGTAACATAGTGGAAAGCACGTGGTGGGTGAGATCAAGGAGCCCCGCAGCATCCAAACAGCCAGAAGCCCCTTGGCATGGGACGGGGAGGGTACCTGCGGATGATTCATGGTCTGGATCCGGGCTGTTCCCGTAGGGGCTTCTCACCGATGACCTGGGAGATAGGAGAGTAACGGCATGGGCTTCCAGTGTTGTGATCATTCAGTCCCTCCAATCCACTCATTCATTTATTCATTCAGCAGCCATGGGGATTCACACTAATCTGTTCATTCATTCGACTTCAACCCAACCATATGTTGTAGTCGGCATTGGTTCACTTCAGTCTGTCTGTCCGTCCGTTCATTCATTCATTGAGCAGTCACACACTGAGTGAGTCCTCTGCCAGGCAATTACCAGGTGTCCAGTTTGCAGTGTTGGAGCTGATGTACTTCTTGTCCTTGGGAAGCTTTTTCTCCTGGAGGCAGCAGGGAAGTGACAGATTATTATACCACAGACTGTGCATGCTGGTTGCCTCCTGCCGTTTGAAATTTCTGTTCGTTTGTTTGCGTCAGAGCTGCCTTCACCCAAGGAGTACAATCCTCACCAGGGAAAGGCTGTTCCTGGGGTACCAGTGCCTGGAACGGAGCCTGGGATGGAGGAGGAGCTGCCTGAATGTTGTTGAAAAAGAAATCAGGGGCAGCACCCTGCAGTGGATTCTGTGCTGTGCACGTTGGAAGCAACTCATGCAATGATCTATTGCCTCCCAAATGCAAAGACTAAGCATATTCAGCAAATCTGAAATCCTAGCCAATAATAACTGTTTCCCTTGTGTGTATGAGCAGAGTGGAACGATTAGATGTTGAAGATTGATGAATGTCTGGAAAAGGCAGGCTGGGGTGTGGGGCATGGGGGGGTGAATCATACCTGCTCCCTATGGCAGGCCACATCTGGGGAGAAAGACCCTAACCTGACTTCCCAGGGTTGGGGGGAGGTGAACAGCACTCAGAGAGCCTGCTGTTCTCTGAGCACCAAACTTTTTTTTTTTTTTTAATAATTAGCATTATTGTTTTATTTATTTATTTTTTAATTTTTATTCTAACTTCGGTTTACTTTACATTACTGTATTGGTTTTGCCAAACATTGACATTAATTCCCACGAGTGTACATGCATTCCCAAACATGAGTCCCCTCCCATCTCCCACCCCATACCATCTCTCTGGGTCCTCTCCTTGCACCAGTCCCAAGCAACCTGCATCCTGTATCGGACATCGACTGGCGATTCGTTTCTTACATGATAGTATACATGTTTCACTGCCATTCTCCCATCTCATCCCACCCTCTCCCTCCCTCTCTCCCCCAGAGTCCAAAAGTTCACTCTATAGATCTGAGTCTCTTTTGTTGTCTTGGATGCAGGGTCATCATCCCTATCTTTCTAAATTCCATATATATGCGTTAGTATACTGTATTGGTGTTTTTCTTTCTGGCTTACTTCACTCTGTATAATCGGCTCCAGTTCCATCCATCTCCTTAGAACTGATTCAAATGTATTCTTTTTAATGGCTGAGTAATACTCCATTGTGTATATGTACCACTGCTTTCTTATCCATTCATCTGCTGATGGACATCTAGGTTGTTTCCATGTTCTGGCTATTATAAACAGTGCTGCGATGAACATTGGGGTACATGTGTCTCTTTCTATTCTGGTTTCCTCGGTGTGTATGCCCAGGAGTGGGATTGCTGGGTCATAAGGCAATTCTATTTGCAATTTTTTAAGGAATCTCCACACTGTTCTCCATAGTGGCTGTACTAGTTTGCATTCCCACCAACAATGTAAAAGGGTTCCCTTTTCTCCACACCCTCTCCAGCATTTATTGCTTGCAGACTTCTGGATCGCAGCCATTCTGACTGGTGTGAAGTGGTACCTCATTGTGGTTTTGATTTGCATTTCTCTGATAATGAGTGATGTTGAGCATCTTTTCATGTGTTTATTAGCCATCCGTATGTCTTCTTTGGAGAAATGTCTATTTAGGTCTTTGGCCCATTTTTTGATTGGGTCATTTATTTTTCTGGAATTGAGCTGCATAAGTTGCTTGTATATTTTTGAGATTAGTTGTTTGTCAGTTGCTTCATTTGCTATTATTTTCTCCCAATCAGAAGGCTATCTTTTCACTTTGCTTATATTTTCCTTTGTTGTGCCAAAACAATGAATTTCACCTTTTTCTCAAGCGCTCACGGAACCTTCTCCAGGATAGATCACATCCTGGGCCATAAATCCAACCTCGATAAATTCAAAAAAATCGAAATCATTCCAAGCATTTTTTCTGACCATAATGCACCAAACGTTTTGAAGGCTGGAGAGGAAATTTGCGTTTCACTAACACTGTGTTCTCACCCAGCCCAGTTGGGGTTGGGAGAAGGGGCGGTGTCCGTGCTCACGATTTGCATGTGGGGAAACTGGTGCCTTGTCCCTCGCTGGCCATCATGTGTGGCCAGTGACCAGTCTGGGGCTGGTCCAGACTGAGAAGTGCCTGAGTGCCATACCCACTGGATTTTGTAGACGAGGTATGAAAAAGGGGAGTAAAGCAGCTCATGCATCTTTTTATATTAATTAATGATAGTATTCTGGAAATTTGGGGCTTCCCTTGTAGCTCATTAAGTAAGAGTCTGCCTGCAGTGCAGGAGACCTGGGTTGGATTCCTGGGTCGGGAAGATTTCCCCTGGAGAAGGAAATGGCAACCTATTCTTGCCTGGAGAATCCCATGGACAGAGGAACCTGGCAGGCTACAGCCCGTGGGGTCGCAAGAGTTGGACACGACTGAAAGATGAAGCCCACAGCACACACACATCCTGGAAATTTAGGGTTCAGTACAACATATTCCTAAAAGTAATTTTACCTAGTTCTTTTTACTTTTTTAAAATTGTGGCTGCTAGGAAATTTAACTTTATGTATGAAGCCTACATACGAGCTTCTTCCTCCTCTACTTCCTCCTTCTCCGTCTTCTATGATGCTGATGCTGCAGATGAGAACTGAGGTCTGACTGCTTCCAGAGCCCGTGCTTTCCAGCCAGCCCAGCTATAGCAGGGAGGCAGGGCAGTCTGAGGGGTCAGCGGGGAAGCTGAGTCCCAGCTCAGCACACAGGAGGTGAGGGGCCAGTGTCCAGGTGGGTGCCCAGCCCCAGCCCTCAGGCAGCACAGGCTGGGGTGTGGGGGCCGTGGCTGCCCTGCTCTGGTCTGGAAGCCCAGCTGGGAGTGACCGTGTGAGCAGAGGAGGAGGTGACGTGGGGACAGGACCAGGCCTGGGATTGGACAGTGCTTTTTCAGGGTGGCTGCTGCGGAAGCTTCTCTTTGTCAAAATTGCTCCTGGACCAGCCATGGACTTGAACTGTCCTTCTGCTTCTCAGGCCTCAGAATGCCATCGTGCCTCACTGCTTGGAGCAGAATTCCCATAGCCTGCCTCTTAAATCATAGCAGCAAATAGGATAACTTAGTGCCGCCAGCTGATTTTTTTTTCGCTAATGCATTTATGGCTTCCTTTCCGCATCCGTCCTTTCTCAGAGTTCATATGCACAACGCTTAGGTGCTTATGTTAGGTTTTACCCCACAACCACTCCTGGTCCCTCCCTAGGGTGGCTAGTTCAGGTCACTCCTGAAGTGGGCCCGCTGGCTGGGAGAAGACCTGGGATTTTGACCTCACTCTGTTTGACCGCAGGGCTTGAGCTCTTCCCACTAAGTTTGGTTATTCAGGAACCATCTTTAAACCCACCATGGCTTTAAAGTCTCACCCCAATCCCCTAAGTAAGTTTTTCTTCCATCGCTGATGGTACTGAGGGGCTGAGTGGCTTATCCAGGATCGCAGGGAATCAGGCCTTCGACTCCTCACCCAGCTCAGCACCTAGTGCCCGCGAGTCTGAGCTTTTCTGAGCTGTTCTTCCGTAGTAATCCCATCAGATGTCTAATTATTGAACCCTATAAGGGCCTGGTCAAGCCCTGGCTCCTGCACGGTGACCAGTGGCTGTTTGTTCAATAGACAGATGAAGGTCATGGTAGCTGAAGAAATCTTTATCCTCATTTTATAAATGACAGAGATGATCTGCAAAATTAGGAGTGGACCACCACCAGCAGCAGCAGCAGCAAGCGTGCATGGCGGTGTTGTCAGAGACCTGTTTCTAGTATCACGACCTCCGTGGCCTTTCCCAGTTAGCTCCCCTAAGGTCTGCTCTGGCCCATGGCTCACTGTCCCCCTGGCCCTAGGCTCATCCAGGGAAGCACCTCCGTGTCAGGGCGTCAGCTCCTGCCCTTCCGTGGCCTGCCGAGGCCCCCAGGGGACTGGATCTCAGCCTGGCTTCCTGCTGTGTGGGGCGGAGGCCCAGCCCCAGAGCCGCGGCTGTAATTAAGAGCCCTCTCCACCCGGGCTCGGTCACAGCCACGACACAACCTTTATATAGCTGGTGGTGTGGCCTTCAGCGATCCTGTGGCCTGCCAGCGCCCACAGCTGGGGAGCCTCCACCTACTTCTATTCTGGGGACGCTCTCTGGTGGTCCTGCCTCCCCTTTCCCCAGGGACAAGGGCCATGTCCTGGGCTGTGTCCTGTAACTCTTGGATGTCGGCGTGACCGAGGGCATGGGAGGAGCCTCTCGTGTCTCTGCAGCCTCCCTCTCTCCCTCCCTTTTGTTGTGTCCACGTGCTTTCCCAGTGGGTTTTGACTACTGGATGCGATCCTTACCATGACAGCACACACACACACACACACACACACACACACACACACACACACAGAGGGGCTTTCTTATGTGTGAGGTGGAATGCATTTCACTGTTCTCCTGCAGATCTCACTGGTAGCATGTTGGCATCCACTCCCCAGCCATGTGTTTCACCAGTTTGTGATTTTATGCATGTCCTCTGCCCCTGCAAGGAGGGTCCCGGCGTCCTGTGCTCGTTAGACCTGCTCACAGACTTGGCTACCATGAGGATGGGGAAGGTAGGCCTGGGGGCTGGGCACTGAGATTCTTTGAGAGGCTCTTTCTTGCTTTTGACTGTATCTGCCATAGGCCACTTCACCTTCAGGTGAGGGAATCACTTGAAAATGTATTCTATGCTTTTTTTTTTTTAATAGCATAAAACATCGTGAGTAAATCACAGGACTTATTAGTGTAACTGGGATGGAACAGGTGGACCTTTGAAGATGGCAGCTCACAGCAGTGTGCATCTTAAGGGCTCTCTATTATACTCTTGGGTTACTTTTTCAACACATATTTTTTGTTTCCCTCTTATCTCCTGGACTTTTGTTCTGAGGCAAGGAGATCATGATGGTGAATGATCACATCTGAGATTCTACTTTTAGGGTGATACTTGCCAGAAAGGAGATGGAGGGGAAAAAAATCAAGTGAATATGAATGTGATTTCATAGAGTGGCTAAGTGCTTTGAAGAAATGAGAAAGGTTCGCATGATAAAGGGTCTTAAGTGGCAAGGTTATAGGAAGGCCTTTGAGAAGAGAAAAGCTGAGTTGAAGCTGGAATGACATGGAACAGCCATTCACACCAAGATTGATGGGCCCAGGGTTCCAGGGAGAGGCAAGTAGGAGAGCCAAGGGCCTGATGCTGGTGGAGGAGGGGCTGGGCCCGGCGGGGGTGGGCAGCAATGGTGCCCAGGAGGGGAGCATCACGGTGCTTACTGGTGAGGGGCGCTTACTGCCAAGGCGCCCTTACCAGCGAGGGGCGCTTATCGCCGAGGCGCCCTTACCGCCGAGGGGCCCTTACTGTTGAGGGTGGATGCTGAGGCTTGACTTGGGGGCTTGACTCTCCAGAGTCCACCCAGCTGGGAGGGGGGCGAGAACCAGCCAAGGGCAGAGCGCACCTCAGTGCCCAGGAATGTCCCCTTGAGGACCGAGAGATTCTGTCTAGGGAGAGCCTGGGCCCGGCTGCTGGCATGTCTGGGTGGCATGTCCGGGCTGGGGGTTTGTTTGTCTGCCTCGGGGCCTGAGTCTTGTGGTCATCAGAGAGGGCACAGCCCTGCTGACGGCCTTGTGCCCAGGGACCAAGTCCTCCTGTCCCCACCCGTCTCCTTTCCCACGTCCCTCTGTGTGGCCCGGAGACTCGGAGGTGAGGTCAGTGCGTGTGCGCACACACACACACTTACTCACATACACCCCATAAATCATACATACACCCCCACACACTCTACCCCCCCCACACACAGACACCCCATAAATCATACATGCACTCCCAGATACTCTGCACACACCACACACACACTCACATCTGGGAGCACACATGTGCCCACGAGACTACCCACCCAGCTCGTCCCCCCTGGGTGGACTTAAAGTCGGGGCAGAAACGGTGGCTGCCCCAGCTGCGGGTTTGGAGCCGCCACGTGGATGCCTGTGGCCTGGCTCCCGGACCACATTGCCCTCAGGAAGTGAGGCCGGGGGTCCCACCCTTTGCCTGAAGGTCACTGGGAGGTCCTCCTCAGGAAAACTTGTCTTGATCGAGGTCACCCCCTGGAAATGGTCATGGGGTTTCTTAATTCTGATTATGAGCTGGGACATTTTATTGGAAAATTACTGAAAGTGATGGAAAACTAAAAACCACCCATCACTCATTCTTGATTTGTGTGCTTGGGGAAGAAGGCAGAGTCGCCCAGCCTGGCCCCACAGGGCCCGCGCCTGACGAGGCCCCTGCCTGACTCCTCTGTCGGCTGCATCTGCATGACCCACGTGTCCAAACCCCAGAGCTTCCACCTTTAGCCTCTGCTGAGGGCAGCTCATGTTGTCCACACTTCCTGATGGGTGTGTCCTGATGGACAGAAGGAGCAGGCTTCCTCGCGTCCCGAGTGCTCCCCACCTGACCATCGCTGTCTGTTGCCGGGTTCTGGAGTCTTAGGATGGCTGTCCTGCCTTTTTAGTCCTGAGCTCTCTGTGGATTTGTGCAGGCAGGGAGGCTCCTAGAGCAGGCTTGCACGTGTCCAGTGACTCCCCTGGTGTAGCGTGGGCTGGTGGGAGGGCTTCGCACCCTGCACCCTGGGTGAAGCCTCAAGCCTGTTAGCTCACCTCTTCCTGTCCTGTTCATTGGTACAAAGAGGATGATGGTGACATTTCTACCTTGTCGAGTGACCTGAAAATCTAAGGATTGGGATGTAGAAAGTGCTCGACACAGCACTGGCCCTGAGCACACATTCTGCAGCTGTCTTCTCTACTGTGTGTGTGTGTCAGCATGTGTGGGCTGTAGCCCCCAGGCTCCTCTGCCCGTGGAGTTCTCCAGGCAAGAATCCTGGAGTGGGCTGCCATTGCCTTCTCCAGGGGATCTTGCCGACCCAGGGATCGAACCTGCATCTTCTGCGTTAGCGGGCCAGCTCTTTACCGCTGAGCCACCTGGGAAGCCCATGTGTGTATATTTATTATTTGTCAGAAAGGTGATTGAGTTTATATGTTTCCTGCAGGGCAGTATTTCTCTACCTTTTAAAAATAATTATCTCCTTTGAAGGGTATTTATGTAAGTGTTCTGTTTCCTCTCATTGCTTGCTTCTCTGAAACTGTAATATCACACCTACTATTTATGCTGTTTGGGTAGGTTGAACTTTGGAGGGCCCCATCTGAAATCCCTCAAGATTTTTTCAACCCCTCCCTGAAAGCCATTTTTGCCCCTTTGGAGGCAATATTACCCGCTTTGAGAACGCGTGGTTTCTGGTGTGTGTGAGGATTACAGGATGAGAATTTGGGGAGGGCCTGCGTTCATAGCCTGCCCTCTGTCTCTGGGGAGTACAGTGTTGTAGCATCTGGGTTGAGCAGATGGACTGAGGTCTACAGGCCCCAGTTAAACACAAGTTTCTCTGTTTGACAGGTTCCTTTTTTAACCTTTAGTTTTCATAAATTGAGGACAGTAATATTACTACCTACTCTCTAGAGCCCAGGGGACATGCACATGAAAGGCTCCCTTTGTAGCCTGGCACAGAATTCGTGACCATCATAATCAGGGCGCAGCCTTGCCAGCACTTCTGATCTGTGGCACAGAGACTGGATGGAATCCCAGCTCTGCCCTCTGCCGCCGGCGGTGCCTGGGCTGGAGTCTCAGCCTCTCTGAGCCTTGGTCTCCTCATCTGAAAGAATGTGATATTTACTGATCTGGTGAACAACTTACTGTGGTTCCTGTTTTTATTGCACTGTTTATTATCATACTTAATACCATGATGCTGGGAAAGATTGAAGGCAAAAGCAGAAGGGGGCAAAAGAAGATGAGATGGTTAGATAGCATCACTGACTCAACGGACATGAATTGGAACAAACTCCAAGAGATAGTGAAAGACAGGGAAGCCTGGTATGCTGCAGTTCATGGGATCAGAGAGTCAGGTGCAATTGATAAACTATTTTTATCACAAATCTATATTTTAAAAAAGTCAAAAACTGAAGTTCGGAGCCATAACGACTGGGTGTAAGCTCCTCATCCCAGGAGGGAATCAGGCAGAGTCTCGAAGTTTAGGCACTTTGAATTCTGTAAAGGGAGCTAGCCCGTCCTGAAGGCAGGAAGGCAAGCCCGTCCTTGACCTAGTGCGTGGGCTGGCCAACTCCAGCCCGCAGGCCAGACGCACTCAGGCACCACGTTTTACACACTGAGTTTTACTGGAGGATGAAGTTCCTGTCAGCTTGTTTACATATTGTCGGTGGCTCTGTTCACACAGCCACAGGCAGTAGGTGTGACAGCGACCACGTGGCCCATGAAGTCTGAAGTGTTTACTCTCTGGCTCTGTAGAGGGAAAGATCACGGACTCCCGATGATGGGTTCTGATGCAATGGTTGGGAGGATCTGAAGTCGCTGCCGCTGTCTCCTGGGGTGACCCTGGAGAGGGCGTTTCATGGGGTGCTGAGCAGGGTGGGTGGGAACCCCATGCACCCCATTATAAGTTAATATATATATATTACATTATATTATAAATTAATATATACTATTATAAATAATATGTTATATATAATCCCACCCATTATATACTGTAGATTATCAATTATCCAGAAGGCCCCTTCCCTTCTGTGTCTTGATTGTCATCCTGCATAACCCTCTCCCCTGCCCGCAGGAGCTGTTGCTTTATAGGTGCTTCCTTGCCTTGCTGTTTTTGGGGGGTGACTCGTGTATCCTAAAAAGTCCTTCTGTCATCCCAGGTCTTAGACGAGGATTCACACCCCGGTATGACTAGAAAGGACTCAAGGTCAGCTGTGGGTCTGCGTGCTCCCCTTGCCACTGCCCGGCTGTGGGACGGTTCCAGCCATGGCGCTCTTTGTCCCTGGGGCCATCCCAGACAGAGTGCATGCATGCAGGCCTGACTGTCTCCTTCACTGGCATCGTCACGCCAGGAGTTCCGGCTCAGGGAGGGAGGTTTGACTCTGCACTTGCCACAGTGGCTTTCGTGTTGCGTTGGTAAAGGGATGAAATGTAGTGGCCACAGTGAAATTGGCACTTGCAAAATGTATATACACGTATACACAGTCTATATATACACACGTGTCTGTAAATAAGTACGCATCTATATAATTAACTATGTGGAGGAATTCTGCCTTCTGAGTGTCTCTCATGTCTTGTAGCTAACCTTGACCTAGCTGAACTGGATTCACACTTGTGGGAGGGCGAGGGGGGCACAGGGGTTACATGGTGCCTGGGGCTTTCCAAGAAATGCAGCTGATTAATTGCTGAGCTTCTGATACAGCCTCATGCTTCCTGGAAGGCTGAGGAAAACAATGGTCAGAGCAGCATGTTCTTGGCGACTTTTTGACTATAAAATGTGTCTGTCTTTGTCCTTTTAATGACACAGATTCTGGTTTCTTTGAGTTTATCCACATATAAACACAGCAAATCACAGACACGCAGTCACACGAACACAGATACACATACGCACTCAAACACACGGGTACGCAAACACACATGCCCACTCAGAACACACACATGGATGCATGTATGTGCCTACACACACTCACACACGAATCTAGAAAGGGGTGGTCCATATAGCAAAACCCCCTTCCTCCTGACCCTCAGCCTGGAAATTACAGCTTTATTAAAAATCAGTGCATTTGGGGGCTTTCCAGGTGGTGCTCATGGTAAAGAATCTGCCTGCAAATGCAGGAGACTTAAGAGACGCAGGTTCAATCCCTGGGTTGGGAAGATCCCCTGGAGGAGGTTATGGCAACCCACTTCGGTATTCTCTCCTGGAGAATCCCATGGACAGAGGAGCCTGGAGGGTTACAGTACATAGGCTTGCAAAGAGTCGGACACAACTGAAGTGACTTAGCACACACGTAAGCATGGGAGAGAGATGGAGGAATGGCATGGGGAATAGGAACAACAACAACAACCCAGTGCATATGGAGTGTCTGTCTGCGCTTCTGAAATACCTACTCATATTCTGGACGTAGTCAGTGTTGCTTGATCAAGTAATGCACACGTGGTGGAGTTTTTTTGGTTTGTTTTCAATCAATCTCCTGTTCCTTGCATCCCTGGACCATGTGCCCTCATGCCCCAGGCTTCCTCCTGGCCTCAGCCCTGGCTTTGCTCAGCACGCTGCCTCCGAGGCTGGTTTGTCCGTGGCTGGGGGGGAGGCAGCCAGGCTGGCTGTGCTGACCCACCAGTCTCCCCACAGCTCCCACGGAAATGCGGCTAGTGGCCATTCCAGGAACCCACCTCTGCCGACCCTCGGGGAGAGGGGCCAGGGGCAGGTGGGCCTGGGGGCTGGCCGTGTCCACCTCTGCCTGGTGCCCTGATCCCCACCTTGCCACCCCGCCCCACACACACAGGCGTGCAGGGCCTGACACGGTGCACGGCTGAGCTGGGCCTCACTGTCCACAGCAGGCTCCAGGCCTCTGTCTCTGTCCCCTGACTGGGGACATGACCCTGAGTCCGGACACAGTCTGACCCCAGGCCACCTGCTAATGGAGAGGCTGTGGCTGCAAGTAGAGAGAAGAGACTGGGTATCTTGCTCGCCCATCTGCCCTGAGACCCACAGACACTGTGGGTAGCAGTCAGGGGTGTGCCTGCGAGGAGGCATTTGCGCTCCCTCAGCCTGTCCTCTTTCCTGAGATGCAGCAGGGAGGTGGTTTGTCCTGGCCACACGCCGAGAGCCTTGGGTCTGTGCTGCCCCCGGAGCCAGGCTCCCGAGGCCTCTTCCCACCATGGGTCTCCCCCTTCTCCCCCCACCCCCTGCCTCCGGTCTTCCCAGCCCAGTCTCAGCCCCTCTGCACAGGGCCGGGGGACATGTCCACCCTTCTCTGGAGTCATGTGGTAATTTTGCCGCTTTTTTGGTTTTCCTATTTCTCCATCTCCTCAGATTCCACGTTGGAAGGAAGGGAGGGTTTGTTTTGCCTAGTTTTTTTCGCCTGCTCAGCAACTCTCTCATGTGGGACCCCTGCCTGTGTGAAAGCCTTGGGGGTGCTCCCCCTCCTCTCTGATCCTGCAGAAGCTTGGGGTTCGGGGGTGCAGATGACAGGCTGGGCTCGGGTGACACCTTGCTGGGTACCGGCGTCCTGGGGTGAGGAGGACCGTGACCCCGTGGGATTGCCATGGCCTCGGCCCTGAGTCTGGAGCCTCCTGTCCTTTCTCTTGTCCAGTCCGTGTTGGGACCCTGAAGGGTGGATGCTAAGGGTGTGAATTTTGTTCTGGAACTGAGGAGACAGTCTCGGAAGGTCGGAGAAGATGGAGGGTGCCTCGCATAGAGAGCGCGGCTTCCCCCCATGAAGCTTCTCCTGCCCCTGGCCGTCCACACGGTGCTTTCGGGGTGCAGGGTGGGGTCGTGCGGCCATCCCACACTGGGCGTGCACTCTGCCTCCTGGTGGTGAACTCTGCCACTCAGGGGCCCGACCCTGTCCTCTGAGATGCTCCCTCCTGTAGCCTCCGGGCCTCCTCCCTGCCCCGGGTCCCCCTCCAATCTCATGAGCCTCCCCTTCTCAGCCTCCTCTGCTGGTCAGTTCTCATGTCCCGGCATGTGACACGGGAGGCTGGGACCTACTCCAAGGCCTCCTCTTGGTCCTCTCCCTCTCCAAACCATCTCCTCCACGCCCCTCTCAGCGCGTTAAATGCTGTCCGCACACGGGCCATTCCCAAACCCAAAGCCAGGCCTCGTCTTGGCTCGGAAAGCCAGGCTTATGGATTTGGTTGCTTGCTGGGTGTCTTGAGACACCTCAGACACGGGGCGGTGGGAACTGGACTTGGGTTCTCTGTTTTCCAGATGGGTGCTTCCTACAGGTTTCCAGACACTCAGAACTTTCTTTCTTTCCGGTTCTCTCCTCATCCAGTTGGCCACCCGCCTGCCCACTCTGCTCGGCAGAGAGCCCGGGGTCTGACCGCCTCTCCCTGCGCACCCCCATGGCTCTCTGCCACCCCATGGCTGGTCCCTCCGCTCCCGTCCTTACCCAGGCAGAGCGGCATCTCCTGCCGGGGCCTGTCAGTCCCCACCCGTCCTGGACCACCCCCAGCTCGTTTCATGGTCGCTCCTTCCTGTTGGCCATCCCAGCTGTGGTGGCCATGCTCCCCGGCCCCCAGGTCCTGGCCCGCGCCTCTGGTGGGCCGCCCTTCTGCTCTCACCTGCCTGCCTCTGCCTCAGACCTCAGTGGAGACACCTTGGCCCTCCAGCCAGCTCCGACCCCGCTGTTTGCATCCCCCACTGGCCTCCGCACCTTCCAGGGGTTGCGATTGCACGGTTCTTGGAGACATCAGGAGACATCAGTGCCTGGCTTGACGGGTTTCCACTCTGTCTGCTGGAGACGGCCGCTCCCGAGTGCCGAGGGCTCCTCACCACGAGCCCTGGACTGGCTCAGCGCCTGGTGCGTGGCAGGCGCTCGTCAGATGCGGCGTGAGGGAGGTTTGCGTTCAGGTGCTTCTCAGACGTCAGGTGCTAACGGTCCCTGCGGGGCTGAGCACCTGGGTGCTGGCCGAGGGCTCTGCCACCCTCCCAACTTCAGGCACCCCAGGCTCTTCCCTGCCCAGCTTCCAGGAGGTCCTCGCAGTCTCTGGTGACACCTACTGGTGCTCAGCCCACGGGACAGTCCCCAGGAGGAAGGAGGTCCAAGGAACACGGACAGCTGGAATCACACCCTCCTGGCAGGGGTCGCACTTCCAAGGTCACCGTGATAACCTCTCTCCCTGGCCCGGATCGCCCCCTTCCTGCCCTGCTTTGTATCCCGCGCAGAGTCACTTCCTCATTGCCCTGAACTGCAGACTCTGCCTGGGGTTAGGAGGTGTCCCCTGATCTACATCTGCCTTCTCCCCTCCCTGGACTTTGCTGCAGGGCTTGGTACTGCTCCCCCACCCCTCTGCCCCACCCTTGGGCCGACCGAGCATCAGCCCTGGGCCAACCGAGCAGCTTCCTCCCCGGGGCTCTGCCCTTGCTGGGACCTTCTGGCCCTCTGCCCTTCCTGTGGCCGCTCGCTCCCTTCTGAGCTCTCAGCCCAGACGCACCAAGCCCGGGGTCTTCTCAGACCCCACATGCGTCCTGATCCCCACACCTAGCGGCCCTCACCAGCTAGTTTCCTCTGTGGACTGATCACCCATGACGACCCCTCACTTCTCCGTGTCTGTCTCTGCCTTTGCTCCCGGCATCCCCCATGTCTGGCCTGTGGCTCCAGCAGGGCAGGGCTGCCTCGTTTGTATGTTTACACATTTGCCGCTTGTGGCAAGATGTCTTGAGTCCAGACGTGCATATGAGCCCCACGAGGTCCCTGCCATCCTCCGGGACTCCAGGTCACCCCTGGAAATAGCACTTGCGCCCCCCTGCCCGTCCCTGGTGACCCTGCCGCCCCCTGCCCCTACAGCCTCCAGGTGCCTAAGCATCGAGGGTACCAGGGCAAGGCTCAGGCCTCCTTCTAGTAAAGTATAATATTGATAACCTGCAAATACTGTACTAGTGAATCACCTTCATATTTTTAAGGCCCATGTGAAAATACAGAAAAGCAAAAAGGAGGTAAAAACCACTTCAAGTTCTGCCCTCACAGAGGCAGCCGCTGTTTAAGGGTTTACGTATGTTCTTCCCCACCCTGTATGTTTATGTGGAGTTGTGGTGTCAAGTGTGGAAGTGCTGGGGTCATACTTAATCTGAACCCTGCTTCTGTCGCTAACTAGAGGTGTGCTTGGAGCAGGTCATCTAAGCGCTCTCATTTGCCTTATCTGAAAAATGGGCGTAACACTCCACTGATGGGTGTCACAAAAGAGGCTAAGCACTGGCCTCTGCCGGCAGAAGCACGCCTCAGCCGTGCCCCAGGACCTGTGAGTGTACAGAGTGTGTGATCGTAGGTTCCTCTCCTGGGTAAGGGAGCTGCTGGGAACAAGGGATGCTCAGCTGGAGACGATTGCAGAGAGGAGGACGCTGACCATCTGGAAACATCTAACCCGCTTTTGTGAGAGACAGTGGGGCCGTTCTGGATTTGGCACCAGCAGAGGGTACACTCAAGGGCAGAGTCTTGACATCTGCCCTCCCCAGGTTCCCCCGTGTCCTGTTCAGAGCCAGATGTAAGCGGGCCCAAGCATTCAGGCCTGACGGGCGGAAGTCAGAGAGCAGATGAATCCTCAGTGCAGAGCGAGGAAGCCCCGGGTGCGTGTCAGGGCGTCCAGAGGCAGAAGGCGTGCCCTGGAAGTAGCAAGCTGGCCGTCTGTCCCCGTAGGCTTTGGAGACAAGACAGACCTGGGTCCTCTGTGCTGGGTGACCTTGGACCAGTGGCCTTGGAGAGAAGCTTCGGGCTGTCGTGGCCCCGAGCCAGCGCCAGGGCTGGTGCGCTGGCTTGGCCTTCTGCTCGCTCTGTGGCCTTGGATAGCCTTTATGCCTTTGTTTCCACATCTGTGAACCACCGCACCTGGCCCGTAAAGCTGTAGGGAGAAGTCGGTCAGACGTGCTGATGGTTTCAACGCCCCTGGCGCAGTGTCTGTGCAGAGCAAGCTCCCTCCGTCTGCTGACCGCAGGGAGAGCTGCGGCCCCGGACAGAAGCAGACCACAGTACTTCGACGTGTGGGCCGTCGGCCTTGGAAGCCTGTGGTTCTCATCATTATTCCTTTCATCCCTGGGGCCTGGCTCTCCAGAGCGGGGGTGTGTAGACTGTTTTCCTGGCTGGCCTCCTGGCCTCGGAGGAGCGACCCCGTGAGTCTGCCGGGTGTCTGGCCCGTGTCTGCTTCCCCTGTCCCCTCCCCTGCCCACTGGGACTGTCGTCCCGTCTGTGGTGCGCGGCCGGGAGGTGATGGATGGGCAGTGACCGCCTCCTCCCTCGGGCTCTGCTCCCAGCTTCTCCCGGTGCTGCTCAGCTCATCCGGGCCACCTCTGCTCGCTCATTCTAGACACAGGTGGCCCTTTATTCAAACCCAGACACCCTTCCTTCCTGGTGAGTTTCTTAACCTCTCTTAGCTTCCGTTCCTCCATCTATGTCATGGGAACAAAATCTGCCTCCTGGAATGGCTGCTGTGAGTCAAATCTCCAGCGTGACTGGCGCACAGTAGGCACTCAGTAGTTGCCAGCACCCTCCCTTTCTCCCCATCACTGGAGAAGCTCTGGACTGGGAGCCAGGGGACTGGGAGGCATGTCTGAGACAGCCTGGCGTGTCTCCTCCATACAGAGCTGCGGGTGGGTGAGCACGAAGCAGAGGACGGCAGAGACCGTCTGTGCTAACCCTCCTCCCCTGATGCTCAGATACATGCTCGCTATTTGCAACTTGGTAAACTGAGGGCAAGTCCAAGTGTTTTTTTTTAATTCCTGAGAACCTGTAGTGAGTTTCTGTCATGTGCTCCAGGGAGCAGCAGCTCTGATCAGCCAAGACTCAGCCTCTGTTGCAGCTTCTGATGAAAAAGAACCCATCCTAGGGAAAGGGAGATCGCATTGCTCCAGGAAGTCTAGAATGTTCTACCTTCCTAAAGGCCGAGGGAATACAGATATCAATGGGGGATCTTTTTTGTGCTTTCACACTTTAAAAAGGAAAAGCAACCAGCTCACCGGGAACTAGTTAAATACAGATTTTGACTGCTGGGAACTTACTCTCCTCCTTAATTCCAGAGTGGCTCCTTACTTTGATCCTGAATGATAACCTGAAAGGTCTGTATTGATTGGATATGTGACGGTAATCCAGTCTCTCAGCAGCTCCTTTGCTTTTTCTCAAGCTTTTCACTTGGACTTGGAGGCAGAGGAGTTCCTCTTTCTTCAGTTCTCCCAGACAGTCCTGCAGATGTTCTGTCCTGCATTTGAAGGAGGAAGGGAACGTGCCCCTGCCAGCCCCTTCCTCCTACCTGTCCCCATTCATCAGGGAAACGGAGGCCTTCTCACACCCCAGCCCGCCCCCACCCACTGTGCGCTTCTGGTGTTTACGCCCTTGGCCAGAACCGGGTCACAGGTGGATCTCTAGCTGGAGGGGGTGGCTGGAAAGGTGGGGACCATAGGAGTCATAATCGGCTTCAGCCTACCGCTCACTGCTTTTCTCCCTGGGCTAACAGTGCTGCTCACCTGAATAAAAGTGACATTGTTTTTGCCAGGAGGAAGTGAGGGATGGGTATTAGGGTGGCAGCTAACAGTGCCTGCCCCACCTTGGTGGCTGGAGTCCTGGACTCTGAGTTCTCACCTGGTCAAAAGCACAGTGAAGCCCTTTCCTGGGAGGCATCTGGTCTACCACTCAGCCTTGGTTCAGGCACCGCTGGTCCTTCCGTCGATCATGGACTCACCTCCCGTTCTGAGCCTGGAGCCGGGAAGGCAGTGGAGACAGCTGGACTGAGACTCAGCTGGGCCCCTAGACTTAACTGGGGAGGCAGCCACGCTGGTCAGCGCCTTCAGCATGGCACCACCAGCCCTAGGACACGGGACCCTGCCAAGGGGTCTTCACTCAGGCTGGGGTGAGTGGGAGCAAGGCCAGGGGGGCTGCTGATCAGAGTCTGGAGGGTCAAGGAGGAGGATGCTGTGAGGCAAGAAGACACAGGGTGTCAGGGCAGCCCTGGCACTTTCTGGAGCTGACCTGTCTTAGGCTCTGGCCACAGTCAGCCCACGAGTACCCTGAAGGCAGGGATGCTATCTTATCTGTTTTCTCATTTGTGGGTCCTTAAAACTAGCTCAGGACCTGGATTGTGTCTGGACCTCTGTAAGTATTTCAATTCCAATAAGCAAGTTCATGTGGAAAGAAATAGATCATTATCCAAGAGGTGGACATGTCTTGGCCAAAGGCACGTAGTTACGGGCTGAGAGTGACTTTGGGTGCTCACCCTCACTCCCTGCAAAGAGGTGACCCTCCAGGGCCCCCTCTTCCCTGGGGAGCCTGGATGCAGGGTGTATTTTGGGAGCCATTTATCCTGACTTATTGTCAGCTATAAATTCCCTCTTAAGGCTTTGGCGCGTATGGGGCTTAGGGATGGCTCCCATGAGGGGACTGGCAGGTGGTCTGGGGACTGATTTCTTAAAGTGGTTTGGGCACATGTTGACATCTCTGAAACGTTTCCATCTTTTCTGTGTTCGTGGCCTTCGAACTGTCTGACCATCCAGGTTCAGGAATCAGGGCCTCCCCTTGGGATATTTGCAGAGACAAAGGCTCAGTGGCTTTGCCTGCCCTGAGCTTCAGCTGTCAGACTGCAGAGGTTTGCTGATAATCAAGGCTAGAAAGGTCTGAGTCAACTCATTTTAATGACGCACAGTCCCAGCACATCCCTCTGGCGGCCTGCCAGCCTTGAAGCAGTTGGTTGTCACCCGCAGCTGCTGCTGTCCTGGGTGGCGCTGTCTGTACCCTGCGCAGCGCCGGCACCCACTTGCATATCTGTGGTTCTAGACACACACAGCTCTGTGCTGTTTCCAAAATAACCCCTTCCTTGGGGCCTGTCAGACCTCTGGTGCCTTCGGGGATAAATGTGAAAAATACCTCCTCCCAAATCAGGGAGAATCCCATTCTTGTTCCTCACTCCTGATTGGTGAAGGGTCCCACAATGAAACACTTGTGCCGAAAAGAAGTCCTCGTACGTGAAATCTGTGGGATGACAGAACTGCCTGATCAGGTGTGATTATTACAATAATGTATGTTACCAGATTGCTTCCAGGGCAGGGCGGCTGAGTTGCCTCTGGTGATAAATTTAATCCCGTTATGGCTTGATCTTACCTGTCCTCCAAGCTACCCTATGACAAGTATGTTCTCTGTAAGGTGTCCCGTGGCACACAAGCTCACACCGAGAAAGAGATTAGGGGACTTGCAGGGAAGCCAACACTAGGGCTGAGACTTTAACATTCGCAGCGGGTTCTCTGGGCAGGATTTTTAAAAATTGAAGTATAATTGGCTTGCAATGTTGTGTTAGTTTCAGGTGTGCAGCAAAGTGATTCAGTCATGCACATATATGTATATATACATACATACTCTTCCAGTTTCTTTAATACTCTAGGTTCTTCCAAGATATTGACTATAGTTCCCTGTGTTATATGTACAGTATGCCCTAGTTGTTTATCTAGTATATATATATGTATATATATATATGTATATATATATATATATATATATATATATACACACACACATATGTATATGGTAGTTTGTATCCGCCAACCCCAAACTCTTAGTTGATCCCTCCTTACCCTTTCCCCGGGAAGAGAAGGGGACGACAGAGGATGAGGTGGCTGGATGGCATCACTGACTCGATGGACATGAATTTGAGTGATTCTCCCTGATTTGGGAGGAGGTATTTTTCACACTTATCCCTGAAGGCACCAGAGGTCTGACAGGCCCCAAGGAAGGGGTTATTTTGGAAACAGCACAGAGCTTTGGTGATGGACAGGGAGGCCTGACGTGCTAGAGTCCATGGGGTCGCAGAGTCAGACACGACTGAGCGACTGAACCGACCTTTTCCCCTTTGGTAACAATGAGTTTCTGGGGTTTTTAGGGCAACTGAAAGAGTCCCTTTTCCTTCCAGTTTTTTTAAAGGTGAGAAATCATGAAGAAGTTTAGATATGTTATGCCACGTAATGACGTATGTTTTACTTTGACTTTCTCCATTGCCTCTGTATAACTGGGCAGTCTTGCTTCCTCTGGGATGTGCCTGGAGTGGCACCTGAAGCTCCCTTGGGCAGCATAACAGATGCCTTGCCGGTGGGCTCTCGGCACGTTTCCGTTCCTTTGACACCTCTCTGACTTGGGATTCTCATCTATTAAGTTCATGCCTTTGTGAGTGACATTCCCTCTCTGCCTGTGTCCCCTTTTGTTCTTTGGTCCGGCTAGCTGAGTCTTACTGTTCCTTTAGGAGAAACTTAAGCCGCAAGCATCACCGTTCCGGGAAAGCTTCCCTGACCTCCCAGGCTGGGCTGGGTGTTGGGATCCTGAGACCCCCGGGAACCCAGACCCATTCCTGTCACTTAGGACCCTGTTGATCCTGTGGGCATTGCTCTTGGGCTCCCTCTACTGGACACACTGTGAGCTCCTTGCTGGGGCCTTGCCTATTCCTGTGTCACCTCTGGAAACGGCACTGGCAGTAGGGCCCATGCGCATCAGGTACATCTGGGAGTAAAGAGAACACCTGGTCGGTGTGGCCCTGCTTCTGCCGCTGCTCCCGGCAGATGTCCCACATGCTGGGGGGTGGACGAGGTCTCTGCCCTGTCACTTTCCACGGAGGGAACGTCAAGATTGCTCATCAGTCTCTCCTCTCGCCCTTCTCAGATGTGCTCTGCCCCAGCGTTCGTGTGGAAGGAGATCGCTTTAAGCACACCAATGGCGGAACCAAGGAGATCACAGGTATGAGAAACAGCCAGCCAGCACAGCTTGCTTTGCGATGCCGTTTGCCAGACGTGAATCTCCCCTAGTGGTTCAGACTGCAAAGAGTCTGCCTGCAATGCAGAAGACCTGGGTTCAATCCCTGGGTTGGGAAGATCCCCTGGAGAAGGGGATGGCAACCCACTCCAGTATTCTTGCCTGGAGAATCCCACGGATGGAGGAGCCCGGTGGGCTACAGTCCATGGGGTCACAAAGAGTCAGACACGACTGAGCGACTAACATTTCCACTTTCTTCTTTGCCAGACTTGACCACGGCCCTCCTGGACTCAAGGGTGGTAGTCTTGCTGGTACTGTCCTCATTGCCATCTTTCACTGAAGTCCTGGGGACGGTCTGAGCAGTGCAGGTGGCAACTCCCGTCCACGAACTGCCCACTGGGGGAGGCCGTTCACGTCTTCCATCTGGGAGTCAGTGGTGACGTTATAGGTGTCGGTAGAGAATGAAGTGGGATGAGGGACGTGGGGAATGAGTAAGTGATGGGCAGCCCGAGTAAGAAGGTGAATAAATAGCTGCATTTGGGCGTGAAGGAGAGAGTGAATCAGAGTTATAAATATAGGAGCGAATCAATGGATGAGGGAGCAGAGAGACGCATGACTGCAGAGCCAGCAGCAGAAATAAGCACTGCAGAGGCTGGCTCCTTCCGTGACGGGGTGACTGGGGGTGTGCGGGGATGGCTGAGCCAGCTTCCCCTTCGTCCTGGCGGTGAGCATCTGTCTACTGCTCCCTGTGGCCGGGCGTCCTGCAGACACTTTAGGTGCGAGATCACAGGGGAGCTTTCTCCCCCTCCAGGACAGCAGCTCTCCTCACCAGTGCCGGCCGAGTCAGGAGCCCCCTCCATCCACCCCAAAGCATCTCAGGTCCAGTACGAAACCACGTGCAGTCTCCCTCCTGAGGCAGTGAGCCGTGGGCGATCAGAACCAGGTGTCTCGTAGGTGCTGCTCTGCCCCACCCCTACCCCAGGGACCCTGCCTGCCCACATGAATGAGCCAGCATCTGCATCTTGGTGCCTGGGGGATGTTTCCAGAATGGCAGGAGACTGTGCTGCCTGTGTGCACGGCAGGTGAGATGAATCGGGGTTAACCCTCCTCGGGTGTGACGGAGTAACCCAGCGCTCAGCCAGTAACCATGGGTGAGGAAACACTCAGGCCTTCTGACCCACTTCCTAGAGTGTCCCAGCGGGGTCCCGTTGCAGCCGCTTGCCGGGGCTGAGGCTGGAATTAAGGACAGAAGGTGCTGCAGACCTGCCAAGTTCAGCGCAGCCGGGTAACGGGACCAGCTTTTGTAAAAGATGCGGTTCGCAAAGGCTCGTCTCTAGGTGTTTCCTTAAGTGACTCCAGCTAGTCTTTGGGCTCAGTGGGGCTGGAGCAGTGAGGACGGGGTGGAGGACAGACAAGGCAGTTGGAGGCGGCAGTCTGGGACTCAGTTTACCCACTTCTGGCATCATGTCTTTTAGGACCCCTCCCAGCTCTGAAACCTGAACATTCTGCAGATTCTAGCAACTACGATGTTATGCAGTACTCTCTGAAGGAGTTATTTAATGGTGAAGGAAGGTGCTGGGCTCGGTCTTACTCTGAAACTTGACCACAGATATTCTGATCGGTCTCTCCTTCTGCCTGGTCTCTGACATCCAGATAATCATCACCAAGTCCCGACCGTCTCAGATGGTCCCAGCCTAGTGCTTCTTTCCTCCCCGCCCCGCCCCCCGGCCCCATGTTTCCAGTCTGGTCCTCCCCGGTCCCCCAGCTCCTCCATCCCTGCAGCCAGAGTAACCTCTGAGCACAGGCTCAGGGTTGTGTTTCTCTCTGCTTTAAAGCCCTCCCATGCCCCCCTCCTCCTGCAGAAAGAAACCCAGGCTGCCTCACGTGGCTGTCGGAGCCTGGCCCAATCTGCACCCGCCTCACTCACTCCTTGGTCCCCCTCTTGTGGTTCCTGACATCCTGAAATAGTGGGGATTCTCGGAAGGAACCTCACTGACTCAGGTCCGGTGACCTTTGCACATCCAGTTACCTTGGATGCCCTTCCCTCCTCCTCTCCCCAGATGTCATTTGTTCTTTAAATTCAGGCCAGGCCTTGCCTCCTCTGAGGAGCCCTCCTTGATGTCTCCTCAGCTGAGCCAGGCAGATACTCCATGTGCTCCTATATAAGCCCGGACATCTCCCTTCTTCCCATCTACCCACTATACGGACACTGCTCACCTCTGTGCCCATTTCTCTGTGGACGGTAGACTTTAGGTAGTGGGAGGCACGTTGGGAATTTTGTCCTATTGACTACTGAAATCTGAGCAGCCAATGGGGCATTGTAAGACGTAGGAAGCCCTGAGTGGTTTAGTGAATTCCTTTCTTCTCTCCTTCCCTCTTTCCACTAGTAGAGCCTCAGTCAAGAACAACAGCAGATTCCATCCTTTTTCAGGGATGGAAGCATGAATCAGATCAGGCCCCCCCCGCCCCCGAAAAGCTCAGCTTCCTCCTCGGACACAGACACTGTGTGCACCTCGGCCGGACCCACTAAAGACCTGGAAGTGACTCTCATGCCCGAGGCGTCCAGCGGAGCTCGGTCCCTCGCAGACCTTTGAAGGAATCTGGGCGGTGGTCACGGTGTCCCTGATGCCATTTGCTTCAGCTGAGTCACGACTTCAGGAAGGTGCCCCCTCGGGCTTTCTGCATTAAACAATTGCCTCTTTATCTCTCGGTGCATCACATTCGAGTCTGCTTACCTCAGAACATTTTTCATTTTCCTTCCCGGCCTTTATTTATTGCAGGCAATTCATCTTTCTCTCTGTGCCCTTTGCTGCTACCTCGTTAATTGCTTGTTGCTTTCGTGGCGTTTAAGTCTTTGTTTTTATTCATGGAAACCAGTGAAAGTGGAATTAGGCAGAGGAGCATATGTTTGCTTTTTGAAGTCTTTTTGTTGTTGTTGTTCTCTTACAAATAACTACTACCGGGAAACCAAACTGAAGGTGGAGGTTTCCAGGAAGAGGGATGGCACTGTGAAGGGAAGGAGCAGGACTCTTTCCTGTTCAGCCCTGGCACCTTGCTGTGTGGGCATCAGGCATGTGCCTGCTGGATTTTGAACCCACTCTCTTGGGAACCTCTGGGGGCCAGTTCTCCCAGCTTATTGCCAGTGCTGATATGTGCTTGTCTCAGAGCAGGCTCTCAAAAAATACATATTGAATGGATAAATGAAATCCATGGACAGATGTAGTGGGATAAGACACTGCAGTCATTGTCAGGGGAAATAATTAATATGAAAACTATTTCGTGGATCTTTTGCTGCATGTCAGGCTCTGTATGATGAGCTCTGTACCATAGCATTCAAGCTTCACCACAACCCTGTGAGACGCATGCAAAGACAGTCCCCTTTCTACAGATGAAGAAATGGATGCTCAGAGACGTCAGGCACTCTGCCTCAGGTCACATAGCTAGGACCTCGTGATCAGGAGGAAATGGAAAAACCCACTCCAGTGTTCTCTGGCCTGGAGAGTCCCATGAGCAGAGGGGCCTGGCGGGGCTGCAGCCCGTGGAGTGGCAAAGAGTCAGACACGAGGGGGAGACCAACGCTTTGACTTGCAGGGTCAGCGCAGGTTGGCCTGGCTCTGCTGCTGCTCAGGCTCCCGGTCGGAGGTCAGTGCTTTCTGTCCTTGCAGCTCCTTGCGCAGAGTTGGGAACAGACAGGCTCTCACGAATACAAGCTGGATGAGTCAGTCATCTCTTAGGACAGAATTTTGTGGTAGAAGATGTTTTAATCACCCTAATGTGAGAGTTCGTTTCCTGTTTTCTGTGGCCGCGCCCCAGAGTGTTGGAGACCGAGGAATCTTCCTGAAGAGTCGTGGGTTTGGTGCTGCCAAGGCTGAGCGGCATGTTAGTCCTGGGGATGCGGAGACGGGTGAGGGCCTCCCTTCACTGGCCGGGAGCGCTTCCTTCTCTGGGGACGCGGTGTCAGGCCGATGCATCCCACTGAGGTGTCTGTGCGGGCATCGTGGTTGGGCTTCTCGGAGGACTGTATCTGCAGGACTCAAGCCAGCCCCCCACGCTGGTCCAGGCGGTTTTGTGGAGGGTCGTGGGTCAGGATGTGTGGCTGGTGATGCAGAATCCTGAGTAACAACCGACCTGCTGAGTCAGCTTCCTGCCCTGTTTTGAGTGGCCACCTGGGGTCCTTAGGACAGCCTCAGGTGGCGTGTCAACCTTCTGTCACAACCAAGCACCCAGGCTCCTGTGGGTGATGTCGCTGCTCGGCATCACACAGATACGTGACTGACCTGGATGGCCCCCCTTGTCCCGCCAGCTCCCCTGAACCCAAGATCGTGTCTTTCCCATTACTTCCTGTGACCAGTGAGCGAGGTCCTCTCTTGGAGCCAAAACAAAGCGAAAGACACCTTTCCGTTCCGTGGTATCACAGATACAGTCGTCTTCTCTCTGATGTGCCTCTTGTCTCTTTGGACAGGTTTTGACCTGATGGACTTGTTCAGTGTGAAGACGCTCTTGGGGGAGAGAGAGAACGGGGCGCAGAGCTCCTACGTCCGGATGGGATCCTTCCCTGTGGTGCAGAGGACCGAGTGAGTGCTGGCTTCCCCCGCAGACCTGCCCCGGACACCTTAGCAAGGGCGGGAAGCAGCCAGTGAGCTTGGTTGCTCGCTAAGCACTGGGTAGGGGTTTAGCCTACAGAGTGCCTGGTGAGATCACCCTGCGATGAAGCGTCCATATCACTGACCTTGGAAATTCCACCTGTTTCTTAACTGATCTGTTTCTAGTGATGTTACTGGTTCCCCGGTCCTCCTACACTCACCTCTCCATGTAGATTTGGTGTCCATCCTCCATTCGCTCGTGCATGTTTTTTTTTTTTTTTAAATCTCAAAACGGTACAGTAACCTGTTCAAAATCTCATAGTCCTAGGAAGCAGAAGTTGATCTCAAACTCCAGTCTTCCAATGCCAATCCCTTTACCCTCTCTTGTATATCTGTGTATGTATAAACAGCCAAAGAAAAAGTCTTAGTCTCTTGATAGATTTACAGGAAGGTAGTGACAGAGATAGAGAGAGATAGGAGCATGCCCTTAAGTTACTATAGGTTTGGTTTCAGACCACCACAGTAAATTGAATGTCGAAACAAAGCAAGTCACAGATCTTTTGGTTTCCCAGTGTGTATCACAGTTATGTTTACACAGAACTGTAGTCTGTTAAGTGGGCAACAGCATTATGTCTAACAAAACCATGTACATATCTTAATTAAAAAAGAATGCTGTGTGACAGCGGCAGCGATGGACTTGCTTAGTGCAGAGTAGCCACCAGTCTTCCGTTTTAAAAAAACACAGTATCTTCAAAGCTAAAGCAGTAGCTAAACACAGTATCTTTGTAAAGCTAAAGCAAAACTGGGCGTGCCTGTGTGTAGATAAACAGATGTAGATACAGTTATGAATACATAGACACAGCATATATACATGGGCTTCCCAGGTGGCTCAATGGGTAAAGCATCCACCTGCCAATGCAGGAGATGCAAGAGATGTGGGTTCAGTCCCTGGGTTGGGAAGATCCCCTGGAGAAGGAAATGGCAGCGCACTCCAGTACTCTTGCCTGGAAGATCCCATGGATGGAGGAGCCTGGTAGGCTGCAGTCCGTGTTACACATACGTGTGTGTTGAGATGTAAGTGTGTTTAGAGGCCCCATAGCAGAGTAGGCTTCACTGATGGAATAAGGTGAAAAAGGAAGTGAAGGGCAGCGTCCATCCGAGGCTCCCAAGCCCATGTCTGTGCAGACCCTCCCATGGGCAGTGACCACGGGTGGCCCTGACTCCGGGGGAGGCCCAGGGAAGTGATGGGCGCTGCTCCCAGTGCTGGGGTGTGATCCAGGGTGAAACCCAAGCTCAGAGAATTACTCTAAGCAGCTGGGCCGTCTCGCGGCTCAGATCTGAGACCCAAGAATCACAGAGGGAGGACCAGTCTTTGCTCGCAGCTCCTACAGCCAAACCAAGGGTCCCTGAGGGTCCACGAGTCTGAGAACCAGGAAACCAGACGCCCCCTCATTTCCCATCCTGGCTGTTGGACCAGACAGCCTCCACCTGCTGCAGTGCAGAAGGCAGTGCCTCTGAGCAGGCTGTGCAGGGCAACAGCTGATAGTGATGAGGGGCGCTCTGGAGACCAGCCGGTCTCTTGTGGGGAGCCTCTACTGGGCCACTGAGCCCCAGGAGTTTTGCCCCCACAGCCCGGCCGCCCTCAGCTAGGACAGGAGTGGCACAGCTCTGCACGCCCCTGACTCTGGCGGGGAGCCACGCTCCCTCAGGATGCTGTCGGCAAAGGGCAGTGTGCCTGCCTTGTAGGGCTGTCTGGACTGGAGCTGATGGGGTTGAGGGACTTCCTCAGATGAAAGCTGGCCCCCACACTCTGTAGGGGTTGGAGAGTGTCCTGTGATGTGGGGCAGCAACCAGGCAGGATAAGACACCCCCGTGCGGCCTTGCTGGGGGCAGCAGGCAGGGAGAGGTGAGGGCTGGCACAGTCGGCTGCATCTGATCCCAGGGCGGGAGGCAGGGTAGCATCTCTCATTGATTTTGGAGAGATGGAAACAGGTGAGCCCTGGAGGGGAGCAGGTGGATTTGAAGGGGCCAAGACAGGGCTCAGAAAGAGTTGTGTGGAGGCACTGCTGGAAGGAAAAGGCAGTGAAGGCAGGGGAGGAGGTGGACTTCAGAAATCCACGAGGTCAGCGTGGCAAGACTCAGTGATCCTCGGGTGCGTGGGCTTCCTTTGCAGTCTCTGCCCTCAGCCTGGTGGTGTCTGTCTCTTGTCTCCCTCCAGGGACGTGTTCCCGCAAGGCTTGCCCGATGAGTACGCCTTTGTCACCACCTTCCGGCTCAGGAAATCGTCCCGGAGAGAAGACTGGTATATCTGGCAGGTCATCGACCAGTACGGCATCCCGCAGGTGCGAGCCGCCCGCTGTGTCCCAGTGCGGGCTTCTGTCTCCTCCTCGTGGGCAGGGCAGCACCCGCTGTGTTTTCTCCATGGGTCCCTGTCTTGGGCCCTGAAAATGGAGAGTCCAGTGTATCCAGGGCCAGGGCACCTGCAGGGACTGGGAGACCCCTGGGGGACTGGGAGGCCCCTGGGGGAACTGCAGCCTCACTTCTCCCTGATGGCCAAGCGCCCAGCACCCTGCTGGGCTGGAGGCCTAGCTGCTGCCTCAGGGACCCTCAGTCCAGCTGGGGAGCTGGTGGCCAGCACCGCTGTCCTAATGCATGTGTTCCGTTAGCAGCGTGTTCGTGATGCGGTGGAAGAAACCGGCTCAGAGTTGGCATGACTGGGGCTCAGACCTTGTGTCTGGTCCTTTCTTGGTGTGGGCTCAGGGCCATGCTGGCTTTCCAAGTCCTGATGTTCTCAGTCAGGACACAGAGCACCTCCCGTCAGTGGTCGGTGGTGGCATTGTACAGAGTGATGTCTGTAAAGCATCTAAGATGCTGCCTGATGTGTAATAGGGTTTTTATGGTCATCCTTGGTTTGACCTTGAATGGAGTGCTGCAGCCTGTCTTTGCCCACATTGGGTGCATTCTGGTTCTCATCCCTGTGAAGCTGGGACAGTCCAGACCGACTGTCAGCACGATGTGTTCATCTGAGATGCAACTCCCAATCCCCTTGTTCTCAGAGCTCATGGACCAACCGTGTCTATCATTCACTCTTGTCCCCTCTTGACAATGTATGAGCTGTATCGACACATGACTCATCTTCATCTGGGAGACACTGATGTATTTTCATCTGGGGTTGAAACAAAACAAAAGCATGCTCAAGCCACAGGACCACAGCAGCCACTCTCATGGGCTGCTCACTGAGAGGGGACTTGCTTCGTGGTGGTGAGTTCCTTTCCTGAGGTTGAAGTGGAGCCCTGACCCCGAGCACACATTGTACACACACTCCCACACAGTCAGTAGGAGCCCAGGCTTGTTCCGACTGCTTCGGAGATCCTTCTTCACTTCTCATAACCACCCTATGAAAACTGAAAAGGGTAGTCACTCAGTCATGTCTGACTCTTTGTGACCCCATGGACTGTAGCCCGCCAGGCTCCTCTGTCAGTGGGATTCTCCAGGCAAGAATACTGGAGTAGGTTGTTATTTCCTTCTCCAGGGCCTCTTCCTGGCCCAGGGATCAAACCCAGGTCTCCTGCATCACAGGCAGATTCTTTGTCATCTGAGCCATGGGGGACGCCCCATGAACAGGCTCTGCTGTTACCATTGCAGTGAGCTTCAGCATCTGTCTGGCATTTGTAGGTCATGATGGGGGGAGGTGGGATTGGAACCCAGGCGGTTGAACTCCAAGTCTGTCTTTTGACCAGTGTGCCCCGCTGGCTCCTGTCCCCATCAGCTAGTCCTGTGGAATGACACTGCTACAGCATCCCTGGTCAGACTGGGATGCAGAGCACAGTCAGGCTTGGCTGCCCTGGCCTGATTTCCTGAGCACGGGAGGCTGGACAGAGGTGAGCGTCTGCTCCGGAGGCTGTTTTTGCAGAGAGCAGGCAGCGCACCGTGACCCCCATCCGAGACCGTCTGCAGACACGCACATCTCTGGCGCCTCGGGGTCCGGTGCTATGGGCCTGGGCGCCTGCCATGACATTCCTGTGGGTGAGTGTGCACTGCCCCCACCGTCTGGGTCCTCTTCCTTCATGGCGTTTGCAGGGCTGCGTGCTCTCTCTGCCATTTCCACCCCCTCCTCTTCTTCTGCCAGAATGCGCCCCAGGCTGGGATCCTGCAGAGCCGTGCGCAGTCAGAACCTGCCTTTCGGAGAGGCACCTGGCAGTCCCGTTCCGTCGAACCAGCCTTGGGGTTGACCCTTCCCTGGAAACACCACGATGGCCACCCCAAGCATGCCCTGGGGAATCCTGGCTGGACCCAGGAAAAGTGGGCAGAAGCCAAGCAGCAAATGAGCTCAGAGCAGTGTTGCTCTTGGACCTGTAGACATGTAACCGGACCTAGCTATATTTACCTCCATGACCCCATGTAGGATTACAGCCTCCCTTGACCACTGGCATGTCATTGGGAGAAAGTGAGGGGCGCTCACTCATTCCAGGTCTGATAAAGGGCCAGGAAGGAGACTGGCCCTGGAGCAGGGGTGCAGGGGGGCATACTTAGAGATGAGGCTCCTGACCAGGTGGGTGGCCAGTGCAGGGACCTGAGACCAGGCGCTGGGAGGTAGGCAGGCCTGGAACAGGGAGCCTGGGAGACCGTTGTCCTCTTGGCGAGGGATGAGGCTGACTTAGACCAAGTGATCACGGGGAACTGGGGAGAAATTGGATTCTAGGTATGTATTTTGAAAATAGAATCAGCAGGGTTTGCTGATGGATCCGACCCATGGGTTGTCTTCCTGAGGCCTCCTGGCTCGGAATGGTAGACACAGGACTTGGGCCTGACAGGCCTTCCTGTGCTTTGTATCGTGCTGGAAGAAATGGAAACATTGGAGAAAAACTTGTGGCCTCATGAAGCTCCCCAGGTCCTCAGGGGTTCAGGGCTCAAACAGGTGAAGCCAGTTGCAAGAAGTAGCAGACTAGGTTTAATCACAAGTATTAGATTATATGTATGTGAAGTTTCAGGAGGAGGGCATGGCAACACATTCCAGTATTCTTGCCTGGAGAACCCCCATGGACAGAGGGACCTGGCAGGCTACAGTCCATGGAGTTGCAGAGTTGGACACAACTGAGCGACTAAGCACAGCACATGAGAAGTTTCAGGTTATAAGGGATTCATAGTTTCATTTCTCACTATAAATGTAACATACTGCCAGACAGTGCAAAAAATAATTAATCTTAGGTCCCCCTTGGCTGGACTGAGCCCCCGTGGGGCCCAGACAGGGAAACCAGAACACCTGGGTGGTGTCCTGAACACTGGCTGATCTGCAGAGCAGTGGGCTCCTTCCTTTAACCTCAGAGCTCCCATTCATTCATTCCCTTTCTGTTAAGTGCTACTATGTGGCGTGTGTTGGTTGTCCTAGCTACTGGGGTTAAAGAAATGAGCGACAGAGACAGAGTGCCTGCTTAAAAAGATGGGGTGGGGCAGGCAAGAAACAGGTGGACAAAATAAGTGAATGAGATACTTTCATATACTGACCCAAAGTGCTATGAAAAAATAAATCAACATGCCTGAGGGTGTGACAGCAAATGACCAGGCTAGAATCCAGTTATGTGTGTGTCTCAGAGAAGGCTGCACTGCAGGGATGTCTTTGAACTCGCTTGATTTATTATAGTTGATATGTGGAACAGCGCTTGACTTATAACAAGTACCGTACATGTTTTACATATCTGTAAATTCATTTAATCCCGGTAACAGCTCTATGAAGTCAGCACTATCATTGGTGCTGTTTTACAAATGAAGAAATAGCACAGAGAGGTCAAATAGCCTGCCTGAGGTCACGCAGCTTAAAAGTGATTTGCCAGTTTGGGTGTAGGAGGAAAGTGAAAGTTTCCTCCAGAGTTTTCCAGGCATTTTGCAAAAGGCAAAATGGGGGTAATCCAGTGAACAAGATGGGCAAGTTCCCTGTATTCTGCTGGGGCTTCATTTTTATCCTCAAGGTGAGAGAGCAGGTTAGCGGCAGGTTGGTGGAGGGATCACAGACTGGCACCTGGAAATGGTCTTGTTTTCTGGGCTTTTAAAAGACGCTGAAACCACTCACGGTTTCTGGTAGGTCTCACAGCTCAAGCCCCATCCACACTTGCAGGTTTACAAATGTGCTCTTACTGGCTTGGCCCCTCTGGGCATTTGAGAGTTTGAGCCCTGGATTAACGTGTGAGCTCAAGCCTTCCAGTACAAGGTTGGGAACAGTGTAGAGGGTAGCTGTCAGCCATCGCATTGCAGTGAGGGGGCCCGCGAGGCTGACAGGCTGGGGAGGGTCGCGGCCGGGGCCTGACCCTGCGGCCTCTCCTCCCCGCTGTCCTCTCCGCCTCGGGCCCAGGCAGCTCACGGGCCCCTTGTGCCCTCCTCCGCAGGTGTCCATCCGGCTGGACGGCGAGAACAAGGCCGTGGAGTACAGCGCCGTGGGCGCCATGAAGGACGCCGTCAGGGTGGTGTTCCGGGGCCCCCGGGTCCACGACCTCTTCGACCGGGACTGGCACAAGTTGGCCCTGAGTGTGCAGGCCCAGCACGCCTCCCTGTACGTCGACTGCGCGCTGGTGCAGACGCTGCCCCTAGAGGAGCGGGAGAACATCGACATCCAGGGCAAGACGGCGATCGGCAAGCGCCTCTACGACAGCGTGCCCGTCGACGTGAGTTCCGGGGTCACGGCGTCACCTCAGGGGCGGGGCCTCAGGAGCCGCGTGTCCCCACGCCTGCCTGTATCACTCGGGCCATCTTAGGAGGGCGGGCCCCGGCTCAGAACACTGCCAGGTCCCCCGTCATTCACTCGTTCAGTGACCTAGCCACTTACTCATTTAGCGTATATACCGAGCACCTCCTGTGTGCCGGGCACCGTGCTCTGCGCTGGGGATGTGGCTCACGTCTCTCCATATCACACTCACGCTCGTCAAGCAGAGTCACGTCCGACTCTTGTGTGACCCCATGGACCGTGGCCCACCAGGCTCCTCTGCCCATGGGATTCTCCAGGCAAGAATACTGGAGTGGGGTCGCCGTGCCCTCCTCCAGGGGATCTTCCCGACCCAGGGATTAAACCCACGTCTTCTCTGTCCCCTGCATTGCAGGCAGATTCTTTACTGCTGAGACACATCTATGTATATGTGTAGGCAAAATCGACGGGTAGGTAGAGTCATATAGTTTCCTTTACATTTAAATAGACTCTTTTTCCTTCTCTGATTGTTGGCAATTAGGAAAATATAGGCAAGTATGTGGGAAATAAGTAAAAAGCATCCTCATTCCACTATCCCAGGATGTTCACCGGGAATGATTCAGTAGCTGGAAAGAGCTGTCCTTCCATCTTCATTCCATCATTCTTCTTTGTTTTTCCTCCCCCTTTTCTCGCTTTTCCTTTTTCCTTTAATGTATTTTCTCCTCTAGAGGTGCATTCCGACACCTACACACACAGACACACACACACTTACACACCATCTTCACACTAAAGTCATTCTGTCCTTCTGACTGGAAGTGTCCCCTGCTTGCCAAGGTGTAAACAAATCATGATCTGGGATAGCTAGCTCTTCCCAAAGCCATCTCTCTCCTCCCTCTTTTTTCCCATGTATTATCATTTCTGTGGTCGAATGTAGTGTTGTTGGATGTGTGCTGGGTATTTTGAAATGTATGTAGTAATGTACAACATGTATAGTCACATACTGCTTTTTTGCTCTCAATATTATGTGTCTAAGCTTTTATTCCTTTTAGCTGCTTCATAATACTCTATTTTCACGTACGTTTTGCTTATTTGTTTTCCTGTTGGTGGCTATTTAGGTTGCCTTGGTGTTTTACCATCATAACCAACAGGTCTTGGGTTTTGAATATGCTGGTGTCTCTTCAGATGTGCTTTCTTGGAGAAAATGGGATAATAGAGCCCCTTTATATTAAAGGCATAGTGGGATTGAAGACAGTGATAGAAGCAGATTTGTGATGTGAAAAAAGTTCAGTTAAGACACCCTGTGGAGATGCTGAAAAGTTGAAAAGGGGAACACGCTGAACCTTTGGAGACCGTTGGCAACCGCGTCACAGCCTGGCCTATAGTGAGCGCAGTGGCAGTGAGCGGGGAGAGGAGGGGCGTGCGAGGGCCTGACTCACGGAAAGCAGGAGAGACTGCTTCTAGCCTGTGCTCACTCACTCCTTGCACGCGGGGCTTGCACTTTTGGAAGGATGGGATGTCGGTAGGTGACACTTTGGCTCCCTCTGACATTCAGCTCGGAGTCAGACCACCACACAGGACCCCAAGGAGGAAGTGGGCCGGATCCCTGAGCGGGGCCTGCCTGATACCAGTGGGGAGCCTGGGTTCTGAGCCCCCCAAACTCATCCTCTGACCTCACTTCCCTTCCCAGTTTGACCTCCAGCGGGTTGTGATTTACTGTGACTCCCGGCATGCGGAACTGGAGACCTGCTGTGACATCCCCTCGGGTCCGGTGAGCAGAAACTCTGCCCGGGGGGTAGGGGGATGGGCCCTTGACTTCCTCCCTGTGACCCCTTGGGGATGGGGTGTCCAGGGTCTGGGAGCAGAATCAGGACACCCGCCATCAGAGTGCGACCTGGGAGGGAGCCTGGTGGTCATCACCAGGGGCTCCAGTTCCGGGTCGGGTGGGGCCTGGGTTGGGGGAGCAGGTCCCTCTGGCCTCAGTCAGCAGCCTTGGGGGCCCAGCTCTGGGTGATGAGGGTCAGAGGTTGGCCGTGTGTCCCCAGGAGAGAAGGGCCTTGTTGCTGCCAGTGCTCAGGGCTCATCAGCAGGACTGGGGAGGCAGCTCCGGGTCAGGAACAGCGGGCCGCACCAGACTGCCTGCTGTGCCTGGACCCTCCGTGCGGTTCTGCCTGTCCTGGGCCCTCCCTACCTCCGCCTCCACCCAGGTGCCTCCTCTCCACTCTCTTTACCGAGGACCCATCCAGAGGATGCTTCGGTAGTCCTGCCTTGTGGGGCTAAAGGCTAAAATCCCCATTCCGTGCTTGGCCGGCCCAGGTCCTGAGTACAGTGAGCACCCGGTCAGCATGTCCTGTCTCAGGATGACCGTCGGGCACAGGCACCCAGAGGTGGTCGCTGTCAGAGGTGGGGCTGCAGGGTCAGATGAGCCCAGCGGTTGAGAGAGGAGAGAGAGGGAAGGGAGGAAGACAGATTAAATTAGGAGAGAGCAAAGGGAGAGAAGAGTTGAGGCAGTGGAGGGGAAGGGAGGAAAGGGAAGAAATAAGTCATTATCCAGCACTTGCCTGGCTTCTGGTTTCCAGACTCTGAGCTCGATACTTCAGTTCAGTCCCACTAAACCCTTCTCACCGCATTATGATGGAAATGCCCTTGTCCCCATTTTGCGGAGGTTAACACTGAGGCTCAGAGGTGTTAAGCGGTTCCTGTAGGCTGCTGAGAGGCCAGTGGAGACCCGTTGGCTCATCTGACTCCAGATGAGCCTGACTCCATGCCCATCTGACTGCAAGGTCTCGGGGTGCCAGGACCTACAGTCAGATATTTGTCTGTCCTGCTCAGGCTC
>SJYQ01000191.1:291757-325014 GCA_006410935.1 Redunca redunca | reverse complement strand
CCCCCCACCCCAGCCGCCTCCCACCTCCGGCAGTGAGCAGATCGGGTTTTTGAAGACCATCAACTGCTCCTGCCCACCTGGAGAAAAGGTACGCAGTCCACCCTCAGCCGCAGGCCTGGGGCCCCAGAGCTCAGTGGGTCCAGAGCTCACAGAACTAGCGGTGGGAATTTCCCATCATGCACGTGGGCTGCCAGGGCAGGATGACCCCGGGCTCCAGGTAACTCTCGGGTCTAGGGACCATCCTTGCTCCTGGGACTTCTTCTGGATCTCTGTGGGCCTTGGGAGGGGAGCCCCTCAGACCCCACTGGGATGAACATTTTCCTGAAGTTAATGATGTCTTGCCAAAGTTTCTCTGCCTCCTGGTGTCCTCTTCACTCCTGTGCAACTAAACAGCCAGATTTGCTTTGAGAATAAGTGTCAGCAGGGCAGCGGCAGAGGGTTCAGGTGGCTCTGTGGGGTCCATCCTCATCCCTCTGTGCTCTGTTGGCCATGCTGTGTAATCTGAATATGTATAGGAATAGAGTTTAGCACCTCTTGTTTTAAAACCCAGTGCGTTTCTGACTAGCGCCACCACCTCCTGTTTGTCTGGATGAAATGTCTCCTTGGATGCCTGGGGCCTTCATCTGTTGTTTTTCTGTAGACCAGCAGCCTTCTTAATAAGAAAAAAATTTCCACTGTCGGAGTAGAACAAATAACACCAGGATGACAAATTGGAGTTGGTCTGCACGAGGCTCTGCTTTAGGCTCTGCCCTGGGTAGCCCCACGGCCCTCCATCTCCAGTGTTCGGCATAGCCATTGCTCTGTCTACCCCTCCCAGCTCTGGACACGGCGGGTGCCCCCTGACTTTACAGGGGTCTTGGGAGACAGGCCAGCATACAAAGTGGTGACTGAGGTTACTTGGAATAAACACACTTTAAGAATTTCCCAACAGATGTGTTTCATTAAGCCTGCCCATTGTGGCAGCCTCTCCTCCCTACCGCCTTTCCTCTCTTCTGTTCTCCCTCACTCTCTCCTTTCTTCTTTCCTCCCAGAGGGCCCCTCAGGAGCTCTCAGTCAGGTGGGGTGGTCAGACCATGGCCTTACCTGCTGGGAGACCTTGAGGAGCCACCCCAGTCTTGCTGCGAGCTAAAGCTTTCCTGGGGAGTTGGTGAAGTGGGATGCCTCTGGCCTGGTTCTGATTGGGAGAAGCCAGGGAGGGAGTCAGAATGGATGCCCACAGGGTGCCGGGCAGGGCTCTTCCTCCTCTACAGCGCCCTGGGCTTCAGGCCACGGACAACATGCTGATCATATTCTTACCCATCAATGTCATAACAAAAGCAACCATCCAAACCCAAATCCTTTGGATTCTTTGTTTTCCATTAAAAACCCCAAATGAGAAGGGTAACTGCAGCAATGTGAGGTTTGGCGCACCGGCATGCAGACTGTGCCAGGGAGGGCAGCCAGTGGGGCTCTGCCCAGGTCAGGGTTTCCCCGGAGCCCTGCCATGGCGGGGACCCGTGCGGGGAAGTCTGGGGTCAAGCAGGCTTCGGTCCTCTGTTAGCACCTACCTTCCCCACCCCCAGCTCACAGACACCCGCTGGGTGGCCACTGACCTCCTCGGCTCGGCCTCTGGATCCCCTGCCCCAGCTGTCCCTGCTCTGTGCGGCCCCTCATAGCTCCCAGTTGCCCTTCTTGCCTCATTTCACTCCACGTTCCCCTCCCAGTCTCCAGGCAGGCAGGAGGGTCCTGTCCCTGGAGGGGGCGAGATCCTCCTTGCCTTCTGTAGTTTGCATGTGAAGGTTCTTCTGCCTAGAACACCTTTCTCCCCTCCAGCCTTTTTATCTGGCTAATGCCTGCTCTTCTTTCAAGACATTCTCAGAAAATCCTTTTCTCATCATATTATTGCCTGATTTTCCTCCTTCCTTCCTCCTGTCCTCCCCTTCCCTGCTCCTCCCTTCCCCTCCTTTCGGCTCCCTCCCTCCTTGTATCCTTCTCTCCATTATTCACATCCATCCATTCAGTAATTATCTGTTTAGCACCTGCTATTTGCATGACATTATGACCCTTTTCTCTCCCTCTTCTTCCATCTACTGTGGCAGTTATCACCCTGGATGAAGACTGTCTGCTTGTCTCTACTTCCATAAGCTCATAAATTCCAGGTGGCAAAGAATGAATCGTTTCATGTGTGTATTTTCAGCCACTGTATTAAATAATGATTGAGTTGATGGGAAGGTGGGATCCAGGCAGGGTATGAAGCAATGGATGGAATGGATTATTGGGTGATGCTCCCCGGAGTTTGAGGCTGGAATCTGTCGATTGATGGATGATCTCTCCACCAGTAGCTGTATTTGGAGGCCAGGTCCCAGCTCTCCTGCAGGTTGGCAGTTTGGGATCAGGAGCTCTCAGCTGCCGTGAACTCTGTCCAGCTCACTGATCAGCACATGGCTTACTAAGAGACTGGCTTATGGGTCTGTGCCAGGGATCACCCACCAGTGAAGAGAGAAGGGGGAAATTAAGACAGAGCCTTATGTGTTTCTTTTGTTTTTCTTCCTTTAGGGTGAGAAGGGCTTCGATGGCCCCGTGGGACTCCCCGGCCCAAAGGTCAGTACTGGAGCTGCAGATGAGTCCTTTGAGCCCGAGGATCTTTTGATTTGCTCTCTTTGAAAGAAAGAAAGAAAAAAAGTAACCAAAACAGTGGTGTGTTAGTTTACTGTCCTGTGGGGTTTTTCTTCTGAGCTTGTTGAGATGGAGGAACAGAGCAAGTGCCATGAAGTTCAGAACCTTTGAGTCTCTTCACAGCTCAGAAGGTTCATTTCTCAGCTTGACAGTGGGAGCTAGGAGGTGGAACTCGCACGCCCAGGCTCAGATCCTGTTTGTTCCAGCAGCCTCAGTTCTCTGTGGTCAGCTAACCCTTCATCCATCCTTTCAGGCCTCTATATTCCAGAAACTCTGGGGGTTGGGCTTTAAACAGTCTGTTTAGCACCTGAGATCTGTTTGTTTAAATTGGTTGGAATTATTTTTTGTGGTCGTTTTCCAAGCTCACCAATTGCTCAAAGCCAGGTGTCTGTCTCCCCGGGGGCTCCCCCTTCCTCATTCAGGGACCAGCCTCTTCTCTCTCCACCACTGCCCAGGTTTACAGCATTTATGGGGCAGGACGGGGCTGTCATCTCCCATCATGGTTTTGGTCTCAAAAAGCTGAGACCTGGAAAGATGTGGATTGCCCCTGGGGGTGGGTCAAATAGTGGCTGAGGGCAGAGGTCAATGTGGCCCAGTGACCATCACCTGGTCTGGTGTCAGAAAGAGGGGCTGAGTGTAAGCGTGGAGACACAGGGGTGCCTCCCTTCCCTCCTCCCTACCTCACTCTCCCCCTCCCTACCTCACTCTCCCCCTCCCTCACCTGCATGGATGATGTTCAAATTTAGCGAACCACCGTGGAGCACCTGCTAAGGTCCCTTTTTGTCTTTTCCCTTCTTCCTTCCTCTGTGTATCTCCGTCACCTCCCCTCCTCTCACCCTGCTCCCTTCTGCCCCAGTCTTCTAGAATGGAGAGGACACACACAGACATGGGTGTGCGCTCACACACACACACAACACACATGGGCATGCATACACATACATACACACAGACACACATGGGCTTGCACGCATGTGTGTGCGCACACACAACACACATGGGCGTGCACTCACACAGACACACATGGGCATGCACGCACGCACACGGGCATGCACGCACACAAAGACACACACACATGGGCGTGCACTCACACACACACAGACACACATGGGCGTGCATGCATGTGCGCGTGCACACACACACACAGAAGCAGCTCTGAGATCCAGGGTGCCCGGTGTTCTCTGCAAAGAGGAGAGTGGGGGTTTCTGCTTGGGTACCCCCAGGCTGTAACCTTGTCTCCTCGGCTGTTAGATGAAAGAAGGGAGCAGAGCCGTCTGGGGGTGTGAGCCTCTAAGTAGAAAATGTTTGTCTGAAGCAGCAACTGTTCACAGAGCAGCCGTACCGGGGCTGTGGTGGAACAGATCCAGGGTGTGCGGGCGGCAGAGCCCACCCCCCGGCCCTGGGAAAGAAGGCAGGGTGGGAGGGAGAGATTCCAAGGAAAGCCTGGCTGCCCTATGGCTGGTCAGCTGTCCTGGCCCTTCATCCGTGTCCTAGCCCGTCCACGGTTAGGAGGCTGCGTGAGCACTTTTGTGAGTCCCTTGTCTCCGTTTACCTAGAGGTCACTCAGGTCATGTCCACAGGTGTGGCCTGGTGGACCCAGGTGCCCAGGCCCTCTCTGGATGCGAGGATGTACCTGTGGGTGACAGGGAGCCAAGTCCCCAGGACTCAGGCAGCGGGAAGAGGCATGACTGGGTGATGGGAGAGTGGGTGGGGGAGCGGGGCCAGAGAGGGGCCCTGAAGCTGCCTGGGGGGCTCTAGGCTGCCTGGGGCCCCCGCCCAAGCTGGGTCCGGTAGGATGCATGGAATCTCCCATTCCCACTCCCGGCGACCAGCGTGCGAGGCTTTCATCCAACTTGCTGTCTCAAGCAGCCCTGGGCTCCTGGAATTAGGAGGCTGGGGAAGTTATTCAGATGCTTCTCCCCTCTCTGGAGGAGGGAAGCCTGGCCTCATGGTATAGTTGGCAGTGACAAAACCAGTCGCTTCCAGGAAATGGGGGCAAGGTGGGCTGAGGGCAGCTGGTGTCGGGGAGCCTTGCCCCACTGGAGGACCTGACCCACTGCTGTCTCTGGTTTCCGCCCCTCAGGGAGACGTGGGAGCCACTGGGCCGGCGGGCGCTCCTGGACCCAAGGGAGAGAAAGGAGATACGGTGAGTGAAGGCCTCTCCACCATGGCCAGTGTGGGGGCCCCCTCTCCATGGGCATGGGAGGGCCTCGCAGCCACTCTGGCCTCACCCCCAGCCCCTGGAATCCTGTGCTCCAGACGGGCGCTGCATCTTCTAGCATCAATGGCACAGATTCAGAGTAGGTGGGCCCCAGCCATGGGCCTTGGCTCCAGTCTTCATTAGCTGCGTGACTGTGAGGTTAGTCTCTTAACCTCTGAAAATCTCATCTTACTCCACTAGCAAAGTAAAGAAAGTAACAGCCTTGTCTATAAAATGCCTGGGCTGTGGTATGTGGTCAGTGAATGAGAGTGGGTATAGCCAGTTCCTTTTAGGTTCTGTGCTCAGGGGGTCCCCTGAAGATAAGACAGATGAGACAGAGTCGCTTTCCTAGACGAGTTAGCCTGGCAGATAGCACCCCTCACGTCATCATCTGAGAGCTCGTAGTTGTAACTGTACCACCTGCCCTTCTTCACCAGTGCTTCATGTGGGAATCCTCCTTCTCAGAAGCACTTATTTTAAATTCTTATTGGAGTATGGTTGATTTACAGTAGTGGGTTGGTTTGCGGTGTACGGCAGAGCGAATCAGCCTTACACATCCCTTCTTTTCTGGATTTCCTTCCCACTTAGGTGACCACAGAGCATTGAATAGAGTTCCTTGTGCCATGCAGTAGGTTCTCATTGGTTATCTATTTTAGACATAGTATCAATAGCGTATATATGCCAATCGTAGTCTCCCAGTTCATCCCACCCCAGAACATAGTCTCTTCACTTCTCTGATGTAAAGGATACAGGATCTTCAGACTTGTATGATATGCTTGTTATCACGGAGCCTGTGTGTGTCAGAGGCGAGATTTGAACCTGTTTTAATCTGAGTCTTGTGGTCACCCACTGAGCTGTGCCTTTCACCCGCACCGTGTACCTGCCTCCTGTAGGGGTAGGAAGCACCTGCTCTGTGCAGAACAACATGGAAGTAGGAAGACCTGCTGGTGTGACAGTGTGCGTTGTGCGCCTGGCTCTCTTTACCTGAATACTGTTTGACAGTATTCTTTCTCACTTAATCTGCAGATCAGTGTTACAAGGTGGGGGCTAGTGAAATACCCATCTTACTCGTACATGGGGAAAAAAAAGCAGAAATAGCCAGCGAGAGGTCTCAGATGTCAGATTTAACAGACAAAGCCTGCAAAGCAGGCACTAAATCATATCCAAAGAGCTAAAGGAAACTTCTGAAGGAAATGGAGAGGAGTGTTGTGACAATATCTCATCAAATACAGAATATAAGAAGTATAACAGATTTGAACTGGCTGAAGAAAGAGCCAGAATTCTTGAAAATAAATCAGCGGAGATTACTTACACTGAAGATCAGAGAGAAAAAATAATGAATAGAAATGAAGAGCCTCAGAGAAATGTGGGGGCCCGTGAAGTCGATCAGTGGGCGCATAATATGGTTACCAGGAGAGGAGCATAAAAAGTAATCAGAGAAATCATGTCTAAAGACATCCTAAACTTGAGGAAGCATAGTCATCTACACACTCAGAAAGGCTCAGGAACGCCAATCAAGAAATGTAAAAGGAGATCCATCCTTAGAGACATCATAGTATCAATTTGTTGATCAGTCACTAAGTTGTGTCCAGCTCTTTGCAACCCAATGGACTGCAGCACACCAGGCCTCCCTGTCCTTCACCATCTCTCAGAGTTTGCTCAAACTCATGTCCATTGAGTTGGTGATGCCATCCAGCCGTCTCATCCTATGTCATCCCCTTCTCCTCCTGCCCTCAATCTTTCCCAGGATCAGGGTCTTTTCCAATGAGTCAGCTCTTCACATCAGGTGGCCAAAGTATTGGAGCTTCAAGTTCAGCATCAGTCGTTCAATGAATATTCAGGGTTGATTTCCTTCAGGACTGACAGCTTTGATCTTGCAATCCAAGGGACTCTCAAGAGTCTACTCAAGAAACATAATTCAAAAGCATCAGTTATTCAGTGCTCAGCCCTCTTTATGGTCCAACTCTCACATCCATACATGACTACTGGAAAAACCATAGCTTTGACTATATGGACCTTTGTTGGCAAAGTGATGTCTCTGCTTTTTAATACCCTGTCTAGGAGTCTTCCAAAGAGCAAGCATCTTTCAGTTCCATGACTACAGTTACCCTCTGCAGTGATTTTGGAGCCCAAGAAAATAATATCAATAAAAAATGCTAAAAGACAAAACAAAAAATGGGAAAGCAACGGAAGAAAAATGAGTCACAATGTGGAAGGAAAGCCCAATAACACCATCAGCTGACTCATCACCAAAAATAATTGAGGTCAGAATGTAGAGGGATGACAACTTCAAAGTAATAATTATAGCAATGTATCACTGGGTACTTAACAAATATTTGTTAACGACAGTAGCTCAAAAAGCAGGGAGATGGAATAGGTCACATAGCAGTATGTTTCTCAATCTCACTGGAAGTAAGTTAGTGTAAGTCTGAGGTTGACCTTGAAAAGTTAAGATATATCCGGTAAACATCAAACAACCTCCAAGAAAAATAATTTAAAAGTATATAGTGAAAATATCCTTAAAGAGGTTAAAATATTGCAGTAAAAATATACTCATATAGTAAAGGAAAGATTAATAAAGAAGGAAAACAAGGAACAAAGTCAGGAGGCATAGAAAACAGAAAGTTAGATGGCGTATGTAAATCTGCCTATATCAAAACCAGCATTACCTGTAAATGGATTATACAAACTAATTTAAAAAGCAGAGATTTTCAGACTGGACATAAAAGCAAGATACAGCCGTGTTGTGTCTAGAGGAGACAAACTTTAGATTCAAATCCATAAACAGGCTGAAAGTGAAAATGTGGCCAATACACATTCTGTAAGTTGAAAACATTAAAAATTGGAGTGACTATAGGTAGCCATACCAGAGAGTAGGCTTTAAAACGTTAATAGAAACAAAGAGGAGCATTTTATCATGATAAAAATGTTGATCCTTCAAAAATATGCAACGGTTATCAACATGTGTGCACCTGAGAACAGAACCCCTAAATACGTGAAGTCAGGACTGAGGACTGAGGTGAGTGATAGACAAGTCATCACCAAGGATTAGAGATGGCAGTGCTCCACTTGCAGTAACGGGCGCGCAGTGGGGAGTGTGGAGGAGTGGAGCCCTCGAGTATGCTGCAGCTGCTCTGACAGGCCATCTGGCGCTCCTTAAAGGGTTAAACACAGAATTACCACTAGACCCAGCAGGTCCACTCCTTGGTATACAGCCAAGAGAAATGAAAACACGTGTTGGTACACAATTTGTCCATGGATTTTCATAGCGGCGTTATTCATCATAACCAAACAGCAGAAACAACCCACATGTTCATCACCTGACAAAGGGGTAAATAAACTGTGTCTCAGCCATGCAGTGCCATATTGTTCTGCAATAGGATGACGTTTGATGCAGGCCATAAGGGGAGTGAACCTTGAAAACACTTTGCTAAGAAAACACTGGCTATGAAGCCAGTCATAAAAGCCCGGATAGTGTATGATTTCCTTTATATAAAATGTCTAGAATAGGCAAACCTACAGAGACAGGATGGAGAAGGCAATGGCAACCCACTCCGGTACTCTTGCCTGGAAAGTCCCATGGACGGAGGAGCCTGGTGGGCTGCAGTCCATGGGGTCGCTAAGAGTCGGATACGACTGAGCAACTTCACTTTCACTTTTCACTTTAATGCATTGGAGAAGGAAATGGCAACCCACTCCAGTGTTCTTGCCTGGAGAATCCCAGGGACGGGGGAGCCTGGTCTATGGGGTCGCACAGAGTTGGACACAACTGAAGCAACTTAGCAGTACAGAGACAGGAAACAGACTGATTGTTCCCAGAGCAGAGGGTGAGGGAGAAGGGGAGTGACAACTATAGGTATGGGGTTCTTTGGGGGGTGATGAAACATTCTAAAATTGATTGTGGTGATGTTGCACAAGTCTATAAATGTACTAAATTGAATTGTAAATAGCTGAATTATGTGCTGTGTAGACATATCTTGGGCTTCCCTGGTGGCTCAGTGGTAAAGAATCTGCCTGCCAGTGCGGGAGACTCAGGTTCGATCTCTGGGTCGGGAAGATCCCCTGGAGAAGGAAATGGCAACCCACTCCAGTCTTCTTGCCTGGAGAATCCCATGGACAGAGGAGCCTTGTGGGTTATAGTCCATGGGGGTCACAAAGAGTTGGATATGCCTTAGCAACTAAACAGCAACAGATTACATCTTTAAAAAGCTGATGTGGAAAAAAGAATGCTACCATCATGTTGAGTCATTGGGAAAATGAAATAAAACTCATGAGAATCAACACTCAGGGAATGACAGACGACTTTTAGAGGTTCTTCGGCAGAGCTTATGAGAAAGCAGCCAGCCGTTGGTATCCCGGCACGCTCGCCATGTGTGACGCCGTGCCATGGAGATGCTCTGTAGCAAACCTCTGCCTTCTGCTTTCCTCTTCCAGGGCAGAGGACCTTTCGTGCAAGGAGAAAAGGGTGAAAAGGTAAGCACCTCCCCGTTGTCTTGCTCCTCCAGGGGCCATGGAGGTGGCCCAGGACCAGGATGAGGGCCTTGGGTTCAGGAGAGGTGTGTGTGCCGTGATGCTGCTGGTAAGAATTGGGTGGGAGGGAAGAGGTCTCCCTGCTGAGTGCCTCAGTGTGAAGTGCGAGGAGAGAAAGGCTTGTCTAGGTCCTGGATGCTCCACAGTGCCTAAGACCACAGGGTACTTCATGGGGCTCCTGGTAAGTGGGATATGGAGCTGCAGATGTGGTTTGAGGTCCAGCACACTGGGCATTCAGTATCAAAACCTGTCCAGGCTTGTTTGCAGTGATGGGAAGGACAGTCTGTGCATGATCAGACGTGCTGAGAAAGTTCGAATAGCAGGTACCAGTAGGAGGGGGAAGACCAGAGGAGCTTGGGGAATTGCCAGGAGATTGTTGCAGAAGCACAAAGGAAGGTGAGGAGGGACAGAGTGGCAGGCAGCAGCAGCAGGACAGATGGAGGGACGGAGGCCTGTGACGTGCTCCCCAGCTGCTGCACCTTCTCTAACCTTCATCCGTTGTGACAATGAGGCACACACTCATCAGATCCTGGGAAAGAGGGGGACGCTTTCTTAAAGTGTCTGCCTGGAAGAAGCAATAATACACAGTCACTAAAAATGCCATCTTCTACTCACACCAGTGATCAAAGCTACATCTTCCGTTTCTCAAGAGAACAGTCGCAAGACTTTGCAACATACATTCATGTTGATTATTTTCTCAGAGTCTGGGCACTTGCAGACTCAGGACGCAGAGCACTGGACCCTGGGGGGCTCACATCAACCTCTTGCGTAGGGTTGATGATGTAAAGCAGGTGCCACTCTGTCAAGTTACTATGGAAACAGAGCTCTCTCATGCCCAGCCCGTTTTCTCTGTAGAGTACCTTTTATTTCGTTCGTTCAGGTCTAGAGGTTTACTCTCAGGAGATAAATGGAGGTTGTGCACAAGTACATAGCCACACGTTTCCTTCAGCGAAATCTATAAGCCAGTCTGGAAACAACTATTGCTCTGTCGACAACTACAACACTGTAGAATGTGTCTTTGTTGTGCAGATCCAGAACACAATGGCACAGCTCCGTAACGCAATAACACTTACGGACACAGAGTCACATTTAGAAGGATAATTACTGACCCAGAAAATGAAGATAATATTTTGTTAATTTTTAAAACACATTGCAGAATATCTATGCAGTGTGAGTCATGCATTGTGTGTGTGCGTGTGCGTGTGTGGAAGAGAGACAGATTAATTCTGGAAGCAAATCCCCATTGTTAACCTCTGGTTGTATGTGGGTGGTCAGGCTGTGAGGGTCTTTATTTTGTCCCTTATATTCCTTTGTGTATTCACTGATTCTACAATGAACTTCTCTTTGTTTACCTGNAGTGCAGGGACAGGCACACACACATAGCAACTACTGCACAAGAATACAAAGCCACTGGAGAGATGGTGTGAGCAGACAGCATAACGAGAGCTTTGCACCCACAGACCTGGGTGGCCGGCGCTGCTCTCAGCTCTGCTGTCAGAGTCTAGTCTCCCGATGCCTGAAGCAGGGCTGATGGACCACCTTCCATGGTTTCTGTGTAGGCTCAAAGCATCGCAGATTGAACGTGGTTTGATAGTTGCCAGCATGCTGGTTCCTGAGGGCCCAGAGCCAGAGCACAGGGTATTAACAGGACACCCAGATGCTCCTTGGGCTCAGAACTGGGGCTGCCAGAGCCCTCTTGAAGTCAGGGGGCTCAGCCTGGGTCCTGGTCCAGCCTGAGCTCTGAGTGATGTGCTGTCCTTCTCGTGTGTTGGTGTCACCAGGAGAAACTGACAGGTGCCCCTTCTCTTGGGAGAAGCAGCTGCATCTCTGCCCCATGCGTTCTGGTTGAGCTCGGGTCAGGCAGCCTCCTCCCGATGCCTGGAGGCACGTCCCTGGTGCCCTGGGGTCCAGGCTGCAGCACTCCCCTCGGAGCTGAAGCTGCGCTGTCAGAGCCCCTCAGGGGCACCTCCTCACACACGTGGCGCTGGCAGAAGAGGCTCTGGCACGCCTGGCTCTGTCCTCGGTTGACACTCTCTTGCAGTTGGGCATTTTTAGTAAAGTCTGAGTTTAGATCCTGCCACATATGAGCTGTGCGATTTGGGGTGAGTCACCTCCATCTCTGGGTCCCTGCTTCCTCATCAGTGGAAACGAGGGAGTGGGTGTGATGATGCATAAGGGCCCTTGCAGGTGGCTGTTCTGAGGCTTGGTCATCAGCCCACCCCCAGCCTGAGTCCCTGGGGCCACCTTCTGTAGCTTGGAGCCTCTGCCTCTCCTCCAAGGATGCAGGAGGCCAGAGTGAGTCAAGGGGATGACTGAATCCACGGCAGGGAGAAGGCCACTGGTGACTCATGCACTTGGAAAGAGCTTCATAGCCTGGCTTTTTTGCTTGAATATTCTCTCGAAAGCAGTTGCAGAATACCAAGCAGATTGGATGGACAGGAGCCCGATGTGTCTGGAAATCATATTGCTCTGAATTCTGTTTTTTTTTTTTTTTTTAAATTTTTGGTGACGCAATTAACCAATGTGACAGTGTGCATCAGCCTCTGTGAAGGCCGCGTGCCCTGTAAGCTGTGTGTCTCACTGTTCACACAGTGCTTCAGGGAAACCAGTGCCCTGCCCTTTTCACAGATGAGAGAACTAGCTTAGGGGTCAAGTGACCTGCCCAAGGTCACTGCTAGTAAGATGGCTAGAAAACACAATACTGAAGTACAGTGTACTAAAGTGATGGGTACTTAAGTCAAGGGATGCTGGGAGGCTGATTGAATCCCCTTTGTCCTATAGCTGAGTGAACTGAGGCTCAGAGAAGGTGACTGGCCCAGGGTCGCACATCTGAAGCCCTGCAGGAGCTCTTGGCCCCTTGACTCTCCTGGCCCAAGACTGGTGTGTGGTGCTCTGTTCCTGGGCTGCATCTGCCCTTTGTTTTGGAAATTAACATCTTCTCTGGTTCCTGTTGTGCCCCATATTCTCCCTGGGGTTCTGCTCCCTCAGTGTTTTAATATGTATGAAATCAGGCTCAGGGAAAGGGGAAAACAGGCTTGTGGGGCTGCCTGAAAAGATCTGCCTGCACCTCAGGCACTGGGGACATGGAAAGAGAAACGGGACTTGAGACCTCCTCACAGTGTCTGGAAGACACCTGCAGCTAAATCCGTGCTTGCCTAAGGAGTGAATGGGTGGCTGGAACGCGGACCTCCATCATCCAGGACCAGGGGCCAGTAGAGGGGCCCCAGACTCTGCGTTCAAAAAGACTCAGCTTCAAATCCATGTCGATTGTGTGTCTCCCCGTGGGCTACTTTGAGCCTCAGTTTCCTTCTCTGTAAAAGATAGGAAAGGAAATAATAGTTCCTACCCTGAGAGGTTGCTCAGAGGATTCAGCCAGTGCCCTTGCCTGCATAATGGGTGACACTGCATTCTTGTTACCCCATCATCATTGGCAGTTCTGTCTTAGTGATGATGGTGATGGTGGTGATGTGATGACGATGGTGATGGTGATGTGATGGTGTGGTGATGATGGTGATGTGATGGTGATGTGATGGTGTGGTGATGATGGTGATGTGATGTGATGGTGATGTGATGGTGTGGTGATGATGGTGATGTGATGGTGATGGTGATGTGATGGTGGTGATGATGGTGATGTCATGGTGGTGATGTGATGAAGATGATGGTGATGATGGTGACAGTGATGGTGATGATGGTGATGGTGGTGATGTAGGTGGTGATGGTGATGTGATGGTGGTGATGATGGTGATGTGATGGTGGTGATGATGGTGATGTGATGGTGGTGATGATGGTGATGTCATGGTGGTGATGATGGTGACAGTGATGGTGATGGTGGTGATGGTGGTGATGTAGGTGGTGATGGTGATGTGATGGTGGTGATGATGGTGATGTGATGGTGGTGATGTGATGGTGGTGATGGTGGTGATGTAGGTGGTGATGGTGATGATGGTGATGTGATGGTGGTGATGGTGGTGATGTCATGGTGGTGATGGTGGTGATGTCATGGTGGTGATGGTGGTGATGAGGATGATGGTCATGATGATGGTGAAGGTGATGACAGTGATGGTGATGATGGTGATGTAGGTGGTGATGGTGATGTGATGGTGATGGTGGTGATGATGGTGAGGCGATGGTGATGTGATGGTGGTGATGTAGGTGGTGATGGTGATGATGGTGATGTGATGGTGATGTGATGGTGATGTGGTGAAGATGATGGTGATGATGGTGACAGTGATGGTGATGGTGGTGATGGTGGTGATGTGATGGTGATGGTGGTGATGATGGTGAGGCGATGGTGGTGATGGTGGTGATGTAGGTGGTGATGGTGGTGATGTCATGGTGGTGATGGTGGTGATGTCATGGTGGTGATGTGGTGATGTCATGGTGGTGATGGTGGTGATGAGGATGATGGTCATGATGATGGTGAAGGTGATGACAGTGATGTTGGTGACGATGACGATGGTGATGGTGATGATGATAGGGTAGAGCCACTGCTCTGGGCTGGTTTGGACTAGTTTGGGGAGAGTCAGGGAGAGCAGGAAGGGGCTATGACTTCCATGCCCCTCCACCCTTGGTCCTTCCATGTTGACAAAATAAATGAGTAACCATGGTGAGGATGTTGGTGTGAGGTTTCCTGCGGCTGGGCACAGTGTCTTTTTTCCTTGGAGACGTGGTTCATGAGCCTCAAGGAGAGAAAAAGATTGAGAAACAAACAAAAACACAGCCTCCTTTTTCATTCCGAGGGCCCTCCTGCTCTGGGGACCAGAGCCTTCTGGGAGGGAACCCGGAGAGGCTGCCTTCTGGTCGCTTCCTGGACCCACAGCGCCCTCTGGTGTCTGGAAGTCAGGGTGTCGATCCAGTTTTTCTCTGCATTGCTTCATTCGGTATTGGGGAGCTCTCTGCCCTTTGGGGGTGCACTGCTTTTCCCTGGGAATATGGCACATGGGGGAATAAGGGTAAAGGGAGCCTTTGTTTTGTGCTCAAATGTGGGCTCAGGTGTTGGAAAGAAAGCAGGTTTGGGGAGTTGGGCAGACCTGGTTTGGACCAGCTCTGCAGTGGCTGCGTGAGTTCTAGGTGGTGTCTCTCTGAGCCTCAGTCTCATCACCTGTAAAGTGGGGCCGTTGATGCCCGTCCCTTAGGGCTGTGTTATAGGAGGTTGGCACTGCCTGGGAGAGTGCCTGCTTTCAGTCCTTAGGTAGGTGCATATAAAAATCTGTCTTTTATCATTCTTCCTTTCATTCATCTGCTAGACACTATTACTCAGATCCATGAAAGAGCGACAAGTGCTTCTTCAGGAGGCAGTCTTAAAGTACTGAGTACGTGGGAGAGAGTGGTGGGTTCGTGGAGCTCTAAAACCTGCCCTGGGTGGCCTTCTGGCAGAGAACAGCCCAGACCTGGCTCTGGGAAGACACACACCCAGTTTCTCTAGAGTGGAGAGTAACCAAGGACAGGGTGGGGAGCAGGCTTCACAGCCCCCCTCAGGAGTCTGGATCACAACTTATAGATGGTGAAGGCCTTTGGGAGACACGGGATGGAATCAGGGCAAAGTGTCTCCAAGCCATGCTTGGGTCAGCAACTCTGTACTCAGCACTTGGTAGACGGGGTAAAAAAAAATCCAAACGAACAACAACCCAAAAGCCCTTTCTTCAGCATTTTCACAGGAATCCTGTCTGGCAATAAATAAAACTTTGTATGGATTTTGTGCTTGGATTTCACAGTGTGATGCCCCAGAAAAAATATGCGAGCAAGTAGAAGAAACTCAGCTGAATTTTTCTGCTGGTTGGCTCGTAGCAGATAGAATTTTCAGTTCACTTCAGTCACTCAGTCATGCCCGACTCTTTGCAACCCCATGGACTTCTGCATGCCAGGCTTCCCTGTCCATCACCAGCTCCTGGAGCTTGGTCAGACTCATGTCCATCGAGTCAGTGATGCCATCTAACCATCTCATCCTCTGTCATCCCTTTCTCTTCCTGCCTTCAGTCTTTCCCAGCATCAGGGTCTTTTCCAATGAGTTAGTTCTTCCCATCAGGTGGCCAAAGTATTGGAGGGCAGTGAGCTCAGGTGGAGGGCAGTGAGCTCAGGTGGAGGGCATCACCTTCTCTCTCTCTCTCACGGAAAAGGCCACCGAGATTTAGGAAAATGCTCTTATACAGTGATGTTCTCATTGTAGAAGGTATAGGAAGTAGTCTATAAGGAGCTCTGGTTCGTTCAGAAGTGTAGTTACCCAGTCTAGGGCCAGGCACTGTGCTGGAGGGTGGGGGAAGGATGGCACAGTGAGGGGCATGAGCTTTAGAGCAGGATTAACCCGCTGTCTACACCTGAGAGTCAGGGTGGGTGGAGGAGCCAGGGTGGGGTTGGGGTGGGTGACGAAGAGAGAGAACGGAGAATCACTGTGGCCCCTGCAGAGCTCGTGGGGAGACCAGTGGTGGGTGGCAGTGTGGCTGCTCACACAGTCCTGATTAGCCCGCAGTCTGAGCCAGCTGGGGGCCCTTGCTCTGAACATCACAGGGGTGCCTGGGGCCCTACTCCAGGGGACGTTCTCTCATCTCAACACGACAGACCCACCTTGTGCCATCACAGCGTGAAAGACCCGGTCTCTCCCACCGGATCTGGTTCTTCGTTTGGTGTCTTTGAAGGCAGGCGGTCTTTGAAACTGTGAGATGAGAGGATTTTGCGGAGGTGGAGATGGACTGCCCAGGTGGGTGGGAGCGGAGCGCAGGCTCTGCAACGTGATGGATTTTCTTCCCAGCACCTCCTTTCAGAGCTGGTGACCAAGTCAGGTCCTCGGAAGGTCTCAGCTGTCTCTACATGTCACGGGGGTCTGGTACAGGTGAGACGTGGGCCCTTGCAAGGGATGATGGAGCCACTTTTCTGGCTGAGAGGATGGCCTGGGGGCATTAACACTGGCGGCCAAGGTGCATTCAGTGGCCAGCGCTTGGTGATTCTTGTCTGGAATCGTCTCGGAGAGGTGCCTTGAAGTGGAAAGAATCATGATGTCAGCCTTTTATTGACCGCTTTCATCTGCCCGCTGTTCAGTTTATGAGTACCAGCCTCTGCAACTCCTTGAAGGAGTCTGGGGCATGCCTGAGGGCACAGAGCGGTGGGTGAGGGTTGCTGGGGCCATGTCTGACCCTACGTGCCCCACTATTAACACTACACTGTCCAGTGCCAGTTCCCTGGCCGCCCCTTTATCTGGGATTTCTTGACCCTCAAAACCCATGTCCCTCGTGGGGAGGAACTTATTTTAGGCAATGACTACATTATAGAGCCTCTGAGCCACAAAATATAAATTATATGTGTGTGTTTATATGTGTGAAACTTCTAAGATGTACTTATACCCTTTGCCTCTAGCTCTGGGTCTCATCCCCTTTGTTAATGACTGGCTTAATCAGCACCCCCATCTCCTATTCTTAGCCTGTGCCTTAATGTGCATTATTCATGCTTATCGAGCTGGATAACTGTGGTCGAGTGCCTTCTATTTTTATCATCATTAAAGGATTTAGGGGGAAATAAGTTTAGCTGCCTACATGCCCTCAAATAGCCTTGTAGGTGGGGGCAGATTGCTGGGAGATGGAATAAATAAAGGTGCCGCAGACCCTGTCCGTGGTGCTGAAGGACACACTGAGGAAGTTTTGAGTTCACGGGTTCTCACAGCCCCAGGCAGAGCCTGAATAGGAAAGTATGCACTTTTTCCAGCTCCGTCTGACACTCAGGCTCTTACCAAGTCTCATGGCCCAGTCACAGGGCCAAGGGCCTTGTACAGGAGGGTGAGAGCATTTATCGGAAGGCTAAGTGCTGGACTGGGAGGGCAGTGAAGGCCAAGGGCGCAGACCCTAGACGCCAGCTGGCTGGACTCAGATCCCAGCTTGGCCACTTAGCAGCTGTGTAACCCTGGCGAAGTCAGTTACTCAACCCCTGCAACCCTTGCTTTCTCCCATCTGTAAACTGATGACTATAATTCTACCAGCCTCGGTGGGTTACAGCAAGGACGAAGTGAACTAGTGAAAATAAATGGCTTCTGTTGTTAAGAAGTCCTCATAAATGTTGAGTATAATTACTCACACCAGTGTAGTTTTCACTTTTTACACCAAATGACGTCTTCTGCGTCCTCTGCAGTGATGAGGTCTTATCCCCAGGGGTGGCTGACAGCTGGGAAATGTCAGTGTCCCCCACCTCTCCCTCCCACCCCCCACCGCAGGAGGACTTGTGCAACTCCCAGAGCCTCAGGAAGCCTGGAGGGTGTTATGAGAAAGCGTGTCCCAGGTGGGCTGACATAGAGGTATAAAGTATCTTTCTCTTTCTTCACTTCATCCAAAACAACTTGCAGAGGATCTAGGAATAACAGCAATCCCCTGTACTCACAAGTGTCTGCCAGGACTGATGCACAAGCTACTTAGTTTTGGGGTAGATAGTGTTGTCCTTGTTTTCAGGCCTGTTCACCATGTGACCAGGTGCAAGTGACTCTCTGTCTGTGTGGCCAAGCCAGGGATTGTGCTCACATATTCAGACACCATGGAGAAGTGGTTCTGAAACTTGAGCAAGCTCTTGAACCACACAGAGGGTTTGTTGAACCAGCTGGCTAGGCCCTGCTCCCAGTCTGCCTGATTCCGTGGCCCTGGGGTGAGGCCAGAGAATCTGCCTGCCTAACCAGGCCCAGGGATGCTGCTGTGCCAGAGCTGCGCTCAGAGGATCACTGTGCAGAGGACCCCTCTGTTCCACCTGAAGGGCCTGCTCCGGCTCAGCCAGGGGGTGAAGAGGAATCCTAACGGGGCATCTCCACAGCAAAGCAGTGCTTTAGTTGGGATTTAGGGGGCAGGCTCTGATATTTAGATAACAGAACAGGAAACATTTCTGTTTTCTCTTTGTATTTCACCCAGTTAAGTCACCATATGATCCTTGGAGCTCTGTTTCTTGCAAGTGGGCCTGGGTGGGTAATTTCCTATCAGACATTACCCTCTGGGGCTTCTGGTGAGATCATCCAGGCAGAGTGTATGTGGAGGCGGTGAGGTCAGAGCTTTGACTTGGAATCAGGGCCCCCGGTTTTGAGTCACAGCTGCCAGTGTGAACCGAGGGGAAGCCCCTCATCCCCGAGCCCTGGCTGTCGTCTGTAATGGGTTTCACATGCATTATCGACGCTCATCCTTTTGTTTTTCACCCAGGTTTTAGTAATTCTGTTCCATAATGACTGTGACATAGGAAGATGAAGCGAAGTGTATTTTCTTTTTATAGTTTATTTTTTATTGATCTATAGTTTATTTTCAATGTTGTGCTAATTTCTTCTGTATAGAAAAGTGACTCAGTGTGTGTATGTGTGTGTACATATGTTCTTTTTTTTCATGGTTTGTCCCAGGATACTGACTATAGTTCCCTTTTCTGGACAGCAGGACCTTGTTGTTTATACCTTCTCTATGTGATAGTTTTCATCTGCTAACCCCAGACCCCCACTCCATCTCGCCCCTTTGGCCACCAGGAGTCTGTCCTCCATGTCTGTGAGTCTGTTCCATGCTGCTGCTGCTGCTAAGTCGCTTCAGTCGTGTCCGACTCTGTGCAACCCCATGGACTGCAGCCCACAGGCTCCTCCGTCCCTGGGATTCTCCAGGCAAGAACACTGGAGTGGGTTGCCATTGCCTTCTCCAATGCAGAAAAGTGAAAAGTGAAAGTGAAGTCGCTCAGCCGTGTCCAACTCTTAGCGACCCCATGGACTGCAGCCCACAGGCTCCTCCATCCCTGGGATTCTCCAGGCAAGAGTCCTGGAGTGGGGTGCCATTTCTTCTCCGAGTCTGTTCCATAGATAGGTCCATTTGTGTTGTATGTTAGATTCCACGTGTAAGTGATAAGTATGGCGTTTGTCTTTCTCTTTCTAACTTCACTTCCTATGACAAACTCTACTCTCATCCACATTGTTGCAAGTAGCATTATTTTGTTATTTTTTATGGCTGAGTAGTATTCCATTGTATATATGGATATAGTCATCTTAAGCTGAGTGATTTCTTTTTCACAGGCAAAGAATGGAGGTTCCAGATATTATATTCCAAATAACAGAACCTGATGCTCTTTACAGGTTCCCATGTGCTCCAGTCATTTTCCGAAGCATTGTCTCAAGGCATCTCACTTTGGGCCGGAGGTGCTGCTCCTCCTTGTATCACCCTGCTCACAGGTGATGAAACGGAGACCCAGCAGGGGAAGGCAGCTGTTTCTGCTCAGCTGAGGGTCAGCAGAAGCGTCACATGAACCCAGACCCTCCCCCAGTCTGGGCCTCTCCTCTCCTCCCCGTCTCTCCTCTTTATCTTTCTCTCTCTCTCCTTCCTCGCTTCTCTTCCTGCCTTCCCTCCCTCCATCCCCTTTCTTTTTTTTTTTCCACTTTGCCGTGGATCCTGAGCTCCAGATTGCCTTTTCAGGAGCTCTCTGTGCCGACCTTTCCCGCTCCAGGCCAGCCTCCAGTCTGTTTCCCGCTCCGCTCATTGACCTGCCTTATGGACCCGAGAAAGTGTTCTTAGTTCTCCACAAAATATAAGCAACTGACACTTCAATAGTATTTTACAGTCTACAATTATATCCACTCTTGTTTTCTCATCTCAAGCAGCATGAACCTCTATCTTACAAATGATGACACCAAGGCTCCAGGAGGCAGCGAGACTTTGCTGGTGGGATGTCAGGGAGCAGCTTAGGGTGGTAACTTCTCTCTTCACAGCATCTGCAGGCAGCTGAGTTCAAGAGAAGGACTTGGGAAGGTGTGTTGTGCGAGCATGGTGGTGTTCTGTGATGCTAAGATTATGTGACCGTGGAACATGAAATATCTGGGCCAGGTTGACTTTTTCTTGGGCACACAGCCTCCTGGGCCAGGAACCCATCTAATGAAATACCTGGACCTCATGATGACTTGAAAATGGAAGTTTCCCAGTATGTATTTTATTTCCAGTGCTGGCTTGGTTATCCCAACCATGATTCAAATAAAAAAAAAAAAGATGTTAGCTTCTTAGACAAAGAAAATATTCGTTCATCTCTAAGGAGGCTGACTTTCTTAGACTGCAGGGGTGGCCCATCCCTGCAAACGAAGCAGGGAGACTGGCTCTAGGATGCGTGTGCGCAGTTGTGTCTGACACAGACTGTAGCCCACCAGGCTCCTCCCTCCATGGGACTTTCCCAGAAAGAATACTGGAGTGGGTAGCCATTCCCGTCTCCAGGGGATCTTCTCGACCCAGGGATCGAACCCATGTCTTCTGCATTGCAGGCAGATTCTTCACCACTGAGCCACTGGGGAAAGCCCTGGTTCTGGGACACGAGTTCTCTAAAACCAGTTTGCCGAGCTGTTCCCATTCGTGGGAGGCTCAGGTCCTGCAGCGAGGCTCATGACACCTACTTCCCAGTGGAGCCTGAGACTCAGAGCGCTGCGCTGACCTGGCCTAGTCTGTCAGTACTGAGTAACGGAGCAGGATTTGAAGCTGCAACTTACTGGCTCTTGAAACCATTGTTTTCCTACAGCAGCCTGCGTTTCACTTTGGCCCTGGGGTTTCATACCCCCAGGGCTAATTCTGAAGTAGGGGGGGTCTCCCCTTTGTCTCCCCTTGCATATCCACGGGGCTTAGGAAGGGATGGACGCACAGGGAGCACCTGTGGGGCTCTGGGCCCAGTGGACACTGTTCACACAGATGTGACTGAGTCCCGATTCCCACCTCGTGGCACTCCGGTCCTGTGATCAGACAGACTCACCGAGAAACTTGCTGGACAGCAATGATGAGGCTGCCCCTGCGACAGCCGTGGGCACAGTGGAGGTTCCGGAACTCTCTGGAGTCCCCTCTGGCATTGTCTCTGAATTCCTCCCTGGCTTCCTTTATTACACGGTCCTGGCAGCTCCGTGCCCTGCTGCCCCTGCCCCTTGGATTCCCACGGCAGGAGCCCCCCAGACCTCCCTTCCCCACCTGCAGCCGCCAGGAGACAGACTGGCCTGTGAAGGACTGGGTAACTGACCCTCGGGCTAGCTCTGCGCCATGCCACCCCAGGGGGCCTGATCTTGGGGGTGTCCTTATTCTTCTTGAGGTTGCCTTGAATTTCTCTCTCGTGTTGTAGGAAAGCAGGATTAAGTGTGCTGTCCCTGGCTACCTGGAAACACCCCGCCTTTTGCTTTAGCTCCGAGCAGATGAAACGTGGGCTTTGGAGACAGACAGGGTGTCTGGGGAGCTGAGCCCACACTGTCCCTGACCCCCAGCGTGCTGGCTTGAGCAGGGCGCCTGCCTCCTGAGAGGCCTTTGGGGAAACGCTGATGCTTCCCCAGGGAAAGGAGGCTGGTGAGGCTGAGCGGGGCTGACCTTGATCCCTGGGGAGGGAGAGCAGGGCTAGGTGCCCAGGCTTCCGCTGCCCCAACCTGCGTCACCGGGCCATGGAACTGCTGGGAGGCCACCAGGAATCCGGTGTCCTTGTGTGCTCATGGGCTGCGTGTGACCTGAGCGTGAAACACGGATGTGCTAGGGGGATGAGTTCTGTGCACTGATGAGAGGAGAGAGCTCAGAACATGACAGGTCGGGAATGTGACATGAAGACAGGCTGTGAGCAGCACAGCTGTAATGTTCTCTTAATACCGTCTTCAGTATCCCGTTCGTATTGCTGTTGGCTCTGCCATTAATGCTAATGATAGCAGTGCTAGCTGGTGTCTAGTCGCCGTTCCATATCAGAGAAACCACTTGCATCTGGACTGGTCGCCTCGTTCAACCTCAGCTGAGTTTCAGAATAGTCAGATGGAGGGACAGGCGGGCAGGGGGTTCATCCCCACTGTGCAGCTGTGGGATTAGAGGCTGAGGAATCTCCAGCCACAGCTGCCCTTCCCTTATAGGGATGGACAGGGGGAGCAGTCTGACCCTAGCAAGCATCCTGTCAGCTCCCAGTTGTCCTGAGGAAATGGCCACCCAGGCAGTTTACTACGCACATCGCACGTGAGTTGTGGTGTCCTTTGCTGGCCATGGGAGTGCCCGGTGGGGTGTGTGCTTTATATCTGAAATCCCCGGTCACCCTTGCAGTGATCCTGCCGGTGTCACTCTGCACACTTTGAAGAGAGATGAGTGATGGCCTTCCAGGGTGGCTGCCTTTGGGGTCCCATGGCTAGCAAGGTGTAGTTGTGGGCCAGAGATGTCTGTCTGTTTTTCTCTCCAAGAACAGAACAACTTAGAATGTTTGCCCATAGAATGCACTTTGTAAACATTTTTAAAGTATTTGTGTGTGTGCGTGTGCGTGTGCTTACATGCCTGCATCTTAATTTCTAGGTAAAACTAGAAATGTGTGATGTGTCTGTGAGAAAATGAAACCTCTCTCATGGGCTTATTTTAAGAACTAAGTAAGAAAATATTTGTAGAAGACATCCTACAGGGTCTAGCCCATAGTGTTTTCTTCTAAATATTACTTACAGGTTCATCAGTTCATTGATTCATTGAATGTCTGACATCCTCATTTCGCAGATGGAAAAGCCCCAGAAAGAGGCGTTGGCTTGCTCTGCGGCCCTTGGAGAGTGGGGAGTGGGATGAAGGTCTTGGTGGAATCCTTTGATTTGAAGGAGACGGTGTGGGAGCTGGATGGGAGCTAAGGGGCCCTCGGGCTTCCTGTTCCAAGTCGCCCCCCTCCTGCATCTCCAGGGAGCATGGGGGTGGGATGAGGAGGCCCCCACAGCTACTCCAGGAGGATGTGTGTCACATGCTTCGTCTTGAGTTGCTGGAACGGAGTTTGCCCCAGCTTAAGAAGCATTTTTGATACCTGGCCTAGCCCAGCATTTCTGGTGTGATTTTTCCTCCCAGGGATGCTTGGGTTGTCACATCCGGGGAGTGGCACCTGGTATCCAGGGCCCCTGGAGGACACCCTGAATCACCCAGGGCAGCCTCCCCACCCCCAGCAAAGACTCAGCCGCCCAGTGCTGGGGCGCCCAGGTCGAGAACCCTCCTGCGGCCGATGCCCTGCTCGCATGTGTGACCAGGGCCTGGAGCGGGGCGGCCACGTGGTGAGTTACTGAGAGGCAGGGCTGGGGTGTCTCACTCCCACCGTCAGGAGCATACAGATCCCCCAGGGGTCTGGTTAAAACATGGACCCCGATGTGGGGGTCTGGAGAGAGGCCCTCGAGCCTGCATTTCTTGCCCTCCCCCGGAGGCGTCCAGGCTGCAGATCTGCGTGTTGCCGCCCTCTGAGTAGGAATGTCTTGGCCACAATTCCCGTCTGGCGCGTCCTCTGCTGCCCCAGTGGAGAGCCTGTGTCCAGCGAGGTCGTCACCCCGTCCTAACCACTCTTCTCTCTCCCCTCCTAGGGCTCCCTGGGCCTGCCGGGTCCCCCAGGAAGAGACGGCAGCAAAGGCATGCGGGTATGTCTGTTCCCACAGGCCGCACTGGGCTGGGGGCCTGCTGATCGGAGCCCCGTCCTCAAGCGGGGGTGGCCTTCGCCAGGACCAAGCTTGAGCTGGGCCCCTTTGTACCAGGATCATCCCAGGTCCCTGGAGGTCGGCCTGGTAACTATCACCACACCAGCAGCTCTGGCCAGCAGGCGTCACCTGGCTACTCCTGGGAGCTGTTTTCACAGTTGGTTGACCGGCAGTTCTGGGCTCTTGTCCCAGTGCCTGGAACTTGGAATGGAGCCAGGGGACCCAGTTCCCAAGTCCTCAGTTCATAGCTTAAGGAGTTGGCGGGGGCCCCGTAGCTCCCGTGTCCAGCTGGCCCGCCTTCAGTGGGCACCTGACTCCCCCTTTGCCTCCCTGGCCTCTGAGTCAGAACATACCCCAGGACCCCAGGCAGAAGTGATCTTAGTTCAGGCGGGTCCGTCTGACCCAGGATAAAGAGGTCCTCTTCGCCACCAAGAACTCGGTTTGGGTCCTCAGTGGCTCCTCACCATCAACGCCAGCCACTGTGCTTTCCCCACTCTTCTGTCCGGCCCGGTTCTGTGGACCAGCAGAGCCAGGGCACGTTGGGGGTTCCGGTGACGAAGGCCTGTGGCGAAGATCAGCTCCTTTGCTTGTGGGAGGTGCCTCTGGGGGGAGCCTAGGTCTCGGCTTGCCGGCCATTATGACTGTTTCTGTGCTGAAATCCAGTTCTGGGAAGGATGCTCTGGGGGCCTGGGCCTGAGTCCCCTGGGTTGTGACCTCGTGCTGTTCTCTATGCCGCAGGGGGAGCCAGGAGAGCCGGGCGAGCCGGGGTTGCCCGGGGAGGTGGGCCTGCGGGTGAGTGTTGCTCTGAGCTCTTCTTCTGATGTTTCTGGGCTTCCCTGGTGGCTCAGCTGGTAAAGAATCCGCCTGCAATGTGGGAGACCTGGGTTCGATCCCTGGGTTGGGAAGGTCCCCTGGAGAAGGGCTAAGGCTTACCCACTCCAGTGTTCTCCCCTAGAGAATTCCATGGACTATACAGTCCACAGGGTCACAAAGAGCAGACTGAGTGACTTTCACTATCCGAAGTTTCTAGTGCACAGATCTTGATGCAAAACCAACTTTTATGGGCCCACTCAGCACCTCACGAATGCTTCTCGTGCAGCCACGCGCCTGCTCGTGTGTGTGTGTGTGTGTGTGTGTGTGTGTGTGTGTGTGTGTGTATGTACACATCCCTGATGTTTCCTAAATTCTCACAGAAAGTGAATCCTACCGTACTCTGCCATTTATCTTTTCTAACAAGAGACGTGTCTTTCCTCACCAGTTCAGATCAATACCACCTGTTCTCTTAATCAGTGCTTACCGTTCCATGACATAGATGCATCATGATTTACATAACTTTTCCTTTGTTTGCAGCCCTCCAGGTTATTTCTAATTTCATTTGTTTTCCACAAAAATCAGTAAATGCACACACCACTGTATTTTTTTTGTTTCAGTAGAGTAGGTGACAAAAATTAGGGTATCTTTGGCTGAGGAAAAAGCACTTTTTAACATTCAGTTCAGTTCAGTCACTGAGTCGTGTCTGACTCTTTGTGACCCCATGGATCACAGCACGCCAGGCCTCCCTGTCCATCACCAACTCCAGGAGTTCACCCAAACCCATGTCCATCGAGTCAGTGATGCCATCCAACTATCTCATCCTCTGTAGTCCCCTCCTCCTCCTGCCCTCAATCTTTTATTAATAGGTTTTAACAAATATGGCCAGTTTAGCAGCCTTAAAGCGGCAGCAGTTCCTGGTCCAGGCAGTTGGGGCTCCCGGGCTTGGGACCCCAGGTGGGCTTTGTCAGGATGTGTCCAGGCTGTGCTGGCCCTACATGAAGTGTGCGTGATGAGCTGTAGGAAGCTGGCCTGTGACCAGGAGCGCCACATGTGTCCAGCCTGGGTCCCGGCATGGCCACGGGGCTCGGCCACACCAGATTGCTGCACTGGCCTCATGAGAGCTCAAAGGCCGCTGTGGAAGTCGAGCTGAGCTTCGTGTGAATCCCGGCTCCCCCAGGCAGGGGGTGACATGATCTCTGCATGGAGGGGGGCAGTAGAGGTGGGGGGTCTCTTGGGGGGACCTTATGCAGGCGGCACGTGGCGGCGGACGAGGAGCAGCTGTCTCAGCCCCTAACATGGTTATTGAGTGCATCTTCCCTCTGCTCCTGCCCTTTTCTCTCCATCCCCAAACTTCTGCTCTGGAACTCTCTTCTGCAGGGATCCCAGGGACCGCCTGGACTTCCGGGACCTCCCGGCCCCGTCGGCGCTCCCGTAAGTAGAGGCTGCTGTTGGAAGGGGATGTGTTGCTGTCCTAGGGGACTGGGACCCAGGCACTGTGACAAGTTCCCACCCCACATCTGTGCATAGATGCAACTTGGAGCATGTGGTCAGGGAGGCCCTCACCTGGGCTGGTGTCTCCATCACATCTGCTCCCAGAGGGGAGGGGGGCCTCGCACAGGTTCTGGTTGCTTCTCCTGAGGATGGTGTGTGGATGCAGGGCAGGGCGGTGGCCCTCTCCCAGGGGAGGGGGAGGAGTGTGGCTTCAAGGGGCCCCGAGTCTCAGGTTCAATTCCTTGGTTCTGTGATTGGATGGCAGTGGGGACTGACTCTGGGGTCACCTTGCTGCACTCGGCCAGCTGAGCTCAGGTCTTAGCTGGGTGCACCTGGATAATCCAGGGACAGGGGGACCAGCCCCAGGGGCTCTCATCCAGGCAGGGGCTGAGCTCACCACCCGGGCCCGAGGGAGAAGCAGGCTGCCGTGGGGAGTGAGACACACGGGAGGCAGACCTTCACCACCGGCCCAGGCGAGCAGGCTGTCCCGGGGCCTCAAGCTCAGCGCACAGAAGCTGGATGGGGCTATCTGCATGTTACTCATCCTCCCTTCGCCTCCAGGGTCTCCATGGAGAACGAGGGGAAAAGGGAGCCCGGGGAGAAAAGGTATTTACAGTCTGCTTCAGTTAGTTGTGTAGCTTTCTGTGGACAGTGTGTGTGTGAGCGTGTGTGTGTGTGTGTGTGTGTGTGTGTGTACTATGGTGACCGAGGGCTGGTGCAGAGGAGGCATTAGCTTCTGACCCCAAATGTAAACTCTGGGCCTGGAAGGCCATGGGCACGGTACCTGCAGGGGTTGAGAATCCCCTCTCAGAGACAGTTTCGGGTTTCCGGGCCAGAGGGGTTTTGAAAGGGCCCTGGATTGGGATTCAAAAAGTTCCAGTTGCTGCTGGGGACTCTTGCTTAGCAACTGGCCTGCGTTCTTCACACCTCAGGGACGCTGACTCTCAGTGGAGGAAGGGGGCGTGGGGACAGCTGTGGCCTTGGTGACCCACGCTCAGCCTCGTGGACTGAGTGCTGTGACCTGACCTCAGCTGAGACTCTCCACGCCGAGGCTGGCTGTGCCTTCATACTGACGCCACCAGGTCATAAGTCATCCACAGACCAGACCTTTCCATGGGTGGAGTGTTCGGGGCTCTGGAGGTGGGGAGAAGGCATCCCCCTGACCCACCTCCCCAGACAGCAGCAAGCATTGAATTCCCAGGAATCCCAGGCCCATCCGCTCACCGGGCTCCTTCAGATCAAAAGCTGGAAATTGGCCCTCTCGCACTTAGCTGTGTTCCAGCCCCCTTTTCAGCACCTGCCCTGTTCTGTCTTCCTGGAGTACATGTTTCTTTCGTTTATAGAACATTTCTAAATTATTAAGAAATTTAATTTTATTTCAAGCAACGTAACACACACACAGCCATATTTGGAAACAGGAAAAAAAAAAAAAAGCCTGTAATTGCACCATCCCACTGCAGCTGCAGCGACCACTCTGGCCCGTTTCTTGATTTCTTGCAGGACTCACTCCTGTGTCTCCGACGTCTTTCTACATTGGCCCACGTGACGTGTTCTGCGTCGCGTCGTGTCACCTCTTCCTCCAGGCAGCGTCTCCCCTGCCCGTGCTGCTGCAGACATCTATGATTCACCTTAAGTGGCTGCACAGCATCCCCCTGTGTGGATAGGCTGTGATTTATGTTCTCATTCCCCTGTTATCGATCAGTGAGGATTGTTTCCAGTTTGTCATGATTAAAAAATACTGCTTTGGTGAACATTTTCACACCAATGCCTTTATTTATTTATTTTTCCCAACGTAGGATGGTTTTCTCCGGCCGCTCCCTTAGAAGGGAGATTGTGGTCAAAGGAGACGAACGTGTTGTGTGACTCAGGAAGCGTGTGGGTCCCCAAAAGGCTCCTCGGAAGGAGGCGGGCGAGAGCCAGGGTGATGCCCCTAACCTCAGGCCACAAAGCGTGGTTTCTGTTTGTTCAGATATCAAACTTTCATCACTGCAGCTTCAACAGTGGAATTCCTTGCCGTGGTGGTTGGGGACGCATGTCTCTTGGTTCTTTGGAGAAAGTTCTTGTGGCTCCGTGTGTCAGGTTTTGGGTGGAGGGCCTCTCTGTGGCCCTCTGCTGCTCCTCTGTACAAGGTGGGGACTGGGAAATGACCCTTGGGTAACTGGGGTTCCAGGCACAGGCTTGATGGGCAGCCCTGGTGCACGGGGTGATGGGTCCAATTTGAAGGTTCCCCCCAGGAGCAGGCAGGGTTTGGGGAACAGACGTGGCAGGAGGGCTGAGCCACAGCCCAGAGCCCTGCAGCCGCCACCTGGCAGGGAAGCTGGGGGAGCAGGGGGTCTCCTGCAGGGCAGGTCCTGGAGAGGAAGTCCAGCCGTCAGCCGTCAGCCTTAGTCTACAGTGTGGCCCAGAGGAAGCCCTGCATGGTGATTCCAGAGCCAGCTTGCCTGGGTTTCAGGCTAAGCTCTGGGGTCTGCAAGCAGTGTGATCTTCGGAGAGTTGATTTCACCTCTGAGTCTCAAGTTTCCTCAATGTAGAGAGTAGCTATTATGTAAGGCTGCTATGAGGATTAAATGACTTAATGTTTGTAAAATGCTTAGAGCAGTGCTGGGCAACAGAGGCCATATTTATGGAGAGTGGGAGACGAGAAGGGGAGAAACAGCAAGGCATAGGGGATTGGCAGGGAGGCATAACCTGAGCGCTGAGAGCTCTGCTTTGACTCTGATCCCCAGCTCCCTTGCCGATGTTCTCGGTGACTCTGGGGGAGCTGGTTCCTTCTCTGCACCTCTGTTTTCCCATCTGTCAAACCAGATGCTTGGGCTGCATGATCTCTTGGGCTTCTTTCCAGTTCTTATATCTGATGAGTACTTAGAACAGTTTATTTTCTCTCAAACCTCCTAAATTTCTTAAATCAGCAAAAAGGAAGTTTCCATCTCCCCTTGAGATGGGTGCATCCCGCTGCCTGGCCTCCCAGACATGGAGAGTGGCCAGAGAGAGCCAGTGCCCGCCCACCACCGAGCCCAGCTCTGCCAGCGCCTGTCAGGACCTTCTCTGTAGGCGTGGGGCGGGCGGGCCTTCCTTGCTTTCAGCATCTTCCAGAAAGGCCCTGCCAGGCACGAGGTATGGAGGCTCTGTGGGCACAAGGACCTCCTAGTGACTGAGGGGCAGTGAGGCCTGAATGTATTGTCCAGGGGCCGCTGGGCTCGGGGCAGTTGGCAGAGTGTACAGTGGGTCCACTCAGTCGCAAAGAGGGGCGCCCACTCCCTGAAGACCAGAAGTTGGACACAGCCACCCCTGCTCTGTCCAGAAGAGTGTGCTCTCTGGACAGCTTTGGCGGGGTGTGGCGGCGAGCTCCTGCGGTCCTGGGGAGGACGTCCCAGGGTCATGCCCTGTCTGGGGATGGAAGCCCGGGCCTTGGAGCAGCAGCCCGTGGCTCTGCTGCCAGCAGCTCTGGGACCTCACTGCAGCTTCTGTGCCCCTTGACCTCTAATACACTTAGAGTCCAGGCTGCTCTGTGTGTGTGTGTCCTGGTGTGTGTGTGTGTGTGTGTTTCTCTCTCTCTCCTGTGTGTGTGTGTGTAGGCAGGGGAGGGGCTCTCCTGGTGTGTGTGTCTCTCTCCTGGTGTGTGGGTGTGTGTCTCCTGGTGTGTATGTGTGTCTCCTGTGTGTGTGTGTCACTCTCCTGGCGTGTGGGTGTGTGTGTAGACAGGGGAGGGGCTCTCCAGGTGTGTGTCTCCTGGTGTGTGTATGTGTAGGTACATGTGTGCCGTGTGTGTGTGTGTGTCTTCTGGGTGTGTGTGTGTCTCTCTCTCTCGTGTGTGTGTGTGTGTGTAGGTACATGTGTGCCGTGTGTGTGTGTGTGTGTCTTCTGGGTGTGTGTGTGTCTCTCTCTCGTGTGTGTGTGTGTGTGTGTAGGTACATGTGTGTCGTGGATGTGTGTGTCTCCTGGGGGTGTGTGTGTGTCTCTCTCTCTCTCCTGGTGTGTGGGTGTGTGTAGACAGGGGAGGGGCTCTCCAGGTGTGTGTCTCCTGGGGTGTGTGTGTGTGTCTCCTGGTGTATGTGTGTGTGTCTCCTGGTGTGTGTGTGTTTGTGTGTGTTTGAGGGGGTTCTCTCTTGGTGCCTGTTGGAGAGCAGAGCACAGTTGGAGCACTGAATGCCTTTGCTGGTCCTTCGTTTCTGTGACACTGACCCTGGGCGTGTCCCTCTGTTGTCCATCTCACTTTGCTTCCTTTGCCAGGGGGAGCGAGGCCTGGATGGATTCTCCGGGAAGCAGGGGGAGACTGGTGAGCAGGTAGGTGGGCGGGACAGGGTGGGGCCTGAGTCAGGCTTGTAGGGCCTGTGGGCTTCAGTCTGTCCTGCTCGGCTGGGGGCTTCGGGAGGCTTAACGAGCAGCCCCCAGCTTGCCACTCACGGACTTCTCCAGGCCAGAGTGGAGGGATCCCAGAGAACACACCACTTTAAAACTGGTCTAACCTTAGTAACACGACAGCTGGTCATCAATGGGAAGACCACAGGAGACGTGCGTGTGTTCAAAGAGACGTATGAGTTGCAGTCTTGTCCCTGAGACTAAACAATTACAGACAGCCCAGATGCTCATAAATAAGAAACAAGTTGAATAAATCAGGGTGTGTATTAAATAGATACAGGGAATAATATGAAGCTCTGCAAATTAATGGAACTCTTAATGTCCCGATACGGGTGTTCTATGAGATGCATCCATGGGTCCAAAGGGGACCACATGGAGATGTGGGCCTGGGGTAACTTTATAGCGACAAGTGCGGTCTGGGAAAACTTGTGGAGGAGACCTTCTGGGGAGAAGGCCAGGAACAGATCTGGAGGTGTGTTACCCTCAGCCCTGCCATCTCCACTCACTCCCCTGACGGACTCCGTGTTCTTCTCTTTCCAGGGAAGACCTGGCCCTCCCGGTGAGCCAGGGCCCCAGGGGGAAAAGGTAAGCCAGGTGCTGGGGTGGGAGATGGCTGCTGACGAGCAGGTGTGGGGCTGCTCCCCTGAACAGATCGAGGCCTGTGTTTTGGGGGGTGGCCGTGCTGGAGTTCTGGGAATGAAGTGCAGACAGAGGTGGTGAATCGTGCATTAGAACTCAGCCTACAAGAAATTTCTGGTAATTGTATTTAAACATGTTTTTCTATTTGGGGGAATAAAAATCCATCTAAAAAACAAATGAAAATCCCCATTATATAACATCTGGACATACTAAAATGTTGTGCTACTTAAATGGCTTTTTGGGCTAAGGCAGAGTAGGAGCAAATACAAAAATCTTACAAATTCCTTTTCCTCTTTCTCCTCCTCTCCTTTGCAACGTTTACTGTTTTTTTTAACTCGAATTGTAATTCTGAAAATGTGCTGGGTATTTCATAAATAAAATAGAGGTTGCGTCTCATCCTGCTGGTCATCTGTGTTAGAACATTTTCACAACAAGGCTTATTAACTCAGTGAATTTGCTGCTTAGGATTTCTGTAATGCAAAGAACTACATGTAAAATTGTGAAGTGCTATGAAAATGTATGAAGATGATAACCTTGCTAGGCCTTCAGGGTCACAAGGGAAATGGAGAAGGCAGGCTATGCTCTGGATTTATGGCAGAAGGGGTGATGAGACCCAGCCCTGCTTTAGTACAGGAGAAAGAGTTTTTTTCAGATGATTAGGCCCTTAAGAAAGACATCAGACTTTGGGTCTGAGAACAGGCAGGAGAGAGACGGGCAGCAGGGGGAATCCGGCTAAAGCAAAGAGGGCTGGGCCAGAGATACGTCGCTTGTGCTCAGTGTCACACTGCAGAGCGCAGGTCAAGGTCACTGCCCGACTCGGACGCGTTCCCAGCACACGCTGAAAATGACAAGAAAAAGGCTGCTCTGATACCTTCCAGAAACAGGGTATAGTTATAAATAAATAAGACACCTGTGGGCTCAGAAAGCCTTTCTTTAGCAGTGGTGGCTGGAGAAGGTTGATCTTTTCTTGAACTTCAGTTCTTGCCTAATTATTCTCTCTCTGTCTAAATATTTTTGGAGTTGAGATTTATATTGCTGTGTTATCCTGGTGTCAGGATTTTAATGTATTCTTGAAGTTTCTTGACACTGAGGATGCTAGATCCTAAAATAAGTAGTTTATTTCAAGTCACTAAGAGGGGATGATTCTTAAAGTTTGGATCTAGGTGACAGCTCTTTCCCACTACTGCACGTGTGTGTGTGTATTATAAAGTCCAACCTCCCCCTCATTTATAGAGATGTTTGGCCCCTCCTGATTGGGAGATAGCTGAGTTTTCATTGCTTATTATGATGAATGCAGCATAAGTGGGAAGACAAGGTCCAAGGGCCAAGGTATGACTTGGAGCATTTGTTGGAAGGGTCTAGAAACCAGAGGTTCCTGGGTGATGATACAGTGACTCACAACTCATGTTGAAGGAATGTTACTGGGACAGATCTTGGCTGCTTTGCAATTTGAAACAGTCATTGTGGCTATAGCTCAATATCAAAATAGTTCCCTATAATGAAATGCCTGTCATTTCTCCGCAGGGTGCCATGGGTCCTGCTGGCCCCCCTGGGCTTCCAGGCTCTGTGGTAAGTGGTGCAGCCCCTAGAGGTTAAAATCCCAGACTCAGACACTGATCGGATTGTGTAGTTGGGACAGTTGTTGTCTCTGAGAACGAGGAGGAATTCTTCTGATGACAAGAGCTGGCTCTGAAGCTTTTGCACACTGAAAATGGGATAAAATCAGAGAAAAGTCAGAAATGGCTGTGCAAATGCCTGCCAGGGAGTGGAGTGAGGGTGACTATTGAGAAGAGGCCACCAGCTTTGCTGACGTCTGGTTTGTCCCCCAGGTGCAGAGAGAGGGCCTGAAAGGCGAGCAGGTAAGCGGGATGTGGGGTCTCTTGTCTTGGGACCCCAGATGGTGGCAGAGATAGAAAGGCCACCAGCATAGGGGTGAGACTGCCTGCTGAGCTAGACTGAGCCCCTCAGAGATGGGTCAGATCAACCGTCCACCAGGAACGCTGATTCATACCAGTGTCTCTGAGTCCCTGCTGGGAACTCGGGAAGAAGACAGTCATCAGAGGGTCCTGGTTGGAGCCCTGGGACATGATGAGGGGATGTCACGGCTAATTCGCGTTTGGCTTGTGTTACCAGGGAGCCCCAGGACCACGGGGTCACCAGGGCCCACCTGGGCCACCAGGCGCTCCG
>SJYQ01000191.1:241678-291548 GCA_006410935.1 Redunca redunca | reverse complement strand
CTCTGCACACCTCTAGGTTTGCAAATCATGGCCATTCTCGCTGCCGAGTGCAGGGTTATTTCAGAGGCTCATCCCGTCACCTTGAGTGACGGGTTGTTGCCAGCCAGAATCTAGCACAGGAGACACTGGGCCTCAAGGGCTGAGATCACCGGGCGCGAGTCGGGCATGAGCAAGTTTGCACCTGGAACCGAAGCCCAGGCAGCCTGCCTCCAGAGTCCCCGGGCCCAGACTGTCCAGGGCTGGGGTTCTGGTGCTCAGTCTGGTGTTTAAGCTTCTTTTCAGATAAAACAGAATAAAAACATTGGACACTTCAACACCAGTTGAATCATTTCCAATGCACATTTGCTTTTCGCTTGTTTCTAATTAATACCGACTTTGAAGTGGCTTGGAACACTTCAGCCTTTGGTTTCTCCCTCTGTTAAGAATTTAATGTTAAGAATAACCATCTGGGAAGAGGCCATTCAAAGGGACTCTGTGATCATTTTTGATGTGAGTTCAGATACTAAGGATAATGAATATGAATCAGTCAATTCCACATGTTGGTGGTTGAATCAGGTCCCTTTTGGTAACATACTTCTGCTTCTTCCAAGTGACTATTTCATTGAAGGAAATAAAAGAACTCTTATTTTGAAATGCCCATAGATCATATTTAAAGTAACTCAGATTTATCATAAGTCAGATTTATAATCATATTTACAATAAACCTATTCCTCATTAGGATAAATGTGTATATTTTTGCTGGGGTAAAACTAGAAGAAACTTAGAAGATGTATTTTGCTGTTGTGCAGTCATTCAGTCATGTCTGACTCTTTGCGACCCCATGGACTGCAGCATGCCAGGCTTCCCTGTCTTTCACCATCTCCCAGAGTTTGCTCAGATTCATGTCCTTTGATTTGATGATGCCATCCAACCATCTCATTCTCTGTCATCTCCTCCTGCTCCTCAGTCTTTCCCAGCATCAGGGTCTTTTCCAGTGAGTTGGCTCTTCTCAACAGGTGGCCAAAGTATTGGAGCTTCAGCATCAGTCCTTCCAGTGAACATTCAGGGTTGATTTCCTTTAGAATTGAGATGATGTTTGATTCCAGTATAATTAAAAAATTTCACATGAAAAAAATTCAGGTTAGAATAACTTCCCTTCTGTCTCTACAACCTTAGTTACCTTGCTTAAACCCTTCTGAATCTTGATTTCCAAATCTCTCCACCATCGTTGGTATGTTGAGAGATTTCAAGTAGATAACATGGGTAATACAGTGTGCTCAGATCAGTAAGTGGCAAGTATTGATCATCTGTGTTGTAGTACATCTTGTAGGCAAACATGCATAGTATTCAAGGGTGAAGTTGTTTTTGTTGTTGTTGTTGTTGTTGTTGTTGTTGTTGTTTTTTAACCAAAGAAGATACGCACAGAGATATAAGTAAGTAGCTTGCACAAAGTCACATAGCTAAAAAGCAAGACTGAGCTTTGAACCCAGGTCCATCTGACAGTCTAGCCCATCCTCTTTTCACCCCTGAGTGCACAGTGCAGCAACACCTCCTCCGAGTTGCACAGAACAGAGTGACTTTAACCTCTCGGTTCCCACTAAGGAATAAGAAGGTAACAGTGCTCAGGCTTGCTTATTCCCAAGGCAGCCTTCTTGATCCCTCATTCGGGGGTCTGGGATGTACTAATGGCAGTTTTCCCCTTTATGTAAAATTTGATAAATGAGGAAGGGAGGGAAGGAAGAAACCGCAAACATTTTGGTCACATGCTTTCTATCAAGTGAAATATTTAAGGGTGGAGATACAGGGATGAAAGCACATGGACTGATTTCATAGTTTAGTGAAAAGAGTGCGAAAAAGAAATAATTGTGAGTTGATACTCGCAATGAGGATTCAGGTGTTTCATATCATTCCTACAGGCCATTTTCTAGAACAGGAGAGGGTCCTGAACCCACGGTTCTTGGACATACTGGAACAGCACAACCCTGCAGCTCAGTGGAGCTGTCCAGGGTCCTGAAGAGGGTCTCGGGGCTAGATGCTCTTGACAGAATGGAATTGAGTACCGTACATGGTGTTGGTGATGAAATTCCCTTGGAAGGAGTTCAAAAAGCTGATAGCCTACTGAAAGACCTTATGAAAAATGAGGAATAGTGATGAAAGACCTAGAGTGTGAAGTTCTTAAGGCCAGGGCCAGTATCTCTCCTATTTCTCAAATCCATAGTTTATCACATGGTGGGAACTTAATACATGCTTGTGAAGGAGTGACCCACAGCAAGTATTTAGGAGGGACATCAAAGTGAGACATGATTTCAGTTTGAGCTCTTAAGGAGCACTATGGCCATGGAAGACACTTGGGGTTAGGAGCCATCCTTCATGGCATCACTGTACCCATCTTATCCTCTTCTGTTTTCCTGGAAATCATCATCATCGGTGTCACCTCCTACATTAATGTGCTGTGAGAGTTAAATGGGTGATTGTAGGAAGCACTGTTCTAGGAAGCCTTATTAAGCCCAGTACAGAGATCAGTGGTTATTTCTGGCGTTTCTGAATCCCCAGCAGCACCTGGCCCAGGGCCTTCTGCAGAGCAGTGGCTCCCTAAGTATTCATTAGATTGAATGAGCGCGAAAGGCTTCAGCAGCTTCTGTTGAGAAGGAAAAGCTTTGAGTTTGTGACGAGCAGTCCCAGAGAGTGGAAAGTGCATCCCATTCTCTAAGTGGAAACAGCACGCAGCCTTCTGCACCCGGATGATGGGAGTCATTGAGGAGGCGTGCATCTTTCATCCTTTCCCCAAGATGAAACAGGTTGTGGTAGTTGTATCAATGTTTGATTGAATGTAATAAAGAAGGACCAGCTGGGCAGATCAAATGAGAGACATTTCTTGATGCTTCAGGAAAACTCACCTCTGCAGGGGCTTCCCTTGAAGTGCACCCTGCTCTCACTGGAATAATCCTTGTGAGGATAATAATACTCAAAGGGATATTTAAACCTTTGATTACTATAGTTGGTACAGTCACGTTTGTTTTAATGGTGTTATTAAGAGAAAAGACCTTAAACCTCAATACAGTTCTATTGCTTAATAGTTATGCAAAATGTGGCAATAATAGCTGTTTGTATGACAGTCATATTATTGAGTCTATAGACTCGCTTCCCAGGTGGCTCAAGGGTAAAGAATCCCCCGCTTGCCAATGCAGGAGACATAGGAGACACAGGTTCAATCCCTGGGTCGGGAAGATCCCCTGTAGATGGAAATGGCAGCTCACTCCAGTATTCTTGCCTGGGAAATCCCATGGACAGGGGAGCTTGCAGGCTATAGTCCATAAGGCTGCAAAGAGTTGGCCATGACTGAGTGAACAACAGCAACATATTATTGAAAATGAGGAAATTGAAGTGCAGAGAGGGAGTTGTTGGCCCCAATTCACTGATAAAGTTGGCGATAGGGTCTCAGAGCTGAAGGCCTCATTTTCCGATCCATGTTTCATGCCATATTCTAGGCGATGTCATTATGCACGTGAGTATAAACCAGGGTGCTGTCAGGAGACCCAGGTGCGTGTCAGGGCCTTTGCACCAATTCCTCATTTTGTCCTCATGGCCACTGAGTAGAAGGTATATTATCCTCACATTGGAGATGAGCTGACTGAGGTTCAAGGACGCCCAGTGTCTGAGATCAGGCAGGAGACACATAGTGAGGGGTTAGAGGGCAGGATTTTAGTCAGTTCAGTATGACCCCTTCCTGTGCCAGTTTTCCTTACTTAGTGGAAATTGATCTTCCTTCCTTCCTTCATTTCATTTCACTTGCTCAGTCATGTAACTTGTTGTGACCCCATGAATCATAGCACGCCAGGCCTCCCTGTCCATCACCAACTCCCAGAGTCCACCCAAACCCATTTCTGTTGAGTCGGTGATGCCATCCAACCATCTCATCCTCTTTTGTCCCCTTCTCCTCCTGCCCTCAATCTTTCCCAACATCAGGGTATTTTCAAACGAGTCAGCTCTTTGCATCAGGTGGCCAAAGTATTGGAGTTTCAGCTTCAGCATCAGTCCTTCCAATGAATACCCAGGACTGATCTCCTTTAGGATGGACTGGTTGGATCTCCTTGCAGTCCAAGGGACTCTCAGGACTCTTCTCCAACACCACAGTTCAAAAGCATCAATTCTTTGGCACTCAGACAATTTCATTTATTTATCCAGACAGTCAGTTTGGATATCACTGTGGGTGGGAGGGTCAGATAACCCAAGCCCGTCCTTGCCCAGCCAGCAAGATACAGCGACAAAGGCACCAGGCTTAGAGCTAAAGACACTTGGGTTCCGGACGCTCTCTTGTGTGCACTTGATGCAGGGCGCCGAGGCCGGGCCTTTGTCCTCAGTGTGCTCATCTTTAGAGTGTGAACGATGGTGCCTACGTCTTGGTTGTCAACGACACTTAGTTACATCGATAGGTGCACACATTTAAGTGTTACAGACTTGACGGAATTAGATGGTTTTTGTTTTACTTTTTTCCCCCTCCTGACCTCCCAGTTTCCCCAGTTTGAATGGGGTGGTATTTTCCTATCCAGTGGGAGTGTCCAGACAAAGTATATCCTGTGGTGTTTACTGTGTGTGTTTACCATGATCCATCTCTGTTGTTTTTTTTTCCCCTTTCTCTTCCTCCTAAAGGGTCTGATGGGTCCAGAAGGCAAGGACGGACCTCCTGGTTTGCAAGGTCTCCGAGTAAGTAAACTGTGTTTCTTTCCTGGTGCCCCAACTCAGCCACACCACACTCCCCATTTTAGCTGCTCACACAGAGGAGATAGTGCCGGTCTCCTGAGGTTGAGATGAATGCTGGTTAGCTGAGTTTGACGGTGGCTGAGGATGGGTAGCCTCGAGCTGGGTCCTGGCTCATCTCCTGCAGACGAGTGTGTGGTTTTCCATGAATCGTGTACATAGAAACTCACATCTCTGTGTGATCAGGGGACACTCAATCCTGAGAGTACCGACCCAAGCTGGGGGCCAGCCATTGCCTCCTGAAAGAGGTAATGTTTGAGCTAAGCCTTGAGGAGAGAATAAGAAAAAATAACCATGAGATAATAGAGGTCTGCCCATAGGCTCTCAGCTCCTCTTGAGCGAAGAATCCATATGGTTTTTGAATCTCATAATTTCTTAGGAGCATGTCATTTAATCTGATAGAGCCCCCTCTTTCTTTTTGTCCAGATTGTGCACACGTATGGGTTTGACTCCTGTGTTGTAGGATAGAGGCTGTTGTAGCCCATCGGAGCTGACTGCCCACCTTGGTGCCCCCCACTACCAGAGACTAGGGCTGACCCTCAGCTCTGGGTCCTCAGTTCCTAGCAGGGGACCTCGTGCAGAGTGAACACTCAGAGCACATTTCCTGACCTCTGGCTCTAATCTTGTAGCATCGCGGTTTTTAAAAAATTTATTTTATTCAAGTCCAGTTGATATACAATGTTGTGTTGTTGCTGCTGCTGCTGCTGCTGCTAAGTCGCTTCAGCCGTGTCCGACTCTGTGCGACCCCATAGACGGCAGCCCACCAGGCTCCCCCGTCCCTGGGATTCTCCAGGCAAGAACACTGGAGTGGGTTGCCATTTCCTTCTCCAATGCATGAAAGTGAAAATTGAAAGTGAAGTCACTCAGTTGTTTCCGACTCTTAGCGACCCCATGGACTGCAGCCTACCAGGCTCCTCCGTCCATGGGATTTTCCAGGCAAGACTACTGGAGTGGGGTGCCATTGCCTTCTCCAAATGTTGTGTTAGTTTCTGCTATACAGCAAAGTGACTCAAACATACACATACATGCACTCTTTTTTAATATTCTTTTCCATTATGGCTTATCCCAGGCCGTTGGGTATAGGTCCCTGTGCTGTATGGTAGGGCCTTCTGTTTATCTGTCCTGCATGTTTATTAGCAGTCTGTATCTGCTGATCCCAGACTTCTTCTCCTCCCCTCCCCCACCCCTTGGCAACCACAAGTCTGCTCTAAGTGTCTGTGAGTCTGTTTTGTAGCTGCTTGATTTGTGTCGTGTTTTAGATTCCACGTATAAATGACATGAAGTGGGGCTTGTCCTTCTCTGACTTCTTCACTCAGCACGATCATCTCTAGGCATCATTGCATTCTTTTGTACTGGAGTCACAGGGCAGGGTGGCAAGAGTGTTCATAGAACATGTGCCAGGGGCCCGCAGGAGGGCGCCTGTCTTGTCCTGCATCCGCGGGTGAGCAGGGGGTGATGACCACGCATGTCCTTGGGGACCCTGGCCCTGCAGCATCGCTCACGATCTCCTGACTCAAGTTGTTCCCTCCCATGGGTGCTACTCGTCGGCGGCCTATCCTGTGGACACGCGGGAGAGATGGCGGCCGATGTCGGTGTGGCTGGGAGGCGGCCTCCTGTTCTGCTGCCTCTGGCTGAGTCAGGAGGGCCTGAGACAGGGTGACGACTCACTCACAACCTCATCCCTCCCCTTGCCGCGGGTGACCTGCCTTGTCAGCGTCCATTGAAACGTTGCTCTAAAGAGCTCCTGGTTTCAGTGCTCAGGCCGCGATGGGGGAAGAGAGGAGACAGTGATGAGCCCAGGGACCTGGGGACTGAGACCCTGAGACTAAAACACGGGTTGAGGAAAGGGATCCAGGCCCTTTACTTTAGAGATTAGCGACAGGCAGACAGCGTAATCCCCGGCGAGGCGAACACGTTCATTTTGGACAAAGCTGCTGTTTTTCCACAACGAGGACGTGAAAGGGAGGGGAGGGTGGAGCGGGGCACCCCCTTCCCTACCCGCGTCTCCACCCAGTCTCATCCCACTGCCCTCCGCAGGCGGAGAAGGGGGTTGGGCACTCACTGCGTGGCTGGGTTCCTGCCTCAGACGGAGGCAGAGGAGGTGTTCAGTCTGTCCCACCCCCTCCTGCTCCAGCTGCGTCCACACATCTGTGCTCCAGGTCTGGGTCTGCGTTTCTTGTCAGTCCCAGGACACGAGGAGAAAGTGGCATGCACATGTGTACACTGTCGTGTATGAAGGAGAAGACTAGCGGNACTGTTAAAAACAGTGATGAATGCAAAGATCAAGTGTACTTAGAGGCTTTTCTCTTTTTTATGGATCTGAACAGATATCCTCTTTTGAATGTCATGTTTTCTAAGTTAGCAGACCTTGGTATTTTAATAAAGAATACTGTGCTGTCAGAAAAAGAAAAAGGAGGTGCTCAAGCCTGTCTGAGGTTCTGATTTCCTCGTGCTCATCTGAGCAAGGCACTGGGGAGACGGGGGTCAGGGGAGCACTCTTAGCTGGAGCTGGCAGTGCTGCAGAGCATCTGAGCCTGGAACATTCCAGAACCCAGAACGTTCCAGAGTGGAGGCAGCCTGGCTCCAGGCCACCAAGGCGGTTAGACACACAAGAGCTTCCACGAGGCTAAGTTTTTCCCCAAGAATATTCTCTTGTGCCCTAATCATCCATCTCAAAATAGACATCCTGTCACTGTCACACCAACCTATTTTAATTTGCCGTAGAGAACTTGTATTTTTCTTATTTGAGAATCCATTTATTTTTGTTTTTCTTCACTAAAATGTAAATCTGTGAGAACATTATTTTTGTATTTGTGGCACTTTAGAGGAGTGCCTCACATTTATAAAATTATATATATACATGAAAATAAAAGCATATATAAGTGCATAAAATATGCCTAAATGTATAATGTCATCAGAAGATGAAATTTATAGATGCTTGCTCCTCGGAAAGAAAGCTATGACAAACCTAGACTGCGTAATAAAGAGCAGAGACGTCACCTTGCCAACAAAGGTCCATCTAGTCAAAGCTATGATTTTTCTAGTAGTCACGTATGGATGTGAGAGTTGGACTATAAAGAAGGCTGAGTGCTCAAGAACTGATGCTTTTGAACTGTGGTGTTGGAAAAGACTTTTGAGAGTCCCTTGGACTGCAAGGAGATCCAACCAGTCCATCCTAAAGGAAATCAACCCTGAATATTCATTGAAAGGCCTGATGCCAAAGCTGAAACTCCAACAGTTTGGCCACCTGATGCGAAGAGTCACCTCATTTGAAAAGACTCTGATGCTGGGAAAGAGTGAGGGCAAGAGGAGAAGGGGGTGGCAGAGAATCAGATGGTTGGCTGGCATCACTGATACAATGGACGTGAATCTGAGCAAACTCTGGGAGATGGTGGAGGATGGGGGATCCTGACAGGTTGCAGTTCATGGGGTCACAAAGAGTCGGACACAACGTAGCAACTCAACAACAACAAAATGTCACTAGTGAGCATCAGACACAATTAAGGTTGCAAGAGTGAAAGGCTCATGGGTCACGCATGAGTGCTGCAGTTGGGCGGCTGACACACCCAGGTGGTGTGGGCAGAACGGCCCCAGGACTAGCCATCTGGCCACCTGGGTTCTGACCTTCCACAGGGAATTCCAGCTCTTTTTTAAATGACTTTTACCACCTTTATCCATTTCACCATTTCACCCACCATCTACCCCCTCTCCTCTGACAACCACCAATCTGTTCTCTATAGCTATGAGTTTTAGGCGAGAGCGTAAGGTACTTGTCTTTTTCTGTCTGATGTATTTCACTTGGCATAGTGCCCTCAAGATTCATCTGTGTTGTTGCAAATAGCATGGTTTCCATCTTTTTATGATACTGTTCTATTGCATGTGTAATACTATGATACTGTTCTTTATCCATTGTTACATCCTTGGGCATGTAGGGACCGTCCATGTCTTGGCCATTGTAAATAATGCTGCATTAACATGAGGGTGCATATGTCTTTTCAAGTTAGTTTTTCATTTCCTTGGGATAAATACTCAGAATTGGGGTTGCTGGATCATGGATTGGTTCTTCTTCTTCTTCTTTTTTTTTTTTTTAAGCAATCTCCATATTGTTTTCCACAGAGGCTGCACCAATTTACATTCCCACCAGCAGTGGGCTTCCCTTTTCTCCACACCCTCCCTGGCACTTTTTATTCTCTATCTTTTTGGTAATAGCCATTCTAACATACGTGATGTTACATCTAAATTGTGGTTTTGATTTGAGTCTCCCTGATGGTTAGGGATGTTGAGTGCCTTTCCATATACTTGTTAGTCATCTGTGTGTCTAGAATGTCCAGTTTTAAAGATGAAAACTTGGTTCCTTCTGTACCTTTTACTTAGCTTTTATCTTGCTCTGTGGTCCTAGCCCCATCTGAAATAGCCTAGGTATCTTCTTTCCCTTTTGGATAAAAACAAGTGTTGGGGAGGGGGGGAGGATTTGCATAATAGAATTCCATGTTTCCAGGCATTTAAACAGTGTCAATTTTGAAATGTCTAAACTGGAGACTCATCATGGTGGAGGGAGTCTCTGAAATTGATAGTGAGAAATTTAATGTCCAGAAATACTAAATGACCTCCCTGCTCAGGTCAGGGTCACTCAGGGCTCTGTCACTGCTCCTTCCACAAGCTGGGGACAGTCTCTTTGGTTCCTTTGATCATTTTATTAATATTTTCTGGCTTCTTTCCTCTCTTACCAAGAGGTGAGACCTGAAGAAGTGATACTATCAAGTGTGATGCTCTCTTTCTTACTAGAGATAGAATGATCCCCAAGTGTCTTATGGTGGGTCTGATTGTGCCAGTTGCTTTAAAAACAATTTTAAAAACAGGATCTATCCGTACATGTGTAGAACTCTAGTATGAGATAGGAAGGAGGTAGCATTGGATGAGTCATTGCATAGCAGGCATTTAGCTGTCTGTTCATTAGTTGTTTTTCAAACACATGTTTTGCACTTAATTCTCACAAGGATCCTATGAGGTCTTGCAGTTTCAATCCCATTCTGCAAGTGAGGAAACCAAGACTTGAAGGTGTAGATCAGATTGCCCAGCAGCATGCAGATTGTAAATGAGGAGGTAGGGATTAGAACTCAGGTCATCCTGGATCCAAACCTTTCCTGGCTTTGCTTTAGGATGGGTTGTGTATGTGTGTGTCCACATACACACCAGAATTCTATGCTGGACATTAATAGGCCTTTCAATGGAAACTTTGGAGAGATGTGGGACCCCTTAGTGGACTTCCCTGGTGGCTCAGATGGTAAAGAATCTGCCTGCAATGCAGGAGACCCAGGTTTGATCCCTGGGTAGGAAAGATCCCCTGGAGAAGGGAATGGCAACCCACTGTGGTACTCTTGCCTGGAGAATTCCATGGACGGAGAAGCCTGGCAGGCTGCAGTCCATGGGGTCACAGGCCTCTTAGTAGCTGGCAGCACCTGATCCGGCGGGTGCACCGAGCACCCATCACTTGCATCTCTGACCTCTGCCCTTGGAGCCAGCGGCCTCACGTGGCTGAGTGTAGTCAGGCCCGTCAGCTCCAATTTCTGGTAGACTTAAGAGAGAGAAGCACAAAAAGTCTTTTGTCGGTGGCAACTTGGGTTGAATTTGTTTTTACTTTTCAATTTTTAAAGCCTTTTTTCTTGCCTTTCCCTGACCTACCAGATGGTAACAGCATCGTTTGGATTACAGGCTACTGTTTGATTCCTATCGTGGCACGGAGCCAGGTTTATTTCAGGACACTCTAGGTTTTCCCTGAGCACCTGGATTCAGCTCTCACAAGTAGAAAATAATCATGTTTGACATTTGGAGGCATGGAGAACAGGAACTGAGCAAAAGGGCCATACGGCTCAGATTAGAATCACTTGCACAAGCAATTTTTTTATCTGATAACGGTCCCTCATGTGGCTGTGTTAACTCATCCTGCCTGGGAAGGAGATGCTCTTTTGAATTTATCGACTTCTCTCTTCCATGGGCAGACAGGCGGCCTTGGAAATAGTGGTCTTGCTCAGCATCCAGACACCCAGACTAGCTTGAGAACTCTGCCCTCGTTGATAAACCACAGACATTTATCCAAACAATGTGTCGGGTGGCAATTTAAAAGAGAAGAAAAAATGACAGGGAATAGGCCTGTTGTCAATGAATGGTTATTTATTGATGCATAGCTTGCACTGGCCAGCACTTCTCAAATCCCCACACCCAAGTATAGGTTCGGAATGCAGAGTTGCTGCTATGCCCACCACCCCTAGTGCTGCTGCCTCCACCAGTAACTTTACCATTAATGCCAATAACAGAATCATCATCACCACCAGCATTGCCATCAACACAAATAACAGTATCATTGTCACCACCATCAATACCAATAATAGTATCATCGTCACCACCATCATTACCATCGACACCAATAACAGGATCATCGTCACCACCACCATGACCATCAATGCTAATAACTATCGTCATCACCACCACCATTGCTTTCAACACCAATAACAGTATCCTCGTCACCACCATCATTACCATCGACACCAATAACAGTATCATTGTTACCACCACCATTAACATCATACTAATAACTATCGTCATCACCACCACCATTGCTTTCAACACCAATAATAGTATCCTCGTCACCACCATCATTACCATCGACACCAATAACAGTATCATCATCACCACCATCATTACCATCGACACCAATAACAGTATCATTGTTACCACCACCATTAACATCATACTAATAACTATCGTCATCACCACCACCATTGCTATCAACACCAATAACAGTATCATTGTCATTACCATCATTACCATCGACACCAATAACAGTATCATCATCACCACCATCATTACCATCAATACTAATAACTATCAACATCACCACCACCATTGCTATCAACACCAATAACAGTTTCATCATCACCACCATCATTACCATCAACACCAATAACAGTATCATCATCACCACCATCATTACCATAAACACCAATAACAGTATCATTGTCACCACCACATTTCCAGCACCACCATCATCAGCATTATCACCATGATCACCACCACCATCACCCCCACCATCGACACCATCACTGCCATTTTCACCACCACCCACCCCCACCGTCATGACCACCACCATTCCCACCGGCATCACCCTCATCACCTCTGCCATGAACACCATCACCAGCGTATTCACCATCGCAGTCACTGCCACCATCATCACCACCGTCATCGCCACCTCTTCCACCATCACCACTGTGTACTTCTTCATGTCAGATCCCACACTGCGCACTTTGTGGACGTTATCGTATTTAATCTTTGCAGCGTTCATCAGAGGTAGTGGTTTTGAAGCCAGATCTGCTTGACATGTGGTCTCTCACCCACTTAAGGACTCAAAAGGGCCAGAATTCTGCTATTAGCATTTCTTCTTCATTAGAGTCACCGTCGTCTTCCTTCTCATCCTCATAACTGTCTATTACATTTGCATGATGCTCTGTTATGCTTTTTAAATCATTGTCTCAAATATTGAATTTTTTCTTCTGCTATTGTCTTTTCACATAATTACAATGATTATAATTTTCCACATGAAGAAGCTAAGACTCAGCAAGTTAAATGGCTTGCCTGTCCTCATCTACATTAGGTTTAGAACTCTTTTTCTTACAATATTGCAGAGGAAGGGGCTTGGGAAAAGGAAAGATCAAAGACCTCTTTGATCACAGTGAGTGGCTGAGTTCTCATAGCTGCTTACTTAGAGTTCCATGCCCCACCCCTGGCAATTCTAACTCATGAGTTCTTGAATGACACCTGGGAATCTGTCTCAAATATGTTTTTGCCCTATTTTGCCAATATTTCTCATTATTGCTGGGACTTCATGAAAGAGGAGATAGTGGAGTGGGGTAGGACTCTGGCAAGTTGAGATGGAGCATGGATCCTACAGAAAGAGGTGGCTTGGCAGGCCAAGTCCTTGGGATCTTTGGGGCCAAGCTAAGCAGCCCACGTGAGCTGTGGCTTAGGGCTGGGAGCAGTGCCACCGGATGCCAGACTGAAAGGGCAGATCGGAAGGCTGGGCTGGCACAGTCCGAGGCTGTAAAGACACCTTCCCTCTCGGGGTGGGCAGTGTGTGGGGACAAACCCGAGTGTGCAGAGGCAGAGAGGGAGGGGCCAGAGTTTAAGGAAGAGGGGAGACGCTGACGTCATCCAGCTTCTGTAATCCAGCAGACTGTTAGAGACGCTTCGTCACAATCATCTCATTGTCAGAGCCCTGGCAAGTAAGAGTCACATGTACACGCCCTGCACACAGAGCTCTGGAGCCGGATCTTAACCTTATCAGGTTCTAGCTGGGTCACCGGTGAGACTTTACTCTGAACCTCAGTGTCCACGCCTCCCAGTACGACTGAGAGTGCCTGCATCCCGGAGCGAGGGGATTCCTGTGGAGTGGAGACACAAGGAAAATATGGGAACCCTGAAGAGGGTTTGACACAGAGCAGGTGCTCGAGGAATGTGGTTCTGATTCAGAGTCATGCCTTCCTTTTCGTTTCTTGTTGCCAGTCTGACCTTGTGAGGATAACTGTAAGGAAGAAAGCAGACGGGTGGGCCTTCCATCATCCATGTACACGTATGATAGGGTACACACTGTGTTCGTGAGGACTCGCCAGCACGCACCTCACCCTTGTCCAGACGGGTAGACTCCGAGGCTTAGTGATCATACTCCCAAGGGATGACCGGCTGGGGTCATGCAGAGTAGCACAGATCCCGACGGCAGAAGCGCAGAAATGGTCCGTGTGACCTGCCTGCCCAGAGTCGAGATGCGTTGCCTTTCATCCTCGTGCTGAGAGGTCTGCAGCTGTGAGAAAGAATAGAGCTGCTCCCCACGTGCTGACCTAGGAGGCATCTGGGTTAAATCCTCAAGTGAAATAAAGTGGAGTTTATCAGTGGATTGAATGTTATGCCATAGTTTCTAAAGAAAAAAAGGGATAGAGGGAGAGAATGTGTGTGCATGTGTGGGTGCATTTGTGTGTGTGTGTGTGTGTGTGTGTGTGCGCCTGTGCAAAGCTTGCCTAAACATAAAATGCCTCTGGAAAGCAACCAACATCTGGTAGGATTAGTTGTTGTCAAGGAAAGAGAATGAGTGTCATGGGGACAGGACAAGGGCATTTTTCTCAGGTAAACCCTGTGGTACTTTTTAAAATGTGGGGCCATGTGTTGCCCAAGTCATCCACATTGCAGTGCTGACATCCAAAGGGGAGGCTCCCTGGACCCAGACTTCCCCCCCCACAACCCGACCCCACACTGCCTCCTTGCAGGGAGTCTCGAGGCGGACAGTCTATTATCCGGGGGGTGCCTCCAGATGTGTCATTAGGCGGGCTCTGGGCGCGGGTTGCCTGTTAATCCTGGCTTCTTCTTTTTGTCCTCAGGGAAAGAGAGGTGAGGCGGGTCCTCCTGGAGTCCCTGGCTTGCTGGGGCAGCAGGTAACTACTGTCTTCCAATCCTCTTCCTTAGCCACACTGCTTTCTCTGATTAAGGAAATGATAGGGTAGCAGTTCTCAGGTTATAACCAGACCCTTGCATGAGTCTGAGCAGTACTCATCAGAGCATGAAAAACAACGTGCAGCGGGTCCCTTGCCCTCCCTGCCTCCCACCTCAGTGCTGGGAGAATGGCTATTCAGTCTCCTGGGGGGTGGGGATTAGGCCTGGAGGAGGGCAGACCTCCTCCCCCGGCCCCACGCTGGTCCAGCTCCCCATTCCCCCTGGTCTCCCGTGGATCCCTCCGGCTGCCCCGGCAGGTGGGCAGGCTCAAGGTCACCCTCCCCATTTCACAGACCAGGTGGGGGTGCGACTCCCCAATACACAGACTGGCTCTGGGTCACCTGCTGTTCAGGAGAGCCCTGCCCCTATCCCAGGCCACCTGGGCCCTGACCCCTCTCAGTCCCCCTTTTCTATAAATTCAGAGTCACTGTGACACCTCACCCCTCCTGACACACACGCTTCAGTGTGGACAGAACAGGGTGCTCAGCACTGGTAGTGATCACACCCCACTTTGTGATCTCTTTGCTAATTGCATCAAAGCTCGACACTGATCCCCAGGCCCAGCCTCCCTGGAATCAGGGTCGGTACATTCCCGGGAAGCACTGGGGGGTCACAGTTAGGGAGGCGGAGATTAGGAGCTTAGGGCCCCAGCCGCGGCCACTTGCTGGCTGCAGCATCTTGAACAAGTCCGTTTACCTTCTGAACTTCCGCTTCGTCATCTGTTGCAAATGCCAATAAAAACAAAACAGGGTGATGATTTCAGCAGAAGATGTGGGGATGTGGCTCAGGTGCTGGGGTCCCAGCGAGAGCACAGGGAGCCCCAGGTGGGGTGCTGTCCCATCCTCTGGCTTGGTGGCCGCAGCAGGCGGGCGGGATCAATACAGGCTTGTCAGCCGGCTCCCCGCTGCAGTAAAGGCTTGACTCTGGCGCCCACTTGTTCCTGGGCACATCTCCCCCAGACCCGACTCTGTGATGGTAGCCACTGTCCTTTAACATCTGGTAGGCACCCACCCAGGGCACGCTGCTGACCACGCTTCCAAATCAGCTTTTCCCGCTCTGAATATGAAGTGTGTGCTGGGCACCCCGCACGTGAATATCAGACTTCATTCCAGCCTCTTCACATGCCAATCAGGCTGTAACACAGGATAAGGGGCTATAAAACCAGCCATTATTCATGGCCTTCTAAAGATTCCACACTCGCTGTGACATTTTGATGTTAGTAGTGCAAGATAAAGAGTGTTTTTGCATTTGTTTTATGACCTTGTTTCCAGCACGCAAAGCTTGTGTATTTCAAAAATTCACCATAAATACAGCTCCATCAAAATGCTTTAAGTTACAGATTTTTTCCCCTATCACTGTTTTCTTGGCTACCCTGAAAAATATATTTCTTTCTTTCATTTTAAATTTTGAAGCCCTTTTCCCTTCAACAAAATCTTTACTGAGTGCCAGGCCTTGAGCTGGACGCTGTAGACGCAAATAGGGCAGGGATTTGGCCAGAGATGAGGCACCCTGATATACTCGGGGATCTCAGTGGTTCAGAACCAGAGGGTGTAGAGTGTGTGATAGGTACCACCTAGCTCCCTGCATTGGATCACTACCCCACAGATGCAAAGCTGCATTCGAGCCCACCATGCCCACTCCAAGAGCACTGTTTCCCTGCTGGGTCCCTGCCCAGCTCATAATCCACTCTTTCTAACTTACGCGCACACCCACCTGCCCTGGGCCCGGCCACAGTTTTGTGCTGCTTGCCATCTGTGTATTTGCTCATCGATTCATTCAGCAGGTGTTCACCTAACCCCCACTGTGTGCTGATGCGGCCCTGGGAAGGGGAACCCCGCAGCCCCTGTGCATGCCCAGAGGAGCCAGATGTGATGCAGGCAGGCAGAGAAGCCGATAGAGGGACGGTCCTCTGAGCTAAGACCTGGGAGAGGCATAGTCAGAGCTCTGCTTCTGGGGGACGGGTCGTCAGCCTCTTGGGCCCAGAGGAGAGTCCCTGAGCTGATCTGGAAAATCTGGGTTGATTCTGTCACAGCAGAAAGTAAGTTCCTGGGCTTCCTGGTCTGACAAGAAGGCTGAGGGTCCGTCTGTTCAGTTTCTGCCCTTGTCAGACGCTCTCCCTGTATTAGTATACAGTTGCGTTTGCTCTTTACAACCACCTGTGAGAAAAGAAGGCGTATCCCTTTTCCAATCTGAAGAAATGGAGAAGTGAAAATGAAAGTGTTAGTCTCTCAGTCCTGTCTGACTCTCTGCGACCCCGTGGACTCTCTGGGATTCTCCAGGCAGGGATACTGGAGTGGGCAGCCCGTCCCTCCTCCAGGGCATCTTCCCGACCCAGGAATCGAGCCGGGTCTCCTGCATTGCAGGTGGATTCTTTACCATCTGAGCCAGTAGGGAAGGCCCTGACAGAAATGGAGCTTAGAGTTTGGTTAGCTTTGCTGTAGCAGGAAGAGCCGGCCTCAGGGTGAGCCAAGCCCCAGGGCAGCTGGCCTTCTGGAAGATGCTTTTGGTGCCTCTTGTTTCAGGATGAAAACGTTCATCCTGGAATGTTTTAGACTCAAGATACACATTCTGGGTGGTGGCTCCTGTGTCCTGGCAGCCTTTTAGGAAAAGTGGGAATTTAGGTCTGGTCTGGACGACTGTTTATGCTAAGGTATTGAGGTCAGCATGGCTGGCAGACCCCTGAGTGGGTGGGAACACAGCCAGGGGAGGGCCGACCCCAGAGGACTGAGCTGGGTTTCTCTACCCAGAAACCCCCTCTCCTGAGTGGGGAGCAATCCCTGTGCCCCTGGAGCTGTGTCCTGAGGAGGACTCACCATCATGAGGGAGGAGTACGCACGATCACGAATAACCTCTGAAAACAAACATTTCCAAGTTGCGCAGGAAGTGTCACTACGTGCTAATCATGCAAGTAGTTTTCATGCATCTTCAGATTCCATCCAGTTTCATAAATCTACTCCAGTTGGAACAAGGTGGTTATTAGGAATAGTTATTTGCTTCTCTTATCATTAATGCTAATTAGGTTAATTGGTTATTTACATGTCACCACTGTAATCACTGAGCATGATGGTGTGTAGTTACCATCGTATCAAGAAGGATAAAACATTCCATTAATAATAATTAGACTTATTGGTTAATTGATAGTCATTATTCAGTTGTTTTTATTCATAATAATTAAAACAGTGATTTTGTTGTTAACATTTAGATCTATTGGCTAATTTGTCACTCTCTTTAATAATTAGGTGAATTGGTTATTTAGATATTGGCTTCTCCTGGTGGCTCAGATGGTAAAGAATTTGCGTCCAGACTCTATAGAACCCCAGAACCTGGGGTTTTATCCCTGGGTCGGGGTGATCCACCAGAGAAAAGAATGGCATGTTGCTCCTGTATTCTCGCCTAGAGAATCCCACGGACAGAGGAACCTGGAGAGCTACAGCCCATGGGTTCTCAAAGAGTTGGGCACGACTGAGTGAGTAGCATTTTCACATTGATGATGAAAAGAGAAGAGCATGAGCTGAGCTGGTTTCACACACACACGTTCATTCATCGGATGGTATGAGGCCCCTCCTGTTTTTATCATCACCCTCTCCCTCTATATTTAATCCTGCAGCCTCCACTCCCCGAGCTCCCAGGCACCTCCGCCCGGTGCCTCAAACACTCGCCGAAAACACTCAGCCGGTGTCCGCTCCACCCGGACACACTCACCCTGCTGCGTCCCCACCGCAGCACAGGGTGCCATCGCGGGTCCCTTCATTCTGGTGACCTGGTCTCTTCTTGCCCCTTGACTCCACACACCCGACCTGCTATCGCGTTTTGTAAGCTTCTTCCAAATGCTATTCCAGCCGAGTCAGACCGGCTCTTGTGTTGCTTCTCCACTGCTGAAGCCAGGTCCCGGGCACGTCCCAGCAGCTCCCCCCACCCCAGCGCTGTGTCCCCCACTGTTGAAGCCAGGTCCCGGGCACGTCCCAGCAGCTCCCTCCACCCCAGCGCTGTGTCCCCCACTGTTGAAGCCAGGTCCTGGGCACGTCCCAGCAGCTCCCCCCACCCCAGTGCTGTGTCCCCCACTGCTGAAGCCAGGTCCCGGGCACGTCCCAGCAGCTCCCTCCACCCCAGTGCTGTGTCCCCCCGCTTCCCAGAGCCCTGTCTCCCAGCCCACACCCCCGTTCCACTCCTTCACACTGACTGTCGGTCCTGGCAACACACGGAGGTCTGCCTGATCTCAGGCCCCTGAACCAGCGTTCTTCCTTCTCTGGACTTCCTTAGCTCTCAGCCTGGACATGGCCCCTTCTGCAGGGCCTTCCTTGACCAGCCCCAGGCAGGACGGCCCCTCAGGTACAGGCACAATGATTTCATCACCAGGCTTCCAGCCTCCAGAATGGTCCCTGCGCCTGCTCCACGTTTGTTCTCTCCGTCATCCCAGCCCCCCACCAGCTTCTAAGAGTGCCATCAAGGGACCTGGTAGCCTGCTTTTGCAACGAGCTTTCCCGGAGGTTCTGTGGCAGATGAACCATTCAGGATCCACTGCTCGTGAGGGCTGTGTGACCTCAGGGGGGGCCCTTCCCCTCTCTGGGCCGCAGTTTTCCATATTGTCAAATAAGGAGGTTTACTTTCTAGTCGTTCAGTGGCTCAGTCACGTCCAACTCTTTGAGACCCCCAGGGAGCCCTCCAGGCTCCTCTGTCCACAGGGTTCTCCAGGCAAGAACACCGGAGTGGGTTGCCTTTGCCTTCTGCATTAATTTATAGTAGAGAATCACTAAAAATCTGCCCAGTCGCACAGGCTGTGAGACTGAGACAAGCAGTCAGCAGCCCACAGGGGCTTCTGCAGGACGTGGAGGAGGAAGGGGGGTGGGTGCAGACTAATGAGCTGGTCAGGAGGCCCGCTTCCCGGAGCGGCTGCTTTGCAAGAGGCCAGCGTACTCCAGGGGGTGTCGCGTCACAGGAGGGATGGAAGCCAAGTGTGTCTGGTTTGCTGTCGGAGGGAGAGCTGCTTGTGGTGGGAAGGGGCCTCGGATGAGCTTCGCAGGGCTGAGGTCACTGTGAGAACCTAAGAGGTCAGGGAGAGGTGGGTCCTGGGAGTGCCGCCTGCAGGACTGCTGCTTTGCCCGGAGGTGAGCAGAGCTGNCCACACCCCCGTTCCACTCCTTCACACTGACTGTCGGTCCTGGCAACACACGGAGGTCTGCCTGATCTCAGGCCCCTGAACCAGCGTTCTTCCTTCTCTGGACTTCCTTAGCTCTCAGCCTGGACACGGCCCCTTCTGCAGGGCCTTCCTTGACCAGCCCCAGGCAGGACGGCCCCTCAGGTACAGGCACAATGATTTCATCACCAGGGCTTCCAGCCTCCAGAATGGTCCCTGCGCCTGCTCCACGTTTGTTCTCTCCATCCTCCCAGCCCCCCACCAGCTTCTAAGAGTGCCATCAAGGGACCTGGTAGCCTGCTTTTACAACGAGCTTTCCAGGAGGTTCTGTGGCAGATGAACCATTCAGGATCCACTGCACTTGAGGGCTGTGTGACCTCAGGTGGGGCCCTTCCCCTCTCTGGGCCGCAGTTTTCCATATTGTCAAATAAGGAGGTTTACTTTGTAGTCATTCAGTGGCTCAGTCACGTCCAACTCTTTGAGACCCCCAGGGAGCCCTCCAGGCTCCTCTGTCCACAGGGTTCTCCAGGCAAGAATACTGGAGGGGGTTGCCTTTGCCTTCTGCATTAATTTATAGTAGAGAATCACTAAAAATCTGCCCAGTCGCACAGGCTGTGAGACTGAGACAAGCAGTCAGCAGCCCACAGGGGCTTCTGCAGGACGTGGAGGAGGAAGGGGGGTGGGTGCAGACTAATGAGCTGGTCAGGAGGCCCGCTTCCCGGAGCGGCTGCTTTGCAAGAGGCCAGCGTACTCCAGGGGGTGTCGCGTCACAGGAGGGATGGAAGCCAAGTGTGTCTGGTTTGCTGTCGGAGGGAGAGCTGCTTGTGGTGGGAAGGGGCCTCGGATGAGCTCCGCGGGGCTGAGGTCACTGTGAGAACCTAAGAGGTCAGGGAGAGGTGGGTCCTGGGAGTGCCGCCTGCAGGACTGCTGCTTTGCCCGGAGGTGAGCAGAGCTGAGCTGGAGCAGACGTGGAGAGAAGTGAGGTCACCAGCCAGTTGTGCCTCCGTCGCCCATCCCTTCGAGGGGCACTGCATGAATACCTGCCCAGTCCCCTGTCCAGCGCAGCCTGGCCACTCAGTTGCTCCAGGTCCAAGCAGATGTCTCCCAGTAAAAGTAGATGCTACCCCCCAAAGACTTGCCAGCACTCAGCGAGCCACGCAGAAAACCAGGTCCAGGTGCCAAGCACGAAGATCTGTTCCGTTCACGTCTTCTCTGCCCATCGTTGACTCAGCAGTGCCCACAGCGGGAGAAAAGGGAGGTGTCCAAAGCAGCGGCAACCGTGGCCATTTTTTAGTGTTTACCACCCTCTAGTGGGGATGGGACGCTCTTCTCTGAGTGCACAGCCCTCTCCCCAGCTGTTTGCAATTGAAGTTGGCTTCAAACATCTGCTCTGTTGCCAGCCCTGGGCTTGTCGCTGTGTGAGAAGAGGTGCAGGGGGGGACAAGCGGGGGACTCTGGCTTCAAGGGCCTGTGAGTCACGTGAGCACCGTCACACTGGTCTTCATCGTGGGGGACGCAGTGATTACTTCTGCCGGGGGCATTGCAGAACGTTTCAGAAAGATGGAGACGTCCTTCTGAGCAGGGAGACGGGAGGGAGGGCATGTGTGGAGAGACACCTGGACAAAGGAAGGCCAGAGGTGCGTCTCCTAGAACGTGTGTTGTGGTCAGAGCTGCTGTTTAACAGATCTGTCTATTCACCCCAGGTGGTCCGATGCCGAATAATGCTTGGGAACCGCGGTTCTAGGAAATTTTTGTTAATGGGTTAACTCCGTGTGTGTGTGTATTCACACACAGACATTTATTTTAAATGTGCAAATATTTTCAATAAATATCAGAATAGATACTGTGCCAGTTACATGCCCATCACCCAGATAACACACATGTTATCATGCTGTAAGTTTTACTTCAGATCTTTTCTTTCTGCTTTTGTTCCTTTTTGTTTAGAAAGAAATAAGGTATTTCAATAAAACTGAAGCCCCACCCCCAGCCCCATCTCTTGGGTCCGCATCCCTCTCCTCTCTCTCGGACAGTGCCACGGGGAGGCTGCTCCACGCACGTTTGTCACCCAGGCCCCCCTCTTTCCTTACAGGGCCCCCCAGGACCACCTGGCGTCCCAGGCCCCCCTGGACCCGGAGGCCCTCCGGTGAGACTGGTTTTGACTTTCTCTTCCCAGGACACTTAGATGGAGGTTTCATGGCCCCGGGAGTCAGAGACATTGTGGCGTGGAGCCGTCCGTTGGCTCTTTGTCCAAGAGCAAAGCGAAGGCACGAACGAGGAGGGCCCTGCCCACAGCCAGCTCTGGAGCCCCTTAGACTGGAGACAGCTCCTGAGCCCATACAGCTCAGAGCCCCTTAGACTGGACAGAGCTCCTGAGCTCATGTAGCACGCTCGTGGCTGCTCCTAGAGAAGTGTGCAGGAAGCGTGGGGTCACCCTTCCCGGGGTCTTTCAGCAGTGTGTGGGTTGGCTCCCCTCCCCCAGTTCAGGAGCATCTGCCCCAGTTCCTGTGGGCAGAGCAGATGGTCGGGGGCAGAGAGAGGTGATTCCTTCCACCCATCCCGCCAGAGGGCAGTGAAGGTGCTGGTGGCCCCGACTGCAGCCCAGCCCAGCCCCGTGCTGGCTAGCCTGGGAGGCATGTCAACCCCTCGGTTCACCATGGCCCACACCATGGATGGCCAGATGCCCCCGAGGGGTGTCCACCCCGGGTGTCCTCGTCATAGCTAAAGATCCGGGCTCCTGTCCGCAAAGGTGCTGGGAGAAGGGAGCCAATGCTCGGAAGAGGTCAGACTAATGGTTCCCCTATGGTTCCCCTCGGCAGGGTCTGCCTGGAGAGATCGGCTTCCCGGGAAAGCCTGGGCCCCCTGGGCAGGCGGTGAGTGACTGGGGCACCCCTTCCCGTTCTCCCCTCTCCTGTCCTTCCACATGGGAAGGGCTGGCCCTTCTGCTGGCCGCCCAGGCTGCTTCCCAGTGGATGAGGCTCTGTGCCCCCCTCCCTGTTGGGGGGGACAGGGGCCCTGGCACCTGGCCTCCTCCTCCTCCCTTCCATGGTGCCTGCCACGTGCTGTCTCCAGGGGCCACGCCCTGAAGGCCCCCAGCCAGGCTGCGGATCAAGGCGCCCGCTCCTCAGGCCACTGCCTGTGCTCTGTAACCCCGAGGCACAGTCGACAGCCCTTGCTCTTTGAAGCGTGGCTTCTCGTCTGTGGGGACACCACCAGGGGGGTCGTGAAAGTAATGGGCGTGGAGACACGAGTCTCAGTCCAAGACTTAGCAGGGCCGCCCTGCCTCTCTGCCTACTCTTTCCTCTTTCCCAGTCAGCAGGATCCAGGGAGCCAGGCCTTCTCGATCCTTTTAGGTCCTGAGGGTGGAGGTTATCAAATCTTAACGTCCACACGAGCAGGGTGCAGATTCAAGCTGGGTGTCTCCTGCCTCTTGGCCAGCAGCTCTTCAGGGCAGGGTGAGAGTGGCCTTGGGCCTCTGAGACCATGTGGCCATGATGGGTGTCAGAGGTGATGGCCCTCAGGAGGCCCCTGCTCATCCAGAAGGAATTTCCTTACTGCTGCTTGTCTGGTGGGGCCAGCGGGTGGGGAAAGGCTGTGGCTATGGGAAGCCAGTGGAATCCGCACCACTGATGGGGGCTCAGGATGTTGGAGAAAGGGTGACAGAGGGAAAAGTCAGACTGGGCAGCACGGGCAGTTGTGCCCGGCCCTGGGTGCCAGATCCACAGGGGGCTGTAGGTGGAGGCCCCGGGATGCTGAGATGTGATGGCTGGACGCCAGCGTGCTTGGCTCTGTCGAGCTCCAGGCACCACAGTGAAGGCTCTGGACGTAAATCATCGTTGTGAGACCCATTCTCAGGGGAGCTGGTCCAAGCCTGGAGCGCACGGTTAGCTGCCACCCACAGATGTTGCTGAACACCCATCCCCATGGCTTCACCCACTAACAGTTTACGGCAGTGACCACGCCCCAGGAGCTGACACCCAGGAGCGGCCCTGCGTGCGTCAGGCGCCACGCTGGCCAGCTCTGGCTGCAGGGTCCGCTCCTGGCTGGAAGCAGTTCAGCGCGGTGCTGCCCTAACCGTGCCTTTTCCTTTGGTCTGTTTTCTCCCTCTCTGCCCAGGGCCCGCCTGGAAAGGATGGGCCGAGTGGACCCCCAGGCCTGCCAGGACCCAAGGTTGGTGTGAGTTAGGGAACCCAGAACCCAGAAGCCAGAGAGCTCTCTGACGGTTGGGCGCCCCGGCCGTGGAGCACGTTTGGATCCTGAGTCATGCAGGGCTCGGAAATGTTTATATTCAAGGTCAGATATGGGTGAGCCCCTTATTCCTACCTAGGTAACTGGTCGAGGATTTGGAAGCCGAGGACTTTTAGATTGTTCTGTTAGAAATATGCATCTATTTTATTTGCAAGGAGGAAGCCTTTTCAGAGACTCTTACATAATAGACTTCAGCTTAAAAATATTCTGGCGGGGCTCATTACAGTAAGATCATTAAGAGGAGTCAGAGGTTAACTGTCATAAAATTGGGAAGCAAGTTCACAGTTTACTCACTTCAGAGGGACAATTAAAAAACCATACAGCCAACAGTTTAAGAAGTGAACTTCACCTTTTCATGGCAAAGATATAGAAGCTCGAGGATGAATGTCAACTGTCCTTGCAAGGCAACTTCTGGATGTTACACCATCCCTTTCAGTAGGCAGACTTAGAAGCTCAACTTTTTCATGACAGAATACAGAATACATATGGATTTAACTTAACTTAAGAACATGTCATGTAAATATTCTCCATTCTCCTCTCTTTAAAAACAAAAGATAAGGGCTAACCAAGTATTTTGTCCTCTCAGAAGCACTTAGGCAGGGTCTCCCCTGCTCCGAATCCCTCACTCTCACTCACTTGAGTCTGTAAATCAAAAGCAGAGCATTGAGTCTAGGAGGTGGTTGGAGCTGCTGCTTCGGGCCATTGCGGTCTCACAGAATTAAAGGAGCTCAGCAGCACCCGAGTCCGAGTAGCTTTCCTGCCTCTGGCCCAGAGCTGATGCTGTCACTTCCCTCCACTCCCGGCTCCTGCTGTTGACTCTCCTCTGCCTTCCTTGCAGGGAGACCCGGGAGACAGAGGGGAGGACGGTCCGCCCGGACAGCGCGGCCCACGGGTAAGGATTCGGCCTTCCTACTCTCGCGCCTGTTATTCTAAGCAGTGTGTTTGAGGCTCTGTGTGAACTCCTGCTGTCAGAGCTGTGTAGGCTGGGTCAGGCAGGGACAGCCAGGGCCATAGCACAGGGGCTGTTTGAAAGGCCGGGGCAGGTCAGGGTCAGTGGTGACGCCCTGGACTGACGACAGCCAAGAGCCACACCACGGCTTGCCCAGGAAGAGGAGCAGGGAGTTCCTAGAGGCAGGGGGCCCTGCAGCTGGAGGAGAGGACCCCATCCCCATGGGAGAGCCTTGGCCTCAGGAAGAGGGACAGCCTTGCTGACCAACCCGTCCTGGGAGGGGAGGGGCTGGGGGGTCAGTCCCCCCCTGTCCTGTCCCCTGAGCTTTCCCTGCCTCCAGTGTCCCTTTACCCCTGACCCCTCCAGAAGGCAAGGAAGCCCGGGGCTTCCGGGGGTGCAGACGTGTGGAAACTGGATCCGCGGGGGCAGCGGAGGCAACCCATGTGCCATGCGGAGGGGCCACCTCCTGTGGGTGGGGGCCCAAGTGCTGGATTTGGGTGAGTGTCCGTATGTGCTGTGGGTGTGTATATGGTGTGTATATGGTGTGTGGGTGGGTATGTACATGGGTATATGGTGTGTGTGGCTGTGTACATGGTGTGGGCGTCTGTATGTGGTGTGGGTGTGTGTATGCAATGTGTGTGTGTGTGTGTGAGGGGTTTGTGTGTGTGTGTGTGAGGGGTGTGTGTGTGTGTGTGTGTGTGCAGTGTATGTGTTTATGTGAGGTGTGTGTATGTTGTGGGTGTGTACATGGTGTGTGGGTCTGTATGTTGTGTTTTTATGCAGTGTGTTTTGTGTGTGTGTGTGAGAGAGGGGTGTGTGTGTGTGCATGGTGTATGCATTTGCAGGCGCCTGTGCCTCTTGAGGGGCCTGTGTCCAGACAGACACTCACGCGGGGGCCCTCTCCCTCACCCTGTGTTAGGCTAAGAGCTAGTTAAGGGCTGTGACTGGCTCTTGGTGGCCGCCCTCCAGCCCCAGCCCACAGCAGGCACCTGCAGGCACTCAGTAAGGGCTCACTGGGGGCCGACTGATAACCAACAGCCCAGAAAGGGCAAGGTATGGCCTGGACTTGGCCCAGTGGTGGCCCTGCTGTCCCAGGAGGCAGGACCCGGGTCGCCTTGCTGGCCAGTGAAGGCTGATGGGCAAATCCCTGGGCCCTCGGTTCCCTGTGGCCTCCCTGTTTCAAGAAGAGATCATTCTTCAGTGAAAGTCGCTCAGTCGTGTTTGACTTTTTGCGATTCCATGGACGATACAGTCCTTGGAATTCTGTAGACCAGAATGCTGGAGTGGGTAGCTTTTCCCTTCTCCAGGGAATGTTCCCAACCTGGGGATCAAACTCAGGTCTCCCTCATTGCAGGCAGGTTCTTTACCAGCTGAGCCACAGTTTAGACCAAATTAAAATGGAGCAGAACACATGGGTTACCACGTGCCCGCCCTCTCCAGGATGCACGATGGACTCCCTGTGAAAAGCATCCGCTAGGAGCCCCTGTTCCCCAGATTCCTCAGGGCTCTGCGAGCCAGCTCACTGTCATTTGCAAGCAGAGCACCTCCATCTTTTAAGACTCAACATTCCTGTTTTAAAAAAATACCCGTGATTGAAATGTAATGATGTGTAACTGGCTGTGTTTTGTCCCTCCATTGCTCTGGGGTAAATCACGTGGTCTTTTAAACAGCAAAGGCCACGTTCCTGTTTTTGATTGATTGGCTGAAATTCTGTCATCTTACAGAAATAATGTAAAGCGTTTGCATAGGTCACTATTATTTTTCATTTCTGACTGCTAGGATTTTATGGACTCAGCCAGACCTGTGAGCTGTGTTTCCTCAAATCCTCCTTAGATTTTATGGGGGATTTGTGGGGTCAGCCAGACCTGTTTGGGCTACAATTCCTCACATGTGTGAGTTGGCTCATCCTTCTGATCTTACAGTGTATAAATTCCCACATTCAATTCAACAGTCTTCAGAAGAACCTGTTTCCATTGAGTTCCTTTTGTGGACGAAGTCGATGGATCAGAAGTACTGGGGTGAATTTGAGGTGCCCTCAGGGTTGTCTTTAGTCTTTCCATCTACGTGTTCAGTATTTATGCTTGCCCCCAGTGACTGACAGTTTCAGAGAGGTCTGTAACTACAGCTCATCTGTGCCATTTTTGTATGATTTCTAGTGTGGTGTAGTGTAGTGCATTTAAAAATTTCCTCTGGGAAGTTGGAAACTGAATTTCTGCAGTTACGTTGCTTTTCGAACATACTTCGTAGCTGCGAAGGAGGCATGGCAGGAGGTCTGTCGAGTTATTTTGACATCACGCCTCGTAAGATAAGTATCTCTGAAGAAGGTTGTGGATGCATCCTGGACGACGGGTCTCAGGTCCACTTGGAACAGACCGGCTGCGGGATGAGCAGATGCATCACCCTCTTGGGCTCATGTTGAGGATTCCAGGAGCCGCTCAGCCCTTCGTGGGTCATGCTCTGGCTTAGGATTCACAGCACGGATTCAGGAGGCACTTCAGGAGGCCTTCAAAATGCTTGCTACCCAACCTCAGCACCACCCCCCACCCAGCACCTTTGCAACTGTAAAGGTTGTCCTGTCCTAGCAGATTTAAAGTGACAATTTGTGTAGCAAGTGTTTGCACAGATCCAGGAAGAGCAGCTGTTACTAATTGTGCTTGTGAACACTGGGGGTTGATGGGAGAAGTGGAGCGCATCTAGAATTTCTATAGGCACCGACTCAGACACGAGTGGCCCTAGTGGCACCAGAACTGCAGGATACAATGTGTGCTTCATGCTAAACAGTGCTTTTAGTTTCTTTACTTTCTTTTCTTTTCTTTTTTTCCTCTCTGTCTCTCTCAACATGTGGTATAGACTTCACTACCACTGGAGTCTGGCATAGCTACAGGGAAAACCTTTATGTGTTTGCATAACCGCTCATGCCTTCATTCGTCCATGTGTCCACTTACCAGAAAACCAAATTTCCTTATGGAAATCTACATAAAGGTTTTAATAAGGACCATACTTAGCTTCCCTGGTGGCTCAGACGGTAAAGAATCTCCCTGCAATACAGGAGACCTGGGTTCGGTCCCTGGGTTGGGAAGACCCCCTGGGGAAGGGAATGGCAACCCATGCCAGTATTCTTGCCAGGAGAATCCCCTGGAAAGAGGAGCTTGGGGGGCTAAAGTCCACAGGGTTGCAAAGAGTCAAGACATGACTGAAGCGACTGACTGTGTGTCCATGCATAATGATGTTAGAAACTGGTATTCAAGAAGTTAGTGTTTCTGAAGACACACGGCTGGTTAGAAAATGCAGTCCCTCCCTGCTCCTCCCACCGCAGGCCTCTGCCTTAGTGACTTACAGGGACCTGCTGAGCGTAGCAGCCAGGTGGGGTCAGAGAGCGGGCCCCTCTGGTCCTGCACCCCCCCCCGCCACTTCAGCAGGACCAGGAAACGCTGCTCAGAAACCTGATGCCAGAGGACACAACTTCATCCACGCGACCAGAAGCCGCGTAGCCCTGCTGAGGGCTTGCTTTCCAACGTAATATAAGTTTGGATGTTTAAGCAGCAGCATTTTACCCGAGACTGGCCTTTATAGCAACACACCATGGGAGGGGAAATGGACACCTCTCCTGCCTATGAGTTCCTCTACCCCCAGCTGCCTGTGTTTTAACAAGGAGTCTGAACAACTGCGGGCCACTTGGTCAGCTCGGACAAGTTCATCAACTGCTTCTCCACCACTGGACCCAGCCTGGGGTCTGAGTTCCCCCTGAAAGGGAGCAGAGCTCAGAGTCGGGGCGGCTCCAGGACTCTCTGTGGTTCTAAACTGTGTTTAGAGTCAGAATCACTGGACCCAACCTGTGTAAACTCCCATCAGGGCAACTCGAGAAACTGTTTCTTTGGAGGGAAGGTCGAGCCAGCATGGGGCTTCCCGGGTGGCACTAGTGGGAAGGAATCTGCCAACCGATGCCGGAGACTCAGGAGACCCGGATTCGATCCCTGGGTGGGGAAGATCCCCTGCAGGAAGGAATGACAACTCACTCCAGCATTCTTGCCTGGAGAGCCCCATGGACAGAGGAGCCTGGCGGGCGACAGTCCATGGGGTCTCAAAGAGCTGGACACGACTGGGTGTGCATGCACAGACCACGCAGGGGAGTGTGGAAGCCTCCCTCCAGAAACGCTCGGCACCCAGGGCTTCAGTGCCTGTGCTGCTTGTGTGAGCGTCGAGGGTGTGGGTGCCAGGTGCTCTGAGTCTGCGGGACCATCTGGGAACGACAGCCATCTCTGCAAACGTGAGTGGTGAGTGACGGGGTGTCTGTTCTGTCTTCAGGGTGAAGTTGGGGAGCAGGGCCTGGCTGGCCGACCTGGAGAAAAGGTCTGTTCACTCATTCACTTGTTCATTTGCTCATCCGATGCATGCATTTATTGGTATCCGCTGCGCCTGTATCGCGTGTCTCCCTGGAGCTCGCAACACGCCTGTGTGCCTTCATCTCTTTACCCTGCGACCCTCAGCATGTCCTGTGCATCCCTTGCTGTACGGGCACCAGGGTCACCACCGTCAGCCAAGAGCACTTGAACAGGTGCAGCGAGTGGTGGCACGCAGGTGACCGAAGGGGTCTCAGGAGGCCCCTCACTCAGGCTCGGGGAGTGACAGGAGAAGTGGCCCGGAGGTGACATCGTGGCTGGCCCAGAGGGATGAGGAGTCAGACAACAGGAGAGGGGAGTAAGGGCTCCCGGGCGAGGGGCTGCAGAGTGGGCCCGCGCCTGGGGCCGCCCCGGAGCTCCGTCTAGGGTCCCCCTCTCTCCACTGCTTTCTTTCCATGTTGTCCTGCTCCTGCAGTGGTCTGGGGCAGCCTCCCTCCTGAGAGCCCACTGATCACGCGCTGCATTCTTTCCGCAGGGAGAGGCTGGGCTCCCAGGCTTCCCAGGAATCCCAGGTGTGAGGGGAGAGAAAGGCGACCAGGTGAGGCCACGCTCTGCACCCGAGGAGAGCGCCCCCGGCCCTGGTTTGCGCGCTCGGCAACGGGCTGACCCGAGCTGGGGCTGGAGTGTTTTCCCCATTGTCTAGGAAGAGGAAAGGCAGCAGACCGGGCCACCGTGGGCCACGCGCTGGAACGAAGGGACGATGGCCAAGGGGTCCATCTGGAAGGGTGGGTGGAGTAGCTTCAGATGAAATCTGTGGCAACGATCGGGGGCATCAGCTGTCGGGTGCCAAATAGAGCACTTGCCCCTTCACACAATCGACAGCTTGTCCCTTGAACTCGGTCCTCACCGTGGCAGGGCAGGCTGGGGAGACAAAACCGTATTTTGCCCAGGGTTCCCCCTTGCTCTCGCCTGGAAGAGGCAGCCGTTACACTCAGTCGCGTTCTAATGTCTCCTGGTTTTTATCTTTTCTCTGTAGGGAGAGAAAGGGGCCCTGGGGCTCCCGGGACTGAAAGGTGACCGAGGTGCAAAGGTAGGAGCCGCTGCCCTTGTCCCGGGCGTTGGTGCCATGTGTCGCACAACCGCCGGTCCGTTGTTCACGTGGAGGGAGTGCCGTGCTTGAAGTTGCAGTGGTGGCCTGGGTGGCAGTCCTGGTTCTCCCCGCTGTGGTCCTGGGCGTCCCATCTGATCCCAGGGTCTCTCTCGCTGGCACGAAAGCAGAGCTGCCTGTATAGGCTGGCATCCATGGGCAGTTGGTTCCAGGAACCCTGCGGATAACTAAAATCCGTCGATGCCTGAGTCTCTCGTATAAAGTGGTGGAGCCTGAGAACCGTGGGCCTCCAGGAACCAGCGGCCAGGGTGGCGGGACCCGCCGCAGGTCAGGTCGTCATGGCGAGCATGGCACACGTAGTGACTCGGGTGATCCTGGCAACATCTGGATGTGGGCTGGGTTATCAGCGACACCCCCCCCCGCCCCCGACATTTATAGATGAGGAGATTGAAGCACGGAAGGGCCAGGCTGCCGGCCCGGGGCTGTGTGGATGGAGGGCGGTGGGAGTCGAGACCTGACCACAGTCCAGGCCCAGCGTCCAGGCTCCAAGTGGATCCACATGGCACACCGGCCTGGCCCGGGGGAACCTGGGCAGCCTCACACGCCCAGCAGGGCCCTGCGATCCCCCCTCACTTCCCAGAGGGCCACCTGGCTCTCCCAGTTTGAGCTCCGCACCCTCCCTTGTCCCGCTTTCCTGCCCACCATCCTGCTCAGCAGCCCCCATCCCCGCTCCCATGCTGAGGGCCAAGGTCTTTGTTCTGAACGGATCTGCTCTATAAATAGAGATCCTGCAATGGAAAGGGCTTTGGTGGATAAGCCGTTCAGGCCCGCCGCTCTCCCGGACTTCTCAGAAAAGCAATTTCTATTTGAGAAACTCATTTCCAAGATGCAGAGGACTCGGCGAGGCCATTAAGCCCCTTTTATTGCTTGGCAGAATTGCCGGGGCCACGGCAGAGTCGCATTCAAGATTCCAAAGAATCTGGCCTGCTTTTCTTTGCCTCTAGAGAAATATGTCATCATAGACAATTCTGGGTTTGGAAAAAAAAACAATGACATTGAAGCAACATTGCCCCCTGCTGGCCGTGCCTAGGGGTCCCTTCCTCAATGGTCTGATCCACCTCCTCCCCACCCCGCACTGAGAGCCTTTGATCCCAGGGCATCTCTGAGAGGAGGGTGATAACGCCCCTGCATCAGCTGGGGCTGAGACACTTAAACTGCAGAGAAGCAGGGACGGGAGCCCCCGCCAGCCCCATTGACTCGAGCTCAGAGACCCTTCTCTAGGTGAGCATCTTTCCTCAGGTCAGAGAGCTCCAGGGCTCCGTCCCGCCAGCTCATGGTCCACAGTGTTGAGGGCAGGCGAGGCTCTTCCAGAAAGGTGGTCTTGAGGCCCTCGGGGTTGGAGACACATCTCTCTTCCAACCCTCTTCTTGTTTATGTCTGTTCATACCTTGCACTGCCATGCTAATGGTAAGGAACCTGTGTGCCAATGCTGAAGACATGGATTCAGTCACTGGGTCGGGAAGATCCCCTAGAGGAGAGCATGGCAGCCCACTCCAGTGTCCTTGCCTGGAGAATCCCATGGACAGAGGAGCCTGGTGGGCTACAGTCCATGGGGTGACAAAGAGTCAGACACAGCATACCAAGCTTGATCGCACGTGCTTTGCACTGGGAAACACTGACCTTGGATGGTCTGGGTGAGATTGGTTCTGGAACTCGGCACTAGAAAAGGTGCTGTATTCTCTCTGAAGCTTCTGCAACACAGTCAGGGGAACGCCTCGCAGTAGTTAAGGATTTGGGCTCAGAGTTTACCACCAGGCTGCACCAGCTGCTGTCTCTGTGACTTTGGGCAGGGGCCCGAGTGTGGCTGCGCTTCAGTTTGCTCATCCATGGAATGGGGGTACACATGAAGCATCTCCATTTCAGGCATTTCGGTGCCAATGAAGGGAATTAACGCACCTAGCAAAGTGAGCTGAAACCTGGGATTAAATCCTGTATAAGCGTAGAAACAAGCATAGAAAACAATGTAACCACTTAAAAAAATTTAATTGAAGTATAGTTGATTTACGTGGTGCCAATCTCTGCTGTACAGCAGAGCAACTCAGTTACACACATGCAGACATTTTTTAAAACATTCTTTTCCATTATGGTTTATCGTGTAACTACTTTTCATTATCATCTTATTGTTGTCACTATTAATAAGAGAAGCCTAGCCCATCTCTCAGTCAGCTTGCTTCATTCATTTGTCCGCTAATAACCACTTGTGGACCCTGGGCTGCTAGGACATGCGTGGGCAGAGATATCCGTGTCCCAACACCATCGTGACTCACATGGAATGAGGGGCTTTGGGGACTGTTCCTCTTGATGGAGCAGCCCAGTGACCTCCTTTCCTCGAGGCAAATGGAATAACAATTTCCTGTGGCTGAAGGTCTCACTTAGACCCCAGAGGACCCTTGTGAGCTGTGTGTACCGTTATCGTTATTTTGCACAGAGGAAAACATGCCAACAGAAGTAAAATAATGTATACAGTGGTAGAGTTAGGTTTCAGGCTCAGGTGAATCGACTCCCAAGCCCATGCCATTCAGAGGAATGTAACACTCACCTCTCAGGCCGCTGAGAAGGAAGGGCCTGAGCCCTCGGGAGAGGGCAGGGTCCAGAGGAGCCTCTCGGGGGGCTCAAGCTTTGGCTCCAGGACAGAGTGTGGGGGCGCTGGCGGCAGCACGTGGGAAATCACATCAGAGTTGTCAGCGGGAGGATGGATCACGGGTCAGTTTGTCTCCACCTGCGCCATGGAATAGTATAGAGTGGTATAAAACGACCTACAGCTACACGTGGCTGCATAGGTGTTTCTCAGAGCAGAGTTCTGGTATGTTTGAAATATTTTATAGCTTGGATCTCTATATCTATCAGTTGCAGTAGAGGCAGGCGGGGTGAGTCTGTCTTCTTAGGAAAAGTATCCCAGGATAAGCAGGACTGTGTGAGTTGCTCAGTCGTGTCTGACTCTTTGCGACCCCACGGGCTGTAGCCCGGCAGGCTCCTCTGTCCATGGGACTCTCCAGGCAAGGACACTGGAGTGGGCTGCCATGCCCTCCTCCAGGGGATCTTCCCTGCCCAGGGATCAAGCCCGCGTCTCTTGCGTCTCCTGGACTGGCAGGTGGATTCTTTACTGCTGTTTCCACTTCTTCATCTAGGGTGAAGTGGGCCCACCGGGGCCCCCTGGATTACCTGGCACTGTAAGTTACTCTGCTTCTGATCCTTTCTCCTCCTGCACACCGACCACGCAGTTAGAAACATCTTTTTAAGGGAGTCTGCCTATAGCCAGACCCATCCCTGGGTCTTGTGATCCAGAAAGTGCATGAGCTTCCGTGAGAACCACCTTGTGCCTTAGTTTATTCGGCAGCACGGTTACTGCTGGTCAGAGCACTGGCTAGACGCGGGGCGCCCATGCCCACCTGCTGCCTGTGGGGATGAAGTCAGAGGCAGGAAGCAGTGTGTCCAGGGTGAGACTGCAACGTGGTTATACACCCGTGGCTCACACCTCTGCGCTCTGCAGGTCCCAGGGTGGGCATTGTGAGTTGGGGTTCAGGTGTGAGTAAAGAGCAGGGGCTTTGGAGCCAGAAGAAAAGAGTGGGTTTGAATCCCAGCTGTGTTGCTCACCAGTACTGTGATCTTAAACATGTTATTTAGTCTGAAAAAGACTCCATCTTCTCATCTGTTAAGGAAAAAAAAATATTATACAGAGCTGTGTCTTGTACATTTGTAGTGAAAATCGACTGAAATACGTAAGGGACATTGTGTAGTTTCTGGTACATAATAAATACTAAATTAAAAAAAAGGCTGTATAAACATGTGAGCATGGTTTGCATGTGTTTTTTTTCTCTTGAATGTTTCTTTCCAGCCTTGGTCTTCTGTGCTTTAATCACTTTCGGGGTGGGGGGCCAGGAAGGGAGATGACCATGGCTCTCCAGTAACTGGCCTTGTCTGGGCATGTAGGGATTGGTCAGTTAGTAGCTGAGGCAGGGGCTGGCCTCATACAGAGGGCAGGGGCTTTAAAAGGAATGTGTGATTCTGTCGAAATCATCCTTAAAGGGGCCCCTGCGGCTGCATTCTCCACTGGTAAGTCTGTCTGAGGCAGGTTGCTGCTGTCCACTCACGTCTGTCTCGTTTCTGTGGTCTCCTTTGCAGACGCCCCTGTTCACACCACACCCGAGAATGCCCGTAAGTAGCAGCGGCGCCTTGTGGCTGCCTGGTGCCCCCCGGCCTGGCTCTCGATGCCCCTGGGTGCTCTAGGGGGTGGGGGGGCTGGGCTGCGTCCTGACCCTTGGCCCTGACCTGCCAGCTGCTGTCAGGCCTCTGGGTTCCTGACCTTGTCCTGGCAGCCGGCGGGGAGCGGGCCGGGCGAGGGACCAGCTCCAGGGGCAGATGGGACCTCCCGAGTCAGGGGCCAGGAGGGGGCCTCCCAGTAGCCGAGGGCGAAGGCCCCCCCTCTTTGGGTAAAGTGACCCCCTCACTGCACAGGATGGCCAGTTGTTCCAAGCAGGACAGAGCCCTGTAAGCGGCAGAAGGTGAAAGGGCAGAGGGGGCCAGCCTGGGGGTCTTGGGGGCCAAGTCTGAGAGGGGCCCTTCAGGGGCCAGTGGGAACTGAGCCTGCTTGGGGAGATGGCTGGCGGGAGAGCGTGTGGCTCTTTTTGCAGACGGAAGCGCGTGATGGAAAAGAACACTCAGCATGGCCGCGGCCTCCAGGAGCCTTTCCCTCCTCTTTCTAGAGAGGCTTCTGTGAAAACGAGTGTGTTCAGGGTCTCTGACGTCACCAAGCTCGCCTCCTTTGTTGGTTCGCTCTTGGGGATGTGGTTCTCCTGTGGTTAGGACTTGACCCGCTGCACCACGTGCGGCGGCCAAGAGGCTTAGGAGAGGACTCATCTCCACATCACCACTATTAAGTAACTACAAAACTTGAGAAGCTAAAGAGATCCTGGATGTGATGGAAAAGAATGGAACACAGAGAGAGAGAGAGAGAGACTTGAGTGCCAAAATCATCGTGGAAGGAGAGGGAGGACTTTGAGCTGCTTTGGAGGAGGAACGGGGAGGAAGCGAGGGCAGGGGGCCTGTCCCTGGTGGTGGGGGGAGGCAGGGGACCGCAGGAGTGTCCGAGGATGCTGAGGGTCTTCTCTCTCCAAGGAAAGGCTTGGAGGGACAGAGCAGGAGAGCCTTGAATGTGGCAGGCATAGGGCAGGCATAGCTCCGACTGGCCCTGTGCCCAGCTCACAGATGATGGCCTGAGGCTTGAGGAGTGAAGCGCCTTGCACAGGGCCTTCCTGGAGTCCCAAATCGGGAGGTAGCTGTTGTCTGTAAGGCCCTGGCCGAACTGCTGTCCCGCCGGTGCTGAGGTTCAAGGCTCCGTTACACTGGCCCGCCGCCTCCCTCTTCCAGAACCATATCCCCCTACACGATGCCTCAGCCCTTCATCCTCTGGGACTCCTCCCTTTTGCCCACCCTGAGTCCCTAAAGCTTGCAGCAAATCTACACATCCCGCCTCTCTGTTAAGCAATCGCTTCATCCCCAAAAGATGATGTCCGAGGTGTTCCCATGGGAAGGGACTGAGAGGGGCCAGAGGTCTTCCCAGCCTCCCCTTTGAATCCTGGTGAGGGGGATACCTTCCTGTAGGGTCTGAGCTCTGCGGAAACCAGGAAGCCATTTGGAGATGCAAAGCAAGGAAATTGTGTCCACGGGAGAAAAAGATTCACTGGGGGTTACTGCATGAATCCCTCTGGGGCTGCCTCGTTGCCGTGGTAACCGTGTTTGTATTGATGGTTTTGGAAGCCATTGTTCTGACTTCTCCCTGATCACCTCAGGGGTCTGCCTTCCAGTCCCTGCACACAGTGGGGGCTGGAGATTTGGAGGGGCAGCCAGGTCCCTTGGACAGAGGAGCCTGGTGGGCTGTAGTCCCCAGGGTAGCAAAGAGTCTACACGACTGAAGCGACTTAGCATGCATGTATGCACAAGGTATGCAGCATAATAAAGAAGGCGATAGAAGGGGAGGAGGGCTGGAAGGAGAGCCCCAACTCCTGCTGCAGAACAAGAAGCCTCCTGGGGATGTCGGGGACCCCGGCTGGGCAGGCCGAGAGGCAGCGTGGGGACGACAGTGGGGACCAGAGCAGGGGCTGTTAGCTGGCGTGTGGGTCCGATGTCAGGAGCGGGAAGCTGTTCCTTGTCTGGAGGACGGAGGAACAGGCTGTCTCAGGCTGGGAGACAGTACAGCTGAGAGCTTACGGGGGCTTTGTAACTGGTTCAGAAGCCGCTCCCTGGAAGAGCAGCCTGACCCACCCCCTGTGCCTGCAGAGGGTTCCGGGAGGCCTGGCCAGTGCCCTGCAATTGCTGAGCCCAGAGCGGGCATCTCCCTGGGCTGGCATCACCAGCGGGGGGCGGTGGAGGAGAAGCAGGCACCCGCGTTCAGCATTCAGCTCAGCAGGCACCCCCATGGTGATGTCTGCTCCTGGATCTCAGGCCCCCAGGGAGAAACGCCTTGAGCATCTTGTCTGAGAGCCTCAGGATCCCTCTCCTGACCCGACCCCCACAGTCCCTTCCCCGGCTGGCAGAAAGCAGATTCACTCCTTCCCTCTGTATCCCCCAAATCCATCCCGTCAACCCTTCCATCTTTACGGGTCATGTCTCCAGTGACTTGAGGACCAGACAAAACGCTTTTGCAAGTTCCCACTTTGGGAAATTTTCTAGGGGGAAAGCAAGCTAGAGATAAGGATATTGTCTGAGGAATGGAGCCAGAGTGTGTTCTTCTGAGCTGGTGGGAGATGGAGATTCTGGAAGGAGGAAGGAGCTTGCCTCTGTTGAAAGCCTCATTGTCGGGGCATCCTCACTGAACCCCAGCTCTCTGGGGTGGAGTGTGCACATTCCATCAACGGCTGGTGCAGGGGGAGCGGGGCCCCAGCCCAGGCCGTGGGGACACTAACTCAGGGATCAGGGATGGGCTTGGGCGGTTGGGGGCGGGCAGGAACCTCGGGGGCAAGGTCGTGGGTGGAGAAAGCAGCATGGAAACTGCACAGGGCGGTGCCGGCTTCTCCTCCAGCGCAGGCCCAGAAGGTCCGCGCGGCCGACCTGAGGGTGGGCCAGGCGCAGCCGCCTTACTCTGCTTCTCTGCCAACAGGGAGAACCAGGGCCCAGGGGAGAGAAGGGCGATCCTGGCGCGCCTGGGGAGCCGGTGAGTGCTCTCTGCTCTGCGCCCCGCACCCCCCACCCCACCNCCCCTGCCTGCACCCCTGCCTCTCACCCCGCCTCTCACCGCTCCCCTCCCCCCTGCCCACACCCCTACCCCTCCTTCCTGCCCTGCACCCCTCACCCTGTGCGTCTGCTTTCCTGAGACTGGACACCTAAGGGCCTGTCTGAACTGCACGCAGGAGCGCTGCTGAGCTGAATGTAGCTCCTTCCTCCTCCCTCCTCTCCGTGGATCTCAATCCCTTCCCGTTGCTGTGTCCATGCCTCCCCAGAGCAAGGGTGTGACCTCATCCGCTGATGGGTGGTTTCATTGCAGGGGTCGCCAGGTCATCCTGGAGAACTGGGGCCTCGGGGACCCGCTGGACCACCGGTAAGAGAGCCCTCTGTCCTCCGTTGGCTCCCAGAGCAGAAATTCGCGCTAGCTCTTCCGCCCCTCGCCGGCCCCTCCACCCTGTCATTCCAGGAGTGTCCACCAGGGGGCGCCGCACCAGGCGCTGCTAGGACTGAGTCCAGGGCATGGGGAGAGAGGGTCTCCCAGAAAACCCCAAAACGCGACCCCTGGAGCCCAGGAGGTCATTTCCCTGTCCCTGAAGTGTGGGTTTAGGAGAGCTGGTAACCTGCTGCACCCTCCCTCCCTGACAACTCTTAAAATCCAGGTGGTCCTGGCTCTCGGGGGCTTTTCAAATGCAGGAAATCTCCAATGCTAATTTAAAGGGCACCTAGAGTGTGTTGGCATTTTGGTTGTATTTTGATAGGCTGCTTAACTGGCTCTGTGCTGGGCAGTGTTTCGCATGCTCTGCGTGGCCTGTCCAAGCTCAGATCCCGGGGGCCCCCACTGCCTGTGTGCACCTGGGCAGGCCCATCCTTCTGCGCTTTGTATACGTCAAGATAAAGGGTAGGGGCTGCTGCCTGTGTCTTGGGGGAAGTGAAGACTGAAGGAGTTTAGGGAGACCGGGCTGTGATCTCTGCACCTGTAAACCTGCTCCCCGTCCTTTCAGTTGGGTCGTGGTGCTTTAGTCGCTCCATCGTGTCCGACTCTGTGACCCCATGGATTATAGCCCACCAGGCTCCTCTGTCCATGGGATTCTCCAGGCAAGAGTACTGGAGTGGGTTGCCATTTCCCTCTCCAGGGGACTGTCCCGACCCAGAGATCCAACCTGCACCTCCTGCGTTGGCAGGCGGAATCTTTGTCTCTGAGTCGCTAGGGAATCCTGTCGTTTGTGTTTGGGTCGCCTGACTCTGATGACAAAGGTGCCCCACGGCGCTGCGTGGGGCCGAGGCCAGCATTGCAGGAGGTGTCTCACTTCTTTCTGTTTCCCACGCAGGGCGCCAAGGGACAAGAAGGCGCCCAGGGAACGCCTGGAGCAGCTGGGAGCCCCGTGAGTCCTTCCTGGCCACCTGCTTCGCGGGCCCACGGGAGGGGGCTGGGCCGACCCCTGCCCCTGGGTGCCCAGCTCCCCGCTGAGTGTGCGGACGGGGAAGGTGCCGTTCACACTGGAGGGCTGGGTGGGCCCAGGGCCGGCTCCTGTCCACCCGCCTCACCAGATCCTCTCTCTCGTCTCCAAAGCTTGTTCACACCCTTACAGTCAACTTACACTGGACCAGAGCACGTGTCTCCATAGCACAGACCTGCAGATTTTGTTCCATTTCCAGGGTTTCCATTCCCCCATGCTCTGAAGCTAGAGCCCACGCCCCACCTGAGACGTGTGCTTGACAGCACCTGACCTTCTCTGCCCTCCCCTCAACACCCACTCCTCCTCCTCTGCCACCTCCGTGCTGTGGCCTTAGGATCGTCCCAGAGTCCTTGGCCTCCTGTCGCCCCTCTCTGTGCTGGAATCCCCCTCCTTTGAGGCTTGGACCCTCCTGACCCTCCTGGACAGCAGGGTCATCTTTCCTGTGGAGGGAATGTCACCTAGAAGCATTTTGGGCAAATCAGGGAGAGTTGAATAGGAGGCAAGTTTGGAGAAAGACTGGGGGAGCTGCTTGTAATCAATTCCTTGGCTTTCTGACCATCTTCTGCCTCTCTATAGGGAGCTCCTGGCCTTGTAGGGCCCCCTGGCCCCAGCGGCCCCCCGGGAAGCGTGGTGAGTAACTGGGGTGGGTGGGGAGGGCAGGGACACCAGCACTGGTTGTGGATCCATGATGTCCCTCCCCCCGGTTAACTCCTGTATCCTCCACGACAGAACTCAGGGCGTAGGCATCCCTGCTCCCATTTCACAGATGGAGAAATTGAGGCCCCAGCAGAGATACCTACAAAGCCACAACCTGAGGTTCTTGGTAACTCAGGAGATCTCCGGTGGTGAAGGAAACTGCTGGGGTCAGAAAGCTGTGAGTAGCGCTGGATCAGCGTCACAGCTGGCCCTGGAGGAAGCAGGATGAACCTGAGGAATGGCAGACGCCCTGACTGTCGGGTTGCCAGGTCCTCACCGCAGCTCACTGGCTGCCAGGCTTCTGTGGGGGCCTCCTGAGGCCTCAGCTTTTTCATCTTCAGCCTGGAGCATGTGGGCTATGTGGGCTCACCTTTGTGCCCCGGTGCACTTGACCTGCAGAGGCGGCCACCCGTGGGGGCCCTGGGGTCTGCTTGTGGACCAGCGTTAAGAGCCATCCTGGACACTGATTTCTATCTCAGTTGTGGAACACAACACCCAGGGGCATGCAGTGAAGGGCACCAGAGAATTGTGCTCCTCAGATAGGTAGAGTCCAGTCCCGTTCCATCGCCATCTTTTCTGTTGATAATCACAGCGGTTTAGAGAACAGATGTGGGTGTAGGTGTGTGCCAGGCACTGTTGTAAGTCCTTCACACTCACTGACTCCTCACGACCCTGGGAGGTGAGTGTCAGAAGTGGCCCCGTCTTACTCAGGAGGAGACTGAGGCACAGAGAGACTGCATCATGTGGCCAGTGGTTGCCGTGGAAACCGAGAGACCCTGGCCTGCGTCACGTCACCGGAGCCAGCCCTGCACCCCTTGGCCCAGGGTTTTCTCTGGCCTAAGAGACCTTATGGTCCAGCCACACGGCACGTGGCCAGTAGCAGCAGCAGCAGCAGCCCTGGCCGATGGGTGTGTAAACGGCCCACCTCCTTCACCCCTGGGGGAGCCGCTCCGGGTGCGTGTCTGCCATTGGACTCCGGAGCCCCCAGCAGGACCGAGCTGCAGCCGCGTGAACGTGTCCCTTCCCGCCCGTCCGTCCTCTTTCTGACGGCCCTGCCGGTGCGTCCGCGGGACGCCTGCCCTGAGCCTTGCCTCGAAAAGTCAGCCTCTGGGGGACGCTCACGACACAGGCAGGTCACCGACGCCAAGGCTGTGCTCTTGGGTCACCCTCTCCTCCCCGAGGTCCCCTCCGCGCCATGCCCTGCCTGCCCTCTGAGAGCCACAGCCCACAGTGGGCAGACCGTCCGGAAGCAGGGCCATGTGGTTAGAGCTCTGATGTTCGAGGATGCGTGACGGTCCCAGGGGACAGGGAGGCGGTGGGAGGGTGGCAGAGGAGGAATAAGTCACTGATGGAGAACGAGTTGGGAGCCTCTGACTGGAGGGGGCCCATCGCTCTTCTCTGAGCACCCTGGCCCCTCTTGAACTTGACCTTGTCAATCACCTTTCTTTCTCTAGGGTCCCCCAGGCTCCAGAGGGCCCCCTGGGAAAGATGGGGAGCGTGGTGAGAAGGTAAGACTCAGTGTGGTCTCCATCCTCCGAGGCAGTTCTCAGCTTTTAAGAGGCAGTAAAGGAGCCCGCTTCGCTCAGACCCGCTTCAGGACCCGGGAGGCCGAGGGCTCTTCTGCAGTCGGCTCCTCTAACCCTCGCCACAGACGCAGGGTCAGATGGGGCCCGGCCTGACAGAGGTGTAGACTGAAGCTCTGTGTCCTGCGTCCCGTGGCTGCTGAGCCGCAGAGCTGGTCTGTCTGCCTCCCAAGCCCCCCTTTCTCTGAATTCAGTGCTCCAGCATAGCCACCCCACACTGTCGCATGCGCGGTTAAACCTTCCCAGGCTAGGATAAAAGCTTTATTCATTAGGAAGCAGAGAGACACGGTGTCCTCCCCCAAAACACCAGTACCCCGAGGGCAGAGGGGCAGGCTCCCCAGCCTTTTGGAATCCCAGGTGACATGTCCTGACCTCATATTCTAGCGCGTGTCTCCCATGTTTACTCCGACTTCTGGCATCTTGTGGGTGGAGACGGGGATTCCGAACACCCACAGGACAGCACCCCTTCTCAGCGAAGACCCGCCACGAGCATCGGCAGTGTCAGGGCTGGGGAGCCCGGGTCTCCGGCTCGCACCGAGCCACTCGGACCGCAGGGCCGCACAGATGGCGAGGAGGAGCCAAGGCCCTGACGTGCGGCAGAGAGCAGGTGGTGAGGGGAGAGGGGCTTGCTGTCCCGAGCCCCCAGCAGAGGCTTCCCATCCAGAGACAGAAATCCCAGTGCCCCTCCTCACCCCACCCCAACTCCTGATGCATCCTCCGCAGCCAACCCTTACCCAGCTCTCCCGTCTCTGAACTTAGTGATGCAAATTCCTTCAGGTCCACTTCACCTGCGACCTTTGGAAGGTGTGACCATTTTATCTTTTCTGTTTTGGCAAAATGTTGTAACAGGAATAGACACAAACTTTTACATTTTGATGGGAAGGCTGTTTTTAAATGCATCCCTCAGAGAAGAAGTGATTTGCTATGAAGAAAAATGATCGACCAGCCTGTGGAAAATCTCCTTAAGCAAGGGAGGAAAAAAAGAAATCTGGCCCATCTGTTTTGCTTTGATTATTACCACGTGCGAAGGATGGGCCTCTATTCTGGGACACACGGGCACTGACAAATTAGAAGGAGCTTAGAAGAGGGCTGGTTAGAAGGGGATGTTGAGGACTAGTTGAGCAAACATGAGAACGTCAGGGGCTTCCCAGGCAGGAGACTCGATTTTGATCCCTGGTTCAGGAGGATGCCCCGGAGGAGTAAATGGCAACCCACTTGCGTATTCTTGCCTGGAGAATCCCATGGACAGAGGAGTCTGGCGGGCTACAGTCCATGGGGTCGCTCAGAGTCATGACTTAAAAAGACACAACTTAGGGCTTCCCTGGTGGCTCAGCTGGTAAAGAATCCGCCTGCAATGTGGGAGACCTGGGTTCGATCCCTGGCTAGGGAAGATCCCCTGGAGAAGGAAACGGCTACCCACTCCTGTATTCTGGCCTGGAGAATTCCATGGCCTATACTGTCCATGGGGTCGCAAAGAGTCGGACAGGACTGAGTGACTTTCTCTTTCACTAGTGACTAAACAGCAACCGCAGTTGGCTCACTCAGCCTCTAGAGGGAGCCAGACACCTCTGCTCTGATGAGCAGAAGAATGCATTTGCATGGGGACTTCCCGTCCCTGCTGTACAGTGGTAAAATCCCTGGCAGCAGGACCTGCTCTTCTCTCCAACCGTCCAGTGGGTGGCCTGAGACCTGCAGAAGCTGATCCTGCCCTGTGCTTGGAGAGAGGTCCTCTCCATCCTTTGCTTTGTCCTCCTTGGGACATGGTACCTCCGCTCACTTCTGCATCAGGAATGTCTGGTTCAGGTTGCAGCTTAGGTCTAACAGAGCCCTGCCTGGAAAGGGACTTCCTGTGCCCCACGTGGTCCCCGCAGCATTCCACAGCTGGGGCTGCACGGGGCTCCTGGCTTGTGGTCAGAAACAGGGAGCAAACTCCAAGCCCAGCTCCCTCCCTCATCGGATCCAGGCTTCCTCTGTCTATCCCCACTTTGGATCCTTAAGTGGTGCTCACATCACTGAAGGTCTGTTGTGTGAAGAGGAATTGGATTTTGTCTGCATAGCCCCGAGTTTGAAGTCAGACCTCTGGAAGATTTCAGAGAGGACTGTCTCGGCTGAGTATAAAGACAGCGTGTAATGGGGCTGCCCAATAAGGAGATGAGCTGCCTGGGAAGGTGGTGAGCTCTGTGCTCTCGAAGGAGTCCAAGCAGAAATGGGAGGGCTGCCTGGAAGAGGCCCACCTGATGGCTTCCTGCCGCGGGTGGAAGGTTGGACCAGAAAACTGCTAGTGTCCCTCCCGTGCCCACGGTCCATGCTACAGAGTTTGCTAAGGCCGCTGTAACGAGAGCATCACAAACGGGGTGCCCTAAACCACAGAAGCTCGCTGTGCCACCATTCAGCGTGTCGGGAAGTCCTCAGTCAAGGTGCCAGATGGGCTGGTTCCTCCTGGGGGCTGTGAGGGAGGATGTCTTCCAGGCCCCTCTCCTTGGACTATTGACGGCTGTCTTCTCTCCGTGTCTTTGCGTGGACTTCCCTCCACACAGGCCTGTGTCCACATGTCCCTTTCTCGTGAGGACAGCAGTTCTTTCTGGGTTAGGCTCCGTGCTACTCCAGTATCAGCACCTCTTAACTAATCACACCTGCAGAGACCCTATTTCTACACTGAAGTGCCGGAGTTAAGGGCTTTGGCATATGAATTTGGGGGTCACATTACACAGCTTGTCCTCTGTGCCTTCAGAAGGGGTGGGCTTTCTGAAGCAGGGCGTCACCAGGAAGCCCGCCCACCCCTTTCAGGTGGAGGTGGTGGTTTAGTCACTAAGTCACGTCTGACTCTTTTGCAACCCCATGCACCTTGCCAGGTTCCTCTGTCCATGGAATTTCCCAAGCAAGGATGCTGGAGTGGGTTGCCATTTCCTTCTGTAGGGGATCTTCTTGACCCAAGGATTGAACCCTCCGCTCCTGCCCTGGCAGGCGGTTTCATGACCTCTGAGCTGCCAGGGAAGCCCTCCCTTTAGCTTGTTGTCCGTTGAAAACCTTACTTTCTGCATCTCGTTGATCCCGGACACTGTCCACTTGCCTTTCCAGGGAGCAGCGGGAGAAGAAGGGAGCCCAGGGCCAGCCGGCCCCAGGGGCGATCCTGGTTCCCCCGGGCCCCCTGGACTCCCCGGAAGAGGGAAAGACGGAGACCCGGTAAGTGTCAGGGGCTTCAGTGACCGTAATGACCAGGCTGGAATTAGAAAAGGAAAAAAGGCTCCGCTATCAAACTTTGCAAGAAAGCAGCTGGGCTGGGAAAGGGGTCTTTTATGGGGGCAGCAGCTGGCTCCCACAGCATCAGGCCAGCACGGCACAGGGTCCTGTGTGGACTGCTGGCTGTGGGTCAGGCTCCAAGGACGCAGACGCGGGTTAGAGCCTGTGCTGTTGAGATGCTCTCGAGACAGCCGAGCAGTCCAATGACCGTAGCTCGGCCATCTTGATCTGGGTAAGCTGGGGAGACCTCACACAGGAAGTAGCATCTATGCAACAAGTGAAAGTTGGAAGGAATTATGTTTTAGATGGAATAGAACAGAGTGGGTGTTGCAGACAGATGAGCTGTATGTGTAAGTTCATGAGGGTGTTACGTGCATGGGGACTTACACACATTTTAGTGTGTCCTGGACAGAAAGTGGTAAGTAAGAAAGAGACCAGACTTTGGGATCAGAAGAGCCCCTACAGCGAAACCTGAAACCTGGCCTTGACCTTATTTGAGGGAGTCTGCAAAATAAGGATCTTGCAGGGAGGGATAAGTTAGGAGGTTGGGATTAACATATACATACTACTATAAAATAGGTGGTGAACAAGGAACCGGTAGGTGATAGAGTCAGAATTCACACCCCGGGGTCCTGTGTCTCAAAACCAGGTGGTTTTGCTTTGCACACAGCAGGTCGTGGAGAGAGCCCCGTCCTGTGTGTCCCCAGAGCACAGGGTAGATGGGTAGATGCTCACTCACGGTTCCATGATCGTCTTTGTTCCATTTGTTTTCCCAGGGACTTCGTGGCTCACCTGGATTACCAGGACCTATGGGAACCAAGGTGAGTATTTATCTACTAAACTGTAGATACCGTGGGTTGCACTTAGAAAGTGAACATGCCAGATTTAATTGTGAGCCTCTCTGGTCACCCTGTTTACTTCCACGTTCATCATTTGTCACCTAACAAAAGCCTCTGCAGCTCTGAACCCTGAGATGGAAGTGGGTGCCCACACAGTTGTTCCCTAATAAATATTTGCAGTTAAATTAGTCACAAGAGACGCTTGCAACCAGTGAAGGAGTAGATCTAGTCTTGTACTGGGGTCTTCCCTGGTGGCTAAGTGGTAAAGAACCCACCTGTCAATGCAGGAGACCCAAGATCGATCCCCGGATTGGGAAGAGCCCCTGGACAAGGAAATGGCATCCCACTCCAGTATTCTTGCCTGGGAAATCTCGTGGAGAGAGGAGCCTGGTGGGTTACAGTCCATGGGGTCACCAAAGAGTCGGAAGTGACTTAATGACTAAACACTGACAAGTCTTGTATTGTTCGTTTAATTGGGGACACAAAGGGTCCTCGGATTTCAGATGATTAACATAATAAAAGTTTATTCCTCATTCGCGTTAAGTGTAATGGGAGTTTTGGTGAGTGGAGAGTCCTGACCACACGGCCATTCCGGAACCCATGTTTCCTCCAGTCCCGTGCAGTTGCTCCTGTAAGACTTCAGTGTCTCCTATCGAGTCCTCCACATGCAGTAGTAAATGATGGAAAAGACGGTGGAGGACCTTGCGGGAAGATTTTGTGGGCCAGGCCCGGAGGTGGTCATTCATTTCCACCCACCTCCTGACCCCGCATGGGAGGGGGTTGGTTGTCATCTAGCCAGGCCTCTGAGAGGAAAGGCAGACACTTCAGTCAATAGCAGGCATCTCTTCTTCAATTTGCTTATAACCATGACTCAGAAAAGACGGCTTTGCCCATGAGGGAGTATTCATAAGAGAACTTTCCTGGGTGATGAGGACAGTGTTCCTGAAGTTATCCTTACACTGAATCAGTGAGTTCATTGAGTCACTCATGCATCCATTAACAACATGCTTATTATCTCATTCATCGTGGATCCTCTGAGCCTCTACCGCATGTCAGATCTGGAGGGGGCCTGGGGGGTGTCAGGGATGAATGGCACGTTTCCCCAGCCCTCTGTCGGCTCAGGAGCCGGGGGAGAAGCAGATGAGCAGATACTGGGATAGAGGGAGGCTTAGGCACAAGTGCTCAGAGGGGGCTCCCGTCCCAGCCTGGTTTGACTCTGGAAGGCTTCTTGGCAGAGATGATGCTTGTCCCTATTCTAAAGGTGTGTAGCAGCTGAAGGGGAAGACGAGGAAGGAATTCTCTGCAGGGCCCTAACCTGGGAGAAGACCCCAGGAGCATGAGATAGAGTTTGTTCAGAGCAGAGCATGTGCTGCACCCGCGCCCACAGCCGAGGAACGGCTGCTTGACCAGCTCAGATGCATGAACTTAAGAACATGGGTGATATAGTCAATGAGGGACATTAGACTGTTTATTTTTTGCTTTAGTTTGACAAATATATTCAAAATCACATGAAGCATTACTGTAGAGTTACCATATTTTTATCCACTTGCATATATTTATGCAAACAGATTTTTAAAGTTTCTTTTTATGTGCCTTTGGTGTCAGTGGCTATCTTTCCTGGACCCACTTTCTGAGTCAGTCAGCACTTTGCTAAACCACATCCCTACCACCCAGCCCAGTTACTGAAGATACAACACTTTGGGAATCCATTTCTGCTGCTCTTATGGGAAGTTTTATCTGAAGGCCCAGACACTCATTCTTTTATTTCTCTTCTTTTATTTTTCAGCTGTGTTTTTGGGATCTTAGCCACAAAACCACAGAGTATATTGTTTTTATTGTATGTAAAAGTCTTGGTTTACAGTAATAACCAGGATATGGAATTTGAGAACTCAGGAGTAATTGCTGGGGGCTTCCCTTGTGGCTCAGCTGGTAAAGAATCCGCCTGCAATGTGGGAGACATGGGTCCGATCCCTGGGTTGGGAAGATCCCCTGGAGAAGGGAAAGGCTACCCACTCCAGTATTCTGGCCTGGAGAATTCCAAAGACTGTATAGTCCGCAAAGAGTTGGACCCAACTGAGCGACTTTCACTTTCACTTTCTAGGTTAAACTTGCTGCCTGATTTTTTCTGCCCTTCAGGCACATGACCTCTGCAGTGTACTGAGCGTGTACTGATGAAGATCACCTGCGTTCCCCTAATGGTGATTTTGTTGTTCATGATGAAAGGAAGAAGAAATGAGGGAGTTCTTTCAAGTGATCTGAGCAAATATTTGGCAACTCCCTCGTTTCTGAAGAAGAAAAAAAAAAGGAAATAACTTTGCCTGAATTGGCGGGCCTGTAAAATAATTCCTTGTGCCCAGAGCAGTGGGTGTGTGTGGAGCAGGGCGGCAGGACCAGGGGCTGGAGGACTCCTGATCCACAGCCAGCTCAGATGTGTGTCTGAGGTCCCTGCGTGATGCTGTGAGCCCGGCATCTGCCCGGCAGCTCTTTGAGCTCTCAGTTCCCCCGAAAGGAGGGATTTCAGGATCTGGGAGAAATCAATTGTCTCTTAGAAGGCAAGGAGGCAAGGGCACTGAAAAGGGCACCAGAAATAAGAGATGCGGAAATGGGTAAAGACGTCCTTTCTCTGGGCTGCTTATTAATGAGGTTGATAAAAATCTACCTCCCAGGCAGAGTTTGGGGAAAAAACAATGTAATGCAAATCAAGTATTTGCCTGCCTAGCCTTATGTTCGCCACAGGTGCGTGCCCAATAAATATCAGTGATCCTTATCATTAGATCACCCTGTGGAGTCTACTTTAGGGTTCAGCAAGAAGGTGAGGGGTCTAGAGAGACCTGACTCATCCCTGTCGGCCTGTTTCTGGAGAGAGAAGCCCCGGTGGAAGTGTGGGGAGGCGGCTTTGAGGTAGAGGTGGGCGGAGACCTGGGGTGAGATGTGCAGAGGGCCTTGCCCTGGGGTACAGTTGGCCAGCCAGTTTCAAATCCATAGGACCCATGGTAAGCTGTGCTCTCTCCCTATTTACATATGAGATGTGTAAACAGATGACCCTTTCAGCGTTAATACTGTACATATTTGCAAGGTGGAATGTAGTTTACAATAAAGGTTTCCCTAGTCATCTGGCATTGGGAAGGTAAATCAGAATCAGAGAGATCTTTAGTTGTAGAATGAGGGGCTCGTGGGGGGACAAGGTGGGAGGAAGGGGAGAGACGCCCTTCCTCCCAGTGTTCAGCCTTGGGCCTTGCCTGGGTGCTGTCCCTGGTGCTGAAAACCCCTGGGGACTTGAGAGCGCTCTACAGGGATTTTCCTTGGTGCTTTCTCAGCCCTTCATAATGAGTTACAGCCACAAAAAGATTCTTAAAGGTGCCTTTCCTTCTTTTGGGTGGACTTGTTTCTAGCGAAATGAACAAGCTTTGCCTTCCGACGGAGCTGGGTTAGGATCCCAGCCCAGCTACCTGTAAGATAGATGCATGCATGCCCTCGCTTTAGTCCTGACTGAGTCTTTGTGACCCTATGAGCTATAGCCCTTCAGGCTCCTCTGTCCATGGGTTTCTCCAGGCATGAATACTGGAATGGGTTGCCATGCCCTCTTCCAAGATATCTTCCCGTCCCAGGGAGCAAACTCACATCTCTTATGTCTCTTGCCTTGGCAGGCAGGTTCTTTACCACTGATGCCACATGGGAAGCCCAAGATCTATGACATAAGGGCAAGTGGCTTGTTGTTTCTGAGACTCTGTTCCTTTTCTGTATGAAGGAGTAAAACATAGTTAACCCCCAACGGGCTCCTGTGGATAAGTAATCTCACAGCACATAGTTTTCCAATAAATGACCTCCTCCTTCCACGACCTCACACATTTTCCTCCCTAAACACTGTTGAACTGGCTCAGAGTGTCTTCCAAACAGATAACACAGTCACTATTATAGATTAGAGCACACATGCCCCCTTTCTTCTAATCAGGAACCTCCTTGCTTATTCTGACTGAGCTTTACGGTCTTTGGCTCTTTTCTTGGAGCCATTTTCTCTGAGTTTCAGTCCATTAGCTGTTGCTTCAGGGGAGTGCTGGCATCACAGAGAGCCATAAACATACAGATGGAGCCAGGCCTGTGCTCCTGCAGCAGAGGTCAGCTGTGACTCAGATTCTTGGCAGGGCTGCCAGAGGTCATTCATCATGTTCCCTCCTGAGCAAAAAGTTGATTTTGGTCAACAGCAAAATTTAGTACCTGACAAAATGCAAGTGATGATAGATTCACTTATTTTGGCATTCAGGGATTTGCTGTTAAAGGGCTGTCCAGGCCCAGCGCCAGGCATCGTGGGTGCAGAGCTGAGTAGGTGCTGCGCCCGACATGGGGTCTGACTCCATTTAGGTACCTGACACATATTTGTTGAACTAATGGATTAATAAATCAATGGATAATTTATTCTTTTAAGATACTTACGTGAAAGTCAGAGGGTCAGACACAATGGGAGGGTGGTGTGTTAAAGTTAATGAAGATACATTCATATGTCTTCTGAAGGCTGAGAGGCGGGCAGGCAGAGGTGGGTTTATAGAAATGAAATGATTGGGCTGAGTTTTAATTGGTGGGTAAGTTTTTGGAAATAATGGAAACCATGAGAGACTTTATTTTGGGGGGCTCCAAAATCACTGCAGATGGTGACTGCAGACATGAAATTAAATGATGCTTGCTCCTTGGAAGAAAAGCTGTGACCAAGCTAGGCAGCATATTAAAAAGCAGAAACATTACTTTGCCAACAAAAGTCCATCTAATCAAGACTTTGTTTTTCCAGTAGTCAT
>SJYQ01000191.1:193958-240722 GCA_006410935.1 Redunca redunca | reverse complement strand
GAAAGTGAAGAGGAACTAAAAAGCCTCTTGATGAAAGTGAAAGAGGAGAGTGAAAAAATGAAAAAGTTGGCTTAAAGCTCAACATTCAGAAAACTAAGATCATGGCATCCGGTCCTATCACTTCATGGCAAATAGATGGGGAAACAGTGGCTGACTTCATTTTTCTGGGCTCCAGAATCACTGCAGAGGGTGACTGCAGCCATGAAATTAAAAGACGCTTACTCCTTGGAAGGAAAGTTGCAACCAACCTGCTGCTGCTGCTGCTAAGTCGCTTCAGTAGTGTCCGACTCTGTGCGACCCCAGAGATGGCAGCCCACCAGGCACCCCCGTCCCTGGGATTCTCCAGGGAAGAACACTGGACTGGGACCAACCTAGACAGCATTAAAAAGCAGAGACATTACTTTGCCAACAAAGGTCCGTCTAGTCAAAGCTATGGTTTTTCCTGTGGTCATGTATGGATGTGAGAGTTGGACTGTGAAGAAAGCTGAGCGCTAAAGAATTGATGCTTTTGAGCTGTGGTGTTGGAGAAGACTCTTGAGAGTCCCTTGGACTGCAAGGAGATCCAACCAGTCCATTCTGAAGGAGATCAGTCCTGGGTGTTCATTGGAAGGACTAATGTTGAAGCTGAAACTCCAATACTTTGGCCACCTGATGTGAAGAGCTGACTCATTTGAAAAGACCCTAATGTTGGGAAAGATTGAAGGCAGGAGGAGAAGGGGACAAACAGAGGATGAGATGGTTGGATGGCATCACCGACTCGATGGACATGGGTTTGGGTGGACTCTGGGAGTTGGTGATGGACAGGGAGGCCTGGTGTGCTGCGGCTCATGGGGTCGCAAGGAGTCGGACACGAGTAAGTGACTGAACTGAACTTGGCTGATAAAATATAATATATACTTTTAACACTCCATGTCATATAGTCTCTTACCTTGTAAATGAGTCTGCAGTAGGTATGTGGGAATTTGGTAAAATATTCTTTTGTTTCCTCATTGATGAGGGTCTTAAGGGTGTTAGAGAGGTTATGGGAGTCATCCAAGGTCACAGGACCAGGTTGACATCGTTCTGTGACCGAACCGAACTCGAGTCCACTTGCCTGATGCGCAGCAAAGCCAGCCAGCTGCCACGGGGTGAAGGACAGTAGTGTCTGATGCCTGGAGCAGAGAGAACGGGGAGGCAAGTGAGAAGCCATGGCAGCTTTTAGACAGGGCTGAAGAGCAACGTTTAGATGAGGGTCATAGGGTGTGTGATCAGTTGGTGGACATCTTTCTAAGCGGTTGGTGGTGAGGTAACAGGGTGATGTTTGGAAATCTTAATCATCAACCTTCTAGTTCCAACCAGTCTGGTATCCACATGCTGGTCAGCATCCTCTAATGCGAGGGGATCTTGGTTTCTGCATGACAGCTCAAAAGCGCATGGCAGGTTTTTATGTCCCTTCAGGAGAAACTAGGACTGTCTCACTGCGCAGCCACTGTTTAGGTCATCATTACTTTTCTTGCTTGACTGCGTTTCCTTTGATGCTATTCTTTGCTTGTTTCCGTTTTTCTGTTTCTGCTTCCCCACTCTTCCCTAATAAGTAACTGCTTGAATCTGCTCTTTGGGACATGGGGAAGGCCAGACAAGAAGCAAGGACAGGACGTGGAGGGAGTTATACCCGGGGAGATCCTGCAGGGTCCTGCCCAGTTTCAGTCCCCCCCACCCCCACCTTTTTCTTTGATCCTCTTCTATCCTGAGGGGAACAGGGGCAGGGCAAGAGCAGTAATAAAGTTTTGGATAGAGAGGTTAGTCGTGAACCCGCAGGGGAACGTGGTTTTAAGGGGGACTCGGTCTCAGTCCTGAGACTGGACTTGCGGTCACTTGGCGGCAGTGTGAACTCCGCCTCGTCCTCTCACCATCCAGTGTGCGGGTGAGGGGCCTGGCACTGATCGTATCTCTCTTAGTTCCGTGCACTTTTTTCCACCTTCGCCTTATTTCTTGACTTCCTCCCCCCTGCCCCAAATCAGCTTTCCTGGCAGTCCCAGAATCAGCCACATCATTTTATTCTAAAGAAACAGGACACACCATCTGGGGCTCTGAAGAGGATTTCTCAGGGACTGTTTGCAGAGGCAAGGGTGGGCCAGAGGGAGGCTGTGGTCCTTAGGACACGTGGCCACTGTGGGCCTGGGGGGAGGAGGGAAAGAGACAGTGTTACCAGAGTTTAGGGAGCGTTTAGACTGTGGTTCATCTCTTTCTGAGAACTCCGCGAGCCTGTTCCGATCTCTCTCCTGAATTTAGCACAGAGCACTGGAAATGGGCAGGGCCCCTGAATGAGACATCTTTGGTCGTGGAGCCAGACTGCAGTTTGCTGTGAATAAACAACCAACGTTTGTTGAATGAATATATAACTTACAAACTCGTCCAAGCAACAGTCACACTGCAGGAGAAACAAATCATCTTGAAGCATTATTTTTCTGAAAGGTCCAGATGTAAAGTTTTCAAATTCAGATGATGATTGCAGGGTAAGCCAGTTATTAATAGGATTTTCATTTAAAACATAAGCCTTGATAAAGCAGTGTTGCTTAGCAATGTCAGGTTCTACCTGAAATAAATTTGTTGCACATTATCTGATTGGCTCTTCATGATTGCCTCCTAAGGCTACTTTCATTTGCCATACAAATTAACTCACCCTGGAGATGGTAAGTGGCTTGAATAGGGTCACCTCCCATTTCAGTATTAGGCTTGGCTACCATCTGCTGACCTAATATAGGGGTACAGTCTCTTACGCAAAATTGTGTGGGTCCTGTGTGCTTTGGATTGAGTTTATTAGAAAAGTGGTCATTTATAAGTGATGAAAATAGCATTTACTGTGGTGTGGGGGGCAAAATTCCTCATCAAACTCATTATAATGATGCCATGCTGCTGCTGCTGCTGCTAAGTCACTTCAGTTGTGTCCGACTCTGTGTGACCCCATAGACAGCAGCCCACCAGGCTCCCCCGTCCCTGGGATTCTCCAGGTAAGAACACTGGGGTGTGTTGCCATTTCCTTCTCCAGTGCATGAAAGTGAAAAGTAAAAGTGAAGTCACTCAGTCATGTCCAACTCTTCGCGACCCTATGGATTGCAGGCTACCAGGCAATCCCCTCCATCCATGGGATTTTCCAGGCAAGAGTACTGGAGTGGGTTGCCATTGCCTTCTCCAATAATGATGCCATAGAAATGTGTAAATATCCATGAAAAAGGGGATGTCTAAAGATTGTCATTAGCCTTCAAGTCAGTAGAAGTCAGCTTTCGCTGCCTGATGAGTTAGGGTAAATACTTGTTTTCAGAGGTCGAGAATTTTGAAATTGTGGATACAAAGGTATGACCATCTCAGTGTCCTTCTATAGAAAGTAGCAAATGGAATTCCTCCCCTGCTTTCCTTTCCTTCTCCTTTTTCTTGTCCGATCAAAGTCCAGAATGATGGGCACCTGAGACCAGCAACAACTGCAGCAGCTGAAGTGCACTGACTGCCATGCCAGGCACTCTGTTCTCATGATCTCCGAACAAACACAGCCTCTGCTGGCCCGGCAGCTCCTGGTACACCCTGGCCTTCGTAAATGAAGGAAATTGTTGCCCTCTGAAGCTAGCAGTTACCAAGTGTTGAAACCAGAACTTAAACCTACACTCTATTAACCACAGTGCTTGAAAGCAGAGATTGTATCTCAGTCATTCTTGCCCCTTGCAACCCCTGGGAAAGTGACTCACAAAATATAGGTACTTGGTACACGTTATTGGCAGAATGATGAATTCATTTATTGATCACGTGGGGATTGGGTTGAAATGTGGATACATGGTCAACTCTGGGGTGAGTTCAGGATGGTGGCAGGAGAATCATGGAAAAAGCACAATAAAACTTGAAATTGTGGTCAGCTGTGGTGGGGGTCATATGGTTATAATCACATCTGGAGCCATGGGCAACACTGGGGCACAGTCACTGCTGAAAGGTGGGTGGTCACAGTTGGTGACTGTGGTCCAGGCGTGTTGGACTGAGTGGGATGAGGGGCAGCTTGGATGAACTCGAGGGGGTGTGCAGAGTGGGGTGCTGGGAGAGATGCTGGCTGGAGGGTATGGTCCAGACAGTGGGAGGAACAGAATTGCCTTGCACCTTTGCTCTCTCCTGCCCAGAGCTGACATCTTGACTGTGTTGTTTTCTCTTTTCAGGGGGACCGTGGTGCGCCTGGGATCCCCGGCTCTCCTGGCAACCGTGGAGAGCCAGGCATGGTGGTTGCCGGCCCTCCGGTGAGTCTTTATTCACCCAGCACCTCCTTGCTCCAGGACACACAGCTGGGGCCTGCTACGACAGCAGGGCTGCTCCTGTCCGGGCTGGTCTGGTGATGGGTCACTGATCCCCGGGTCAGTCAGGCTGTAGGCCTGTCCACTGTGGCTGATGCTGTTACTGTAACCTGGTGTATTTCTTATGGGAATAAGGCCTCTGGGGAGACCAAGACGTGTCCTTTCAAAGAGGAGTGAGAGAACAAAGCTCATTAAAAAAAGAAAAGGGAGGGAAAAAGGACTCACTGTCCAAACTTGGCCAACACTGAGTGGAAGCCAGTGAGCCTGAGCTGGCTGCGGGAGGGGTGTGGTCTTGGAGGAGTGACTTGCCTTCATGCTCTTTCAGGCAAAGGTGAGTTCATTATCCCTCTCCAATTAATATACCGCTGAGGACATCAGGATAATCAAGAAAGGTTTTTTTCTTTTTTTAATAGCTTAATTTTATTTCTTTCTTTCTGGGTTTGCTGGGTCTTCATCGCCACGAGGGCTTTGCTCTAGTTCCGGCAGGCGGGGGCTGCTCAGGCTTCGCTGTGGCGGCGTCTCTGGGTGCAGAGCATGCAGGCTGTAGGGCTGTAGGGCACAAGGCCTGCGGTAGCTGCGGCAGCAGGTTCGGTAGCTGCTCCCAGGCGCTAGAGCGCAGGCTCAGTGGTTGTGGGCCTCGGGGTTAGTTACTGTGGGACATGTGGGATCTTCCCAATCAGAGACGGAACCTGTGTCTCCCGAATTGGCAGGCAGATTCTTTACCCCGAGCCACCAGGGAAGCCCCCAGGAAAGGTTTTTATCTCCAAAATAAAATCCTATGAAGTGGTCTTCGGATTGGTGGTCTTGGTGGATAATAAACATCAGCCTACTAGGAAGCTCCAGTACGCAGTGGTTTTCTGATATGGCTGCTAAACCGCATAGAACCCAAACTGCCCGTGTATCCTTGATGACTTTGTCATTGTCGTTACCTTAACCCAGAAGCACAATCAGACTTTACTCCCATTAAACGTAATCTGAATATGAACTGGAGCAACGCATGACCTGGTCTCTGCTTGGTTTCTCATTCAAACAACAAAGTAGCAGCAAGCCTAATTTGTCTCTCAAGAATTTGAGAGGAAGTCCAGTGTATTACAATGTGTGTGTTCAGTCACTAAGTTGGTTCGACTCTTTGCCACCCCACGGGCTTTCTCTGGATTTCCCAGGCAAGAATACTGGTGTAGGCTGCTATTTCCTTCTCCAGGCTTATCTTCCCGATCCAGGGGTTGAACCCTTGTCTCCTGCTTCCCCTGCATTGGCCGGTGGGTTCTTTACCACTGAGCCACCTGGGAAGCACCGTTACCCACAGCACCACTTGTTATGTAACCCCCCTCTCCTAGCCTCGGTGCTGCTCTTAGCCCTCTCACTCTCTCCCTGAAATTCCCCCCAGGAGCCCTCGTCTATATTCTCTTGCTCTCAGAAATGACCACCTTACTTCCACTCCACTCCCAGCAGTGAGGCTGCCTTCAATGCGGGAAGACCAGTGCCCTTGTGTCTTCCTAAAGGTCCCTGGAAAACAGGGAGAAGGCAGGTGGTATCCTCTTGGAAATGTCCAGTTTTAATCTGTTTTTCTTAATTTCTCTGCTAAAATTTCTGATGAAAAAAACCCTCTATTGCATCAGCTTTATCTTTTGTCTTTGGCTGTCTTTTACAATCTGTTGGTAACTGGAAGAAACAATATGTAGTGAAGAAATGCAGCAGGTTCAGGCTTTCTCTTTGTTTCAGAAATCCTGCTTCTAATGGGGCCTTCTCTGCCAGAGTCAGGATTCTGAGTCCTGCAGGGGTTAGTTGCTTAGAAGAGAAACTGTGACCTGGAGTGGCCCCTTCGTGATTTCACGGGCCTCTGCATGTCCCGTCCACTCCTCAGGGAGTCACCGTAGGAAAACCTTAATCAGAAAGCCAGGCAGCAGAGGGGGATGCTTGTTGCCCCACCTCCCACCTCAGAGCCATGAAATAGCCCCTGAAATATGTCCCCACCCAAGTGATTCCACCTGAAAAGTAATTGGCTGCCTCCAGCCGAGAGGCCACGAGTCAACCGCTTGGGGTCCTTCCTCCACTTCCACTGATTAAAAGCTTCCGTGGTGGGTGAGACCTTATGGAGCTTCCATAAATCCTGTCTTTGGCCGCTGGCCCGGGCTCCTTCCTGGTGGCCGGGCCGTCTGTGTGAGGGTTCAGGGGGGTGTGGAGGTGGAGCGGAGCTGATGACAGGGTGTGAGTGCACCCCTCATGCCCCTGGGCTCGGCAGCCCCCTGCCATGGGCTGAGTGGTCTGTGTCTGGTGCTGGGTCCAGAGCGTCCATGTCCTCAGGCCTCCGTGCTGTGAAAGCTGGTTTATCCTTTGTTGAAGGCTGGGCTTCTGCATTAGCATCTCCCGAGATCAGAATTCAAGGGCTGCGGGTTTATTGGGGGAAATTATCTCAGAAATCACCCCTGGGGGAGTGGCATCCTCCCCCGACAAGGCCCTGGAGATGCCGGTGCAGCTGCAGAGGTGTTCTACAAAGGTCGGGGCGCAGCCAGGGTCGACTCCTGGTAGGAGTCAGTGAAGGCTGCTCTGGGGTGCGCGGGTTGGGGGGGACTGGAACTCGGGCTAAGCATCCCCTCGTGGCTACAGATGCCCCAGGGCGGGCACCTCAGCCAGAACCTGCCAGGTGGGTGCATGCCCAGAGGGGCTGGAGAGGGTCACTGAAGGTGTCTAGGGCTTCCCAGGTGGCTCAGTGGTAAAGAATCCTCCTGCAATGCAGGATGTCGCCAGTTCAGTCCCTGGGTTGGGAAGATCCCCTGGAGGCGGAAATGGCAACCTGCTCCAGGTTTCTTGCCTGGGAAATCCCACGGACAGAGGAGCCTGGTGGGCTACAGTCCATGGAGTCACAGAGAGTCAGACACCAGTGAGTGATCACACTCGTACTGAAGGTGTCTGCTCCTTCAGGGTTCTCCAGGTAAACCGTCTGGGGCTCAGAAGGTGAGGAGACTTGGCTGGTGTCACACAGCTAGTCCAGGGCCAGGACCATTGCTTCCAGTCCTCCGAAGCCAGCTCTCTTCCTCTGCTTCAGCTGGCCTGTGGCTTCCCCAGCGTGGGTGGGATTGCTCATTTCCATCACCTCCTCACATTAAGGCTGGATTCCTCTGGTCCCTCTTCCTGTGGCTCTGTGCTCCAAGGCTTGGGCATCCAGGAGCAGCACTTACCCGCCCTGGAAGGGAGCCTGAGGTTTTCTCTGCCAAGCTCTGTGCATCACTGGGCAGGGGAGTGGATGGAGAGGCGATTGTTTGGCGTTTCAACTTCTCCCTTCAAGACATTAACAAAACATCCCTTTTATCTTAAGGTTGTCTGTGATCTTCCTTAGCGGGGTCTGATAAGCTTGAAAATGACCCAGTTAGGCCTGAGGGCAGATCAAAGAGCTGTTGAACTTCACTGAGCCTCTGAGCCTGAGGTCAGCGAGGGCGGGGCTCCCCCAGCAGCACCCCAGGACCCCGGCCTGAGCAGTAGTTTCTAGATCAAGGGTGTAGGGAGGGTTGCAGCGCGGTCATGTTGGTAGTAACACCTGGAAGCTTGCCTTGAACCTTTAAATGCCACACAAGTCCTCCCCTACCATCTTTCTCAGCCTCCGTTGCCTGGAATCGCCTCTCCTTTCTCTGTCTTCGGCGTTCCCTCTCTGGAGTCACTTGTTCTGACTTTGCCCAGACACTGAGGCTTCACAGACAAAGAAAACGAGCTCACAGCCCTTTATAGACCTGCAGACTGCGGGAGGGAGGAAGCATGGTGCTGATGATGTGGGGAAGCATCTGTCAGGTTTGCTGAATGGAGCCGTTCTTCTTCCCACTCCCCGCTCTTCCAGGGAGTTATAGAACAAGAATGGAAATGAAAGCCACTGAAAGCTGGAGCGCTAATGACCACAGCTCACATGGGCTGCCCCCTGCCGCGTCCAGCTCTGAGCAAGATACCCACATCCATCCCCTCACTTATCTCATGGGCATCCTCTCACCCAGTCCTCCCAGCCACCCTGCCAAGCAGATCCTGTTCTCTCTTTCATTTCATGAATGAGGCAATCCACGTAAGAGATGTGACACTTGCCTGAAGTCATAGTTAGGACGTCGGGGAGCTAGGATTGGACCCAGGCAGATGCCCTTGGCTGCTCTCCAAGCCAGGGCAGCAGGAGAGCAGGGTTCATGGTTACGTAGTCCTTCCTTGTGCCAGACTTGCCAGGTGGTGCTAGTGGTAAAGAATCCACCCACCATCTCAGGAGATGCGGGTTTGATCCCTGGGCTGGGGAGATCCCCTGGAGGAGGGCATGGCAACGCACTCCAGTATCATTGCTTGGGAAATCCCATGGACAGAGGAGCCTGGCAGGCTACAGTCCATGGTGTCGCAGAGAGTCGGACATGACTGAGTGACCGAGAACACACTTTCCTTTGTGCCAGGGTCGTCTCACACACTTCACTGCTTTTGAACTACTGACTTGCAAGCCTCACTGTTGTTTCTGTTCATATGTCTTGTCTCCTGGTTTAGTCCAGTTCCTTTGGTTCTAAGAACCACACCACTGCTTGTGCCATCCCCAGATCAGGTTGGCCTGTTGCCCTTCTAAAGGAGTGTGTGCAGACAGGTAGTCCCATCTCGCCTGGCTGCTACTTGGGGACCCCAGGCATCTCTCGGCAGTCACCCCAAGGACTTAGGACAGGCACTGCAGCTTCATTTACTCCCAGAGCTCTCATCCTGTTCTGTGCACAGCGCATGGTCCCCTGGGCTGCAGAGGAGGAGCGTGCACCGCCCCGGACCCCAGTGAATGTGCTGTGTCACTTCGGTCATGTCCGACTCTTTGTGACCCTATGGACTGTAGCCCGCCAGGCTCCATGGGATTCTCCAGGCAAGAATGACTGGAGTCGGTTGCCATGCCCTCCTCCAGGGGATCTTCCTGACCCAGGGATTGAACCCACGTCTCTTATGTCTCCTGCGTTGTCAGGCAGGTTCTTTACCACTAGTGCCACCTGGGAAACCCAGGCCCCAGGGCCCCTTGCATAACCCAGGAGCTGAGTATCCCAAATATCCTAATCTTGGCTTTTCGATTGAAGTCTCAGGGGGACTCCTCTGTTGTTGGAAGAAAAAAAGGTTTTAAATAAATTTCTACTCTGGTTTCCAATTAAAAATGCTCCTTTCTAAACTCAACAAGGCTTTTTGTGGTTCCTATAATAGTTCCCAAGGCATACTGAGCACCTACACAAATGGGCAAGGCTCCCGTGCATGGCTTCTCAACGCATCACCTTCCGCAGTCTTCTCAGTGGTCCTGGGAGCCCGAGCTGTGATTGTGTCCAGCTTACAGATGAGGAAACTCAGGCTTGGAGAGGTTCAGACAGTGGGCCTGGCTCAAGCTGCTGATGAAAGGCAAAGCAAGTGTTTGAACCTGCCCCGGGAGCCCAGCATGTAGCCCGGTACCCACGAGCCCTTCAGATGAAAGATGATGGAGAATAAAATGTGCTGTGTCTTTAGATCGATATCTATGGGAGGAGGAGCAAGGTAGAGGGGATCAAATTTCAAGTTTAGATGACTATAAGTTGCAATTTTTTAAACTGATGAAACAAGATGTATCGTTTGGTCTTACGGAGCTTCCCACGGTCTGGACTTTGCTCACAGAATAGCTCAGTGCTTCCTGGCCCCCGTGTTTCCTGTACACCCATACTTGGGCCTCAAGGCTGGAGCAAATTCAGGTCTGATCTTTCTGACAAGACTTCACAGGCTGTGTGTCCTTCCAGCAGGACGTATCTGACGTCTGGCGGTGTCTTGTCTTGACGTTCACAGCCTTTGATGCCCAAGCCTTAGATCAATTAGCACGTCAAGGCTTGCAAATTGGTGCTCTTTTAGTTCAATCAGTTCTTTTATGTATTAGCTCCAGTCCTTCTGTATGGAGAGCTGTTCCCTCATTTATAATTTGGATACCCAGTCGAGCCCTTCTTAAGGAAGGCCGATTATGTTTTCCTGTTAATTATTTTCAAATAATTACTTGGTTCCCTCAGTTCAGTTCAGTCGCTCAGTCGTGTCTGACTCTTTGCAACCCCATGAATCGCAGCACGCCAGGCCTCCCTGTCCATCACCAACTCCCGGAGTTCACTCAGACTCACGTCCATCGAGTCAGTGATGCCATCCAGCCATCTCATCCTCTGTCATCCCCTTCTCCTCCTGCTCCCAGTCCCTCCCAGCATCAGAGTCTTTTCCAATGAGTCAACTCTTCTCATGAGGTGGCCAAAGTACTGGAGTTTCATCTTTAGAATCATTCCTTCCAAAGAAATCCCAGGGCTGATCTTCAGAATGGACTGGTTGGATCTCCTTGCAGTCCAAGGGACTCTCAAGAGTCTTCAACACCACAGTTCAAATGCATCAATTCTTCGGCGTTCAGCTTTCTTCACAGTCCAACACTCACATCCATACATGACCACTGGAAAAACCATAGCCTTGACTAGACAGACCTTTGTTGGCAAAGTAATGTCTCTGCTTTTCAATATGCTATCTAGGTTGGTCATAACTTTTCTTCCAAGGAGTAAACGTATTTTAATTTCATGGCTGCAGTCACCATCTGCAGTGATTTTGGAGCCCAAAAAAATAAAGTCTGACACTGTTTCCACTGTTTCCCCATCTATTTGCCATGAAGTGATGGGACCAGATGCCATGATCTTCGTTTTCTGAATGTTGAGCTTTAAGCCAGCTTTTTCACTCTCTTTCACTTTCATCAAGGGGCTTTTTAGTTCCTCTTCACTTTCTGCCAAAAGGGTGGTGTCATCTGCTTATCTGAGGTTATTGATATTTCTCCCAGCAATCTTGATTCCAGCTTGTGCTTCTTCCAGCCCAGCGTTTTCTCATGATGTACTCTGCATAAAAGTTAAATAAGCAGGGTGACAATATACAGCCTTGACGTACTCCTTTTCCTATTTGGAACCAGCCTGTTGTTCCATGTCCACTTCTAACTTTTGCTTCCTGACCTGCATATAGGTTTCTCAAGAGGCAGGTCAGGTGGTCTGGTATTCCCATCTCTTTCAGAATTTTCCACAGTTTATTGTGATGCACACAGTCAAAGGCTTTGGCATAGTCAATAAAGCAGAAATAGATGTTTTTCTGGAACTCTCTTGCTTTTTTGACGATCCAGCGGATGTTGGCAATTTGATCTCTGGTTCCTCTGCCTTTTCTAAAACCAGCTTGAACATCTGGAAGTTCACGGTTCATGTATTGCTGAAGCCTGTCTTCGAGAATTTTGAGCATTACTTTATTAGTGTGTGAGATGAGTGCAATTGTGTGGTAGTTTGAGCACAATTGGTTCCCTGGTATCTCGCAAAGATGATCAATGAGGTGTTTTTGGTTTTTTTATCAATAATTTTGAACCCAGATTTAAACACATTCAGTTTGTTTTAATGTATGGCCGATATTCTTCCTTTTGCTGTCCAGATTGTCTTATTTTATGCAAATAGGAGCCTCCTCGGGTTGACCCTAAGTACTTTTGACATACGCCTAGCAGTCTTTGGGCTTCCCAGGTGGCGCTAGTGGTAAAGAAAAAGTGAAAGGTAAAGTTGCTCAGTCGCATCCGACTCTTTGTGATCCCATGGACTATAACGTCCATGGAATTCTCCAGGCCAGAATACTGGAGTGGGTAGCCTTTCCCTTCTCCAGGGGGTCTTCCCAAGCCAGGGATCAAACCCAGGTCTCCCACATTGCAGGCAGATTCTTTACCAGCTGAGCCACAGTAGTAGAGAACCTGCCTGCCAATGCAGATGTAAGAGATGCTGGTTGGTAGTTTCCCTGATCCAATTTGGAATGATAGAATGTTCCAGATTTGAATATATTCCTTGTCCAGATCTGGGATCAGTAATTTCTCCAAGGAGTTGTAGTTCCTTTTAAGTGGAACACGGTATCAAAGGCCAAAATATGTGTGTTGAGTAAAGTGACTCTTGAACAAACCCATCAGAGGGCGTGATCTCAGAAATAGGGTTGTTATTGTGGAACACGTGTTTAGGCTTCAGATTTCAGGCTGCCATTGGGAAGTTGTTACACAATCGCTCCTCCACAGCATACTCCTCTATTTCTTAAAAGTATAGTAGCAAGATAGCTGTGGGAATGCCTGTTACAGGCCAGGCACCGGTCCTGTTCTCTGTTTAGAGGATCTTCTGCTTCTGATCATAGGAGCCAAGGTGATCACCCAGCTTTGTGTTATAAATAAGGAAGCTGAAGCTCAGAAAAACAAAGTAATGTGCTCAAGCTCAAACAATTAATAATTGATAGGACAAAGATTTGAAATGAAGACCTTTTTGACAACCAATTCCATCCTTCACATGTGGATGTTCTATTAAATGACAGATGAGAGGAATCCAACACTTAGTCCGATGAACAAGTCAAATGCTTGAGGTATATCTTGGAGTTCAATTTAGAAACAAAAAGTGCCTCTAAAATCTGGCAGCATTCCCCAGGCCAGTTATAAACTGTCCTTAAGCCCTTTCCTTGGGGAGTAAGTATACAGCCTCAGTAAGGAGCTGCTATGGTAGGAATGAAATTTGGATGTGTGTATATTGGTCCATGGGTGCCATTGACCTTCAGCTTGATGACAGCCTGAAAGCTCATGGAGGGGGAAGTGGTCTGTAAGTCAGGGAGATTCTGCGTGGGATTCTGAGTCCATTGTCTTCTCTTTAAAAAAAAAACAACTGTTTACTTATTTATGTTTAGCTGCGCTGGATCTTCATTGCTACACAAGGGCTTTCTCTAGTTGCAGCGCTTGGGCAGCCCTTTGCGGTGGCTTCCCTTGTTGCAGAGTATGGACTCGGCATGCCAGGGCTTCAGTAGCTGAGGCTCCCGGGCTCCAGAGCAGAGGCTCGGGAGTTGTGCACACAGGCTTAGCTGCACTGCGGCCTATGGAATCTTCCCGGACCAGGGATTGAACCCGTGTTCCCTGGCTGCCATACCTGGTGTATGTGAGGCTCTCAGTAAATATTTGCAGAGCGCAATAAGGAAATCATTTCATGTATTGCTCTTAAAGAAATCTTCTGTGAGGGTTAAAAGGGCTGTTTGTGTTTCTTGAGAGGAGTTTTTAGGTTGATATGAGTAAAGTATTGGAGTAGGAAATGGCAACCCACTCCAGTATTCTTGTCTGGAAAATTCCATGGACAGAGGCGCCCGCTGGGGCTCCATGGGCCCCCAAAGTCCATGGAGTTGCAAAGAGTCCCACTACTGAGCGCCCCCCACTGACCCCCACATTGCGAGGCAGATTCTTGTCCAGGGAAGCCCGGAGCCCACTGTCTTCTTATCTGCTTAACTTAGTCCTTGGTAAGTTTCCCCTAGTTTAGTGCTCAACTCTACACTGAAAATGATGCTTATTTTATTTTATCAGGAATTTCTGGGACGTGTTTAATGGGCAGGCTTTTAGGTTACCTGGTCTGTGGTGCTGTCTGGGACCTGTGCCTTTGTGTGAAGGCTCTTCTCCGTCTTTGGATATCTCGGAGGTTCTCCTGAGCACCGCTTCAGGGACACATGGGTGTCCGGGACCGAGAACAGGTGGTGGGGCTCTGCGCACCTGGAAACTGACTCTCAGTGTGGGGACACACAGGTGCCCGGGGCCAAGAGCGGATGGTGGGACCCCGTGCACCTGTGACTAGCGGTGTGGGGACACACAGGTGCCCAGGGCCGAGAGCGGGTGGTGGGGCTCCCCGCACCTGGAGAGTGACTCGCGGTGTGGGTACACACAGGTGCCCGGGGCCGAGAGCGGATGGTGGGACCCTGTGCACCTGTGACTAGCGGTGTGGGGACACACAGGTGCCCAGGGCCGAGAGCGGATGGTGGGGCTCCCCGCACCTGAGAGTAACTCGCGGTGTGGGGACACACAGGTGCCGGGGCTGAGAGTGGGGGGTGGGGCTCCCCGCACCTGGAGAGTGACTCACGAAGTGGCGTGGGCTGTCTCCTTGTCTCTTCCGGCCTTAGTTTGATCATCAGCGATGAGGATGATAACACTTGATTTTCAAGTTCTCATACCATAAAATTTTAATTTTAGCAGCATGCCGTGTGCTGTGCTCTGCTGTGTCTGGCTCTTCCCGGGGCGGTGCTGAGTCCTGGAGAGTGCGTGCGGAGCACCCCCAGGGCAGAGAAGAGAGGGCAGATGGGCCTGGAAGTAATGACAGTACCAGGCCGTCCGTCCCAGACGGCGTGGCCTGGGTGCTGGGGGCCGGTTGAACGAGCCCCCTGGGAGAAGCCTGGGAGATGTCCAGGGGTGTCAACATCTAACTGGGAACCCACGTGTGGCAAGGAGAACTTGTCCAGGCAGGAGGGCAGGGCAGCGTCTCCTCTGTGGATGCGAAGGCTTGGGGCCCAGGGCCAGTGCCGCTCACTCGGGGCCTGACACTCGACACTAGTGCCTCAGGCAGGGCGTGCATCTTCGGTGCAGCTCGGGAAGCCAGGTTATAGGCTGCTCACACGGGTGGGATGGCAGACCGTGGTGTGTGTGTGTGTGCACACACATGTATCTGTATGTGTGCGTGCATGTGCAGGAAGGGGTACCGCTGCAGCATCAGCCATGCAGCCCACTCTGGGGAGTCTAGACGTGCCTCTTCCCTGCCCATCCCGCCCAAGCAAGCAGGGCATGCAGCACAAGAATGCTGAAATGCAGGGTCCACTCCACACCAGGGCTAGAGATGGGCGAGGCGTCAGACACCCACTGGGCGCCAGGATGGGGCAGCACCAGTGCAGGGCAGGTGGAGAAGGTTCCAGGAGGATCCCCACACACAGCGATAGTGGGCGCATGAGAGAGGGGTGACACTGTGCCTTAAAGATGCAGGAAGCCATTAAAAAGAATGACATTGCCATTTGCAGCAGCATGGGTGGACCCAGAGATCGTCATAGCGAGTGAAGTAAGCCAGGCAGAGGAGAAATATCACGTGACATCCTTTATATGTGGAATCTGAGAAGAAATGATACAGATGAGCTCACAGAACAAAACTGACTCACAGACTTATGGTTGCCTGGGGGAAGGGATGGGAGGAAGGGGTAGTTAGAGTTTGGGGTGGACATGTACACACTGCTGTATTTAAAATAGATGGCCAACAAGGACCTACTGTATAGCACACGGAACTCTGCTCAAGGTTCTGTGACAGCCCTCGTGGGAGAGGAGTTGGGGGAGAATGGATGCATGTATGTGTGGCTGAGTCCCTTTGCTGTCCACCTGAAACTATCACAACACTGTTCCTCAATTATACCCTGATACAAGAATAAAAGGTTTTCCTTAAAAAAAGATGGGAGGGCGTTAGCTTTTCCTTAAGGACCCAGCCTTAGAGATAAACACCACAGCACGTTTAAACAGGCGTTTCACTTCCAGTTTGCTTACTTACTTGTTTGTTTGTTTCTTAGGGCCCCTCTGGACCACCAGGAGAGAAAGGTCCTCCNCACCCCCCCAGCCTCCCTTGACCAGGAAACCCCTGGAGGAGCTGTTTTCTGCACTGAGCCCGGCCCGCTCCCCAGGAGTGTGTTGAGTGTTTGGCCTCTGTCCACGGTGGCCTCTAAGCATGTGTTTTCTGCTTGCACTTCTTTTGCTTCTGTGTGATGCTGTCAGAACCGTGTGAGTTCCTGGGTATATCCCACACAACACCTCCTGCTGTTTTGCCCTCCTCTGTTTCAAAGTTGGTCCTTCTGCCTGTGTTTGGAAAAAGACGGCCCGAGTTGAAGATCAGATGTGTGAGTGTGTGTCCACATGTGCACACACACATACGCACTTTCAATTTTGTGTTTTGGAAAGGAGTTCTGAGAGGGGTGGCTTACTGTTCTGAACATTTGCCCCGGTTGATATATCCTGAGAAGCTCTGGGTCTTCAGCTGAGGTTGGAAGCCATGAGTTTTTGTTGGTGCCAGTCTTCACGATCTGGTGATCAGTTTTCTCCTGAGTTGCACTTGGCGGATAGAGAGGCTGAGGGAGAGAGTGGGCAGAGTGGATCAGGATTATGTGCTTAGCAGAATTAATGTTTTTCTTTCTTCTTTTAGGGTGTACCAGGAAATCCGGGAGAAAGAGGGCCTCCTGGCAAACCAGTATGTCATCTAACTGTTCTGGATGAATCTTGACCATCAGGGGTTCAGCCAGAATAAAATGCAACTCGGATGGCTCAAGAAGCTTTAAGAAGGGGCTTTATACAGAGCTGTGGGCGGAGGAAACTAATCAGAGGTGGCTGTGATGCCCAGAGATAAACACAGAGGGAAGCCAGTACCACCTTGAGCCCATCTTCAGCGCCAAGAGAAAGCGGCAACAGTGGGGACGGGGCTGCCAGATGGGAGTGGAAATTGTGGGTTCAAAGCCACTGCCAGGAAGCCTGGCCAGAGGCTGGGAGGGAGCAGTGCCCCCCTCCCGGTTTCCCCATGTGCCTCTCTTTGGGCCAGATCACCTGAGCACCAGAGGCAGGGAGTCCCTGATACCCCCAGGACTTGGAGCGGTACAGAAAGGGATGGATGGGGACCTGGGGGTGAGCAAATGGACAGGAGCCACTTGTCCATGGCTAGTTCCTCACTGGCCTGTGTCCTGCCCTTTTTCTCAGTAATGTCGGTTCCTTCTGGCTTCCCCTCTGTTAGAGTAGAAGCTTCCTTTCTTCTCTCCTAAGGAGAGCTACAGGAGCTTGCGCAGGACGAGACAGTCCTGAGCGTCTGGTCCCAGGCAGCATGGCCATGCTCTCGGCTCTGGCAGGCTTCCCTCATGTGCAGTGAATCCCCTCTGGGAACCCAGGCCCCAGATTAAGTTACCAATGCCAGAGATGCTCCAAAGGCTTAGCCAGCTAACCAGGCTACCGGTGGGCCCTCCAGGGAAGGAGCAATGAGGATGAGTGGGTCTGGGTGGGCAGGAAGCTTCTGGGAAGATACAGGAGAAATCAGCCCTTTGAAACCTGCTGCCCAAGAAGGAAGAGACAGTGGCAGCCATGACTGGGGAGTCCCAGGCCTTGAGACTGGTTTCAGAAGCCAGGGAACTCCCTGGGCAGAGGTTTGCCCTCAGGATGGCCGTCTGTCTGCTCTGTGAGCCTGGCCTGCTGCAAGTGTCAGTCAGGCAAAGAGCCAAGACCTGGAGGCCCCTGAGGGTGTGAGCGTCTGTCTCTGGGAACAGCAGACACCTGGACGGGCACCCTGGTCTCCTAGAAGGGTCCTGAAACTTCACTAAGACTCGCCAGAAGGGTGAGAGAAAAGTCTCGCTGGAGATTGGGGGTACTTATTCATATGCTCCTCCTCCTCCACGGAGTCAGATTTGCAGCAGCCAAGTAAAGCTCACAGAATCCACCCTGGTACCCAAGTGCCAGGCCCTGGTGAAGTGGATAGAAGAGTAAGGTTCAGGCCAAAGGCTGAAGGGGTTCATTTGACCTCTGCCAAATCCAGACTGCAACACCTCTGCAGAGAGAAGTGGGTCCGCAGAGTCCAGTGGACAGGATGGGCTCGCCTTGATGTGTCTCAGCTGGTTTCCGGCAGAGACTGAGAGCGCATCGGTCTCTCTTTACTATAAGTTCACAGAACACCCTCCCCCGACGTGGTCCCGGGTACTGCTGAGTCGCTGTCAGGGTCTCTGGTCTCGATAATCAGATGAGTCACATGCTCAGGGGTCCCCAGGACTCCCCTAAGGTTCAGTGACTCACCAGAAGGGCTCCCAGAGCTCGGGAGAGCTGTTACACTCAGGATGATGGTTTATCCCAGGGAAGGAGCCCCCGAGACACGAGGCTGAGGCCTCCACGTGTCCCTTCCCCACACTCGGCTCTCCCAGGAGTTGTGTGTAATCCGAGTCCATGGGGGTGATCCTGAGTGGTCTGAAATTCAGTGGGTGTTGCCATCGAGGGACACTCCTGGGTGGTCTTGGTTACTCCACTCTCCCTGCCTCCCAGAGGTCAGACTGGCCCCAGGCCCCCACCCTGGAGGACATTGTTAACTATATGGCCCAAGGCTCTGGGTAAACAAAGGCACTCTTACCAGGCAGGGCATTCCAAGGACTTAGTAGTCATCTCTCCAGAGCAGCCAGGGCCAGACCTGTCTTGGGAATATTCAGGGTTGGGACAACCAAGGCCTCTCCTGCGGTCGCCAGCCCTCCGAGGGTGGACAGTGGGCCCTGGGTGGGGTTCCCCCAGGGCTGCACGCCTAGAATCCTTGTAGCAGGAGCCCCCTGTCTACCCTTGGGTGCTCTACAAGCAGAGCCTTTGGTGGGGATTCTTGTGCCTAATGACTGATTAAGGTGAAACCTGGTAAGATTGAAGAAAACAGGGCACGGTGGGGGAAGAGGTGGTCCAAGCTGTGGGGTCAGCCGGAATCTAGCCTCAGCCTGATCCCACAGGGAGCTCTCGGGTGTGGACAGCAAACAGAGCTAGCCTGGCAGGAAGCGGTTCTTGCTCACCTCCACATCAGCCATCATCAGTGGCTGTGTAGCTGACGTCTCTGTGACCAGCCAGCAGCGTCCTGGCAGCAGGTGGTTGGTGCCCAGGAGGTAATGATGGCCTGGGCAGGGCACAGACTCTCTCTTTCCACCCCAGCACTTCCCACCTGTCAACAACCGACTGGCCACTGGCCCCGCACCGGCCTTGCTCCTGTGTATTCAGACCTCTCTCAGGAGGCCCACAGAAATGGGTCACAACAGGGTAGTAATTAAATTATCCCCCAGGGCACACTGTACCTAGATGGGAAATCCACCCCTTCTTCTCTCTCTTCTAACTGATGCCCAGCCGTGCTCATAGAGCTCTAACAACTCTACAGAGGGCTCAGATGACAGCGGAAAAATAGCCCCAAGAATACAAGGCCAGCAGTATAAAAATCTCCCAATTTGTAAAAGAAGAAAAAAAAACTCCCAATTTGGATAGTATGAATCTTGCGTTATTAACTTGCCCAGGAAAACATTCAATGTCAAAATAAAACCCCTCTCCCCTTTTAAAGGTTTACTCAGTTAGCATGTGGCACAGATTGGCCTTCCTCCCCAGGGTCGGTCTCCGATAACTGAGGGTGTTCTAGGCTTTGTCCGGCAGATGCAGCCTAGACAAGCTTTCCCTGCAGGCGAGGGGCCCCTTCAGAACCTCCGACTCTGACTCAGTCTGACCCCAGTCTCTCTCAGGTGGTGTCCTCTTGCAACCCAGGGCAGTGATTGAATACTTGAGCATTTCAGCTTAGGAAGCATGACGTACACCCAGCCAGTGCCAAGGTTATCCTATGCAAACTCACACAATGCCTCTGCCACTGTCTGCAGCCACAGGATGTGGCAGAAACCCCATGGAGTCAGGGAAAGTGGGGAAGCCAGGAAATTGTCTCTGTAACAGGCTAGACTGGATAAACCTGGACTCAATTAGAAGGAACGAGCCACCACAAGCCTAATAGTGGTCCCAGGCTTCCCACATTCTGGAGGAAGCCTGCCACCTTCCCTCTGGACTGTGGGCTCTCTGGCACTCCTTGTCCACTGCGACGTGCAGAAGTTTGCAGAGCAGCGCGCCAGTGTCCAGTCCTTCCTGAGAATTCCTCACCCCTTCAGCATCTGCCTTTGCATTTCCATTTTCCTTCCCAGCTTTGTGTCCCTTGCACTCCGGGGTGAACCCAGCCTCCACACCACTTGGGCTCTGGGCCAGCCACAGTCATAACACGCCACTTCCCAACTCACCGTGGGCTTGAGTGTGAACTCAGTGACCTGCAGACTCCTTCACACCTTCAGAGGCTTTGTAATTACTCCTGATTTCTGAACTCTCCTTCCTGAAGTTAGAGACTTCCAACTCATAAAGACGAATGAGGCTTAAAATGCTATTTCACCTGGGAGAGCTGAAGGGATTGCTTTAGATTCATAGTAGATTGTGAATGACAGACAGCAGCAGCTATGACCCACCTGGAGTAAAGGACAACCTGCCCCCTTTGTCTTCCACAGTACCCATAGGACCTGCTGGTGGTGATGGAAGAGGGAGGAGGGGCCAGCAGGAGAGAGAGAGGGCTGGGAAGACCGGGACCAGAAAGTCTGATGTTAGGACTGCTCAGAAGAGTTTGCCTGTGGTTCCCAAGTGTGGGGCGTAGACCAGGCTCTTTGTCCTGTGTAGACATGTCACCTGTTACAGTCACATTTTGAAGGCTACTCACTGCAGAAGCATATGGAATATGCAGTGTGCACTCATGTGTATGTATTTATTTATTTTTACTTTGACAGGGCCCCTCTTCAGTACTGTCTCCAGGGGACGTAAATCTCTTGGTGAAGGTAAAAACGTAAATGTGCATGCGTTTTGGGAGTTGTGACGGGGAGACTGGAGATGTGAATATTATGGTCTTTTTTTTTTTTTTGGTCTGAACAACTATGTTAGAGTATAAACAACTATAACAACATTTGTTGAGAATGTGCCGTGCCAGCCATGTGCTAAAATTCACTGTCCAGCACAGAAGCCACTGGCCACATGTGTGAATTTAAACTTGTTTAATTTAATGAAAAAAAGAAAAGATTCCAGTCTTTGGTCACACTAGTTACATCCTAAGTAGTTACTCGCCACCTGTGGCTAGTGGCTGTCTTATTGGACAATAAGATCCGTTGTCACGGGAAATCCTTCTAGGTGGTACTATGGTTAATGCTTCACATGCATCTCTTATGTCTGCAATTGCTCCATGAGGTTGGTAACATTTACGTTCTCGTTTTGCTTGTTAGTCGCTCAGTCATGTCAGACTCTGAAACCTCATGGTCTGCAACCTGCCAGGCCCCTCTGTCCATGGGATTCTCCAGGCAAGAACACTGGAGTGGTTAACCATTCCCTTCTCCAGGGGATTTAAAGACTATCCTGGTGTGTTTCTGGTGAAGTTAGCACATCCGGCGATTAACCAAAAGGTTGGTGGTTTGAGCCCACCCAGGGATGTGTGTCACCCTTTATAGGGCTTCCCTGGTGGCTCAGACAGTAAAGAATCTGCCTGCAATGCAGAAGACCCGGGTTTGATCCCTGCATCTGGACGATCCCCTGGAGAAGGGAAGGGCAACCCCCTTCAGTATTCTTGCCTGGAGAATCCCATGGATAGAGGAGCCTGGTGGGTTATAGTCCATGGGGTCACAAACAGTCAGATAAGACTTAGTGACTAGCACTTTGTTTGTTAGAAACCTGAGTCACATGAGGGTCATCGACTTTCTGGGAATAGAATCCACTCCTCAACGAGCCCAGAGACTGACTTTGGACCCCACACAGGACTGCGTCCTAGGGTTCTGAAAGGACAGTCCTGGGCAGAATCCAGCAGGTTGGGTGAGGATCCTGCTGGTGCCAGGTCCAGGGCGCGAGTGCCAAGCGGTGGAGTGAGCTGCCGGGCCCTTGGCCAGGTGGAGTCTGGATCCGAGCGCAGACGGAGCTCATCGTCAGAACCACAGCACCCTCTCCCCGGGGAGCGGGAGCCAGGAGCTGAGAGAGCTCGGTTGAGATAGGGCGAGGAGAGTTGGCTGTCTGGGAGCTTGGCCAGGGACCTTGGGTCTTGAATGGAGAAGGGGGACAGGCAGGACAGGGCGGGTAAGATCCATGTTTCCGGAAGAGCGGTCCTGTGGCCACGCACGTGGGGGACCGTTTGCTGCCTCTGTTCTCAGCCTTGGCCTGAACTTTGGGTGGAGCCCAGCCGTGCCTTTTGTGTGACCGTCCCCCCACCCCCTCATCTCCTGTCTTCTAAAAACCACTTGGGAGGCATTTGAAAGCACCTGGTTGTTGCATGAGCGCAAGAGAGGAGAGCAAAAGGAAAAAGGGAACCTCAGAAGCCTGGGGCTTTTCATCTCTCTACAGATTGAGATGCCTTGATGGAAAATGATACATTTTACTTAAAACAGGAGTGGAACAATCTTTCTTGATTTTTACTGACAAGAGGGAGACTTTTTTTTTTTTTTTTACAACCAGGACATGACAAGAAATCACTATCTATTGCTTCAAGTCCTATTTGTACAGGCTTTTTAGTCTAGGTGCTTTTTCCCTAATTCTGTCCCACTGGGAAGGCAGTGGGTTTGCCTGGGTTCTTGTCCCCCACCTTCCCTTAAGGATTACAGCCTCAAAGTGTCCCAGTCTTTAAGGCAGAGATAAAAGGAGTGACTGCTGTGCATTGAGACAGATGTTTAGTCAAATTGATACTTCTGACCTGCCAAAGGATATAGCAGTCAGGAGCTGCAGAGAGAATGCGAGCACCTACATTCAGGGCAGCACCTGAGACTCCCTGGCCTTCCAGAGCTGTGCTTGCCTGGAAACTCTGTAGATGGGAGCCTGGCCCTCGTGGGTCTGCCCAGGTCTGCAGACTCACTGTCCTGGCTCCCTAGTTTATAACCACCCACTGCCATCTTGATGTCGGTTAAAGCCTGATGGGCTGTCTGGTCCAGGTGGCTAGTGGGGGGGATCCCTCTCTTGCTGAGAAGGCATCTTTCATTACAGAAAATTTGCCTCCTCCTGGTCATTGGAAGACTGCCTGAGTAGAAACTTCGTATTCTAAGAGTTCCTGTTTACTAAACTTCCATGGTTGGATCTGTGCCTGAGAGGTCCTCCTCAAGGCCTCTCCATTAGATGATTCCCAGGATAAATATTGTTTCACCCAATCCCTGCCAACCCGGTTACTGCTGTTGTTCAGTCACTCAGTCGTGTCTGACTTTGTGACCCCATGGACTTGAAGCACGCCAGGCTTCCCTGTCCTTCACCATCTCCCAGAGTTTGCTCAAACGCATGTCCATTGAGTCAATGATTCCATCCAACCATCTCATCCTCTGTCATCCCCTTCTCTTCCTGCCCTCAATCCTTGCCAGCACCAGGGTTTTTTCCAATGAGTCGGCTCTTCACATCAGGTGGCCAAAGTATTGGAGCTTCAGCCTCAGCATCAGTCCTTCCAATGAATATTCAGGGTTTATTTCCTTTAGGATTGACTGGTTTAACCTCCTTGCTGTCCAAGGAACTCTCAAGAGTCTTCTCTAGCACCACAGTTTGAAAGCATCAATTCTTTGGTGCGCAGCCTTCTTTATAGTCCAACTCTCACATCCATACATGACTACTGGAAAAACCATGGCTTTGACTAGATGGACTTTGGGTACTATTACCTGCTGCCTTTTGCAGAGCAGAAGGTAGGTATGGATGGGCCAGACACTTGTTCAAGGTGACAGAGCTGGATGGTGGCAGAGCCAGCACTCACTCCCAGTGTGACTAGCTCCAGTTCCTCATGCTCTCGACCCCTCTGCTACGAGACCTCGTCTCTGCGTGTATCTGCGCTTCCTGACAGCCACCTGATGCAGAACAGGCAGGCAGTGAGTTCCTTGGCTGTCAGCTCAAGGTGTGAGGTACAGGCTACACACTTGGCATGAATGTGCACTGAAGGTTCAAGAATCCAGAAGTTGGCATGAGATGATCTGGAGATGATTTCTGTGCCTGGCAAGAGACCGCAGCATCCCTCCAGGGTGATGCAGTTTTGAGTGCTTGCTTGGTCTGCTGTCCTGCACCAAATACGATGACACAGGGTTTGCTGAAAATGTCTCAGGAAATAGGAAGGGGATGGAGACAAAGGGGAGTCTGCATTTACACGCTGGAGCTTGCCACATGCTAGGTGCTTCATATGTATTAAATTTTGCACTCTTCCCCCAAGGTAGGAGAAAGAGCCTTGTTAACAGATATGGCAGTGACTCCAAGAAACTAAAGTGGTTTGCCTGAGATGACTCAGTGAAGTGGGAGAGTTGGGAGCAGAATTGATGATCAGGGTCATCTCTGATCTGCCAGTGGGACAAAGGGAGGAAAATTAGAGCTGAAACCATGGGGATGCACATGGCAGCTGAAACTCCTGTGTTCTCGCCATGTATTTCTCCCCAGAATCTGAGGTTCTCATCTCATAGATAGGGAGACTGAGGCTTGGAAAGGTGTAGCCGTGAACCCCAAGTGAGCAGAGGCTTCACTGTGGTCTGGGCAAGCCCGTCCAGCTGGACACAGAACTCTGGCTGGTGATGGGGAGGGAGAAAATTCCACCTATGGGTCCTCTTAAGTTCCTGTGGTTGGACTAAAAATTGGCACAAGACATTAACGGGAGCAAAATAAGTTTTAATTTGTGCACATGGATGTCTCCTAGAAATGAGACCTAAAAAGAGGCCAAAACAGGCAGCTTTCATACTTCGTAGATAAAGAGAAAAGACATTTGTGAGGAATTGACAGGGCAAAGAAACATAGGCTTTGGGTGCTTAATTAGTGAAGACTTTAAGCAGAGGTTGGGTTCAAGGTAGTAAAACTGAAGATTTATATAGGCTTCTTGGCCCTGAAATCCCTGTTTCTGGGGATAAAGGTGTCCTCCCACCTCCAACTGCAGGGAAAGCCCCTTTCACGTGATAGGTTTATTTCCTGTTTTAAGGAAGACAGAAGTATCAATGTCTGTCTTACACTGACCATTTCTTAAGTAACTTTAATTCACAATAATTAATACGCCACTGAGATGTGTTTGGGGGCAGTCCGCCTGGGTCCCAGTGCTAATGTCCAGATGAGTGAGGTGTCCCAGGTCAGGAGGGGCTGGGGTCCCAAGGGCACAGGGGCAAAGGGAGCCTTGGTGGGAGAGTGGGTCGGGGGCTGGTCTTGCCCTGTGAGCACTGGATTCCAGGTCCGTATGTTAAGTCCAGCCCCTTTTCTAGCAAGTCTGAGGGCTGCCCTGGCCATCAGGGAACAAAGCTCACAGGACGTGTGACTAAGACATGCTCAGGCCGACTTATCCACACCAGAAATTGACAAGAAATGAGAAAACAGTGAGATCTTGTCTTAGATGCAATCACTTTCTGCTGTGGATCCCACTTGTTCCCTCCAAGTCCAAAAATTCTTAGTGTCTGGACATCCTTCTGCAACCAACCTAGCCCCGCTTCCATGCATCCTGTGTCTGGGGTTGCCCTATTTCACAGATATATCCTATTTGAAGCAACTATAGAGACAGTCTAGGAATAGAAGAGTTTCTCCTTAGTCTGCCACCCTTCTAAACAGTAGCAACTGAAGACAGTGCCCTTCAACTCACCTCATTTGCCATTTCTTCACATGTCCAACATTTCGTTCCCCTCAACATTTCAACCAGCTTCTGAAACCACCCACTAAAGGGACATGGCACTAGGCGTGTGAAGGTCAATTGGTGGTGGTTGATTGGGTTGGCTGAGCCCCTCATGGAGCTCATGCTCTGTGGAAGATTATTTGCTATAAATTGGACATGCAGAGATAAAGCAACTCTACTTCTGTTCTCGAAGAGCTCACATTTTTTTTTTTTTTTGCTTGGTGGGGAGGGCATGGAGCTATAAAGAGATCACTCTGTAGTGAGGTGCTTCCGTAGCAGGAATTCCTGGGTCCTCAGGGGCAGAAGCAAACCCCCAGTGTGAAGCAATCAGGAGGGCTTCTTGGAGTAGGACACCTCTAAAGAAACATCAAAGATTGAGTAGGCGTGAGCACCTAAAAGGATGGTGGACTGCTCAGAGTTGCTTTTTTGTTGATGAAAGCCCATCCATCCTGAATTAGAGATCAAGATGAGTATCGGGCCACCTGAGACATCACCCGCTGTGAACGTGAGCAAGTCTTTGCCCATTTCTCCAGTAGAGTGTAACGTGAGCAAGTCTTTGCCCTTCTCTCCAGTGGAGCGTAACATGAGCAAGTCTTTGCCCTTCTCTCCAGTGGATCATCCCAAGGGCCCGAGTTAGCGCATTTGCTGGTGTCAGTTGGTGCCATGGATCCATGAGCTCTTCCAAGACAGCTGTTTCCTGTGGTCTTGAAGCAGAAGAGTGCAGCGCCCAACAGCGAGGGAGCCGCTGGCTGAGTACATGAATTCCTAACAACAGCCGAATGCTCTGGAAATGATGTGGCACTGTTCCGAGAGCCATCCTTGTTTTACTTTATTTAACCTTTATCACAAGGAGGGAATCAGGGAAGAAGACAGGATTAGAGTAAAGGCATGAAAGGAGCACTGTGGTAAAGAATCCGCCTGCAATGCAAGAGATGCAGGAGATGTGGGTTGGATGCCTGGGTCAGGAAGATCCCCTGGAGGGAGACATGGTAACCCACTCCAGCATGCTTGCCTGGGAAATTCCATGGACAGAGGAGCCTGGCGGTCTACAGTCGATGGGGTCACAAAGACTCGGACATGACTGAGCACAATGACAGCACAAGGAAGGAGCAGTCCAAGACGCCGGGGTGTGAGTTGGACGAGAGTGTGGCCAAGCCAGTGAATTTCATTTGGGGTTTACTGTGCTCCAAACTGTAAGATCTGGGGATGACACAGACAAGCTCAAGAATTGGTTCCCTGGGCTTTAAATTCACTCCAGGGACAGAACTCACCTGTCTTAGAGCCGAGGAGCAAAGCTCCATTCCAGAGAGCCTTGATTAAATACCTACTTTGGACTGAGAAGGGCTTCCCTTGTGGCTCAGCTGCTAAAGAATCCGCCTGCAATGCAGGAGACCTGGGTTTGATCCCTTGGTTGGGAAGATCCCCTGGAGAAGGGAATGGCTACCCACTCCAGTATTCTGCCATGGAGAATTCCAGGGACTGTATAGTGCTTGGGGTTGCAATGAGTCGGACACGACTGAGCGAGTTTCACTTGGACTGAGAAGGATGCCAGGTGATACTTGGTGTGTGTTACAGTGAGCAAGACCTCAGGGAGGGGGTTGCCTCTTACGTTCTTTATTTTGCTTCTTTGTTCAGAAACCTCTTAGGTAAACCTGAGAGACAGAGAATTCAGCCTCCAGCATCGTTTTGTCTCTGGCTTTAGGGACAAAGCATGCTGTTTCTTACAGTACTAAATGCTTGCTTTCAATCTGTACTGTGAATATTTTTAGATGTTCACAGGCATCGGTACATGTGCTTTCGACATCTTGATCTTGGGCTACATTTCGTCCATTGGCCGGAAGTAGGGAGACGTGCGGTAATAATACAGATAGATCAATGCTGAAACCTAGTTTCAGCAAGAACAAGAGAGAAAAACATGAAGTTTGACACAGGCTATGTGGGTAATGACTCCATCTACCGGTTTGCTTTTTCATCATTTGCTGGCTTCCTCCTGTCTGGAGGGGTTGGAGCTATGAGTCACCTTTTGTTTTACAAGTAACTGTATTATCATGTTATTCTTTCTCTCAGGACGTGTGCAATGACTGTCCCCCAGGCCCCCCAGGCCTCCCTGGTCTTCCAGGTTTTAAAGGGGACAAAGGTCTCCCAGGAAAGCCAGGGAGAGAAGGCACAGAAGGGAAAAAGGTAGGAACAAAAGAGGAGACTTCGTTTTTATCATTGGGATGAAATGAATCATCTTGGCGATGCCAGCACTGCCTCTCTGGTACCCGCTGGGAGGCGAGGATCATTGGGGTCACCTTGGGGACTGGTTCCTGCACCGCTTACCACTTTGGGGGTGGGTTATACCCTTGAATGCACAGCCACACACCCTATCACCACCCGCCTTTGCTCAGACACGCTGACGGTCAGGCAGGGACCTGGGAATCCCATGGGAAATGAGTGAATGATATGGAAGTGGACATCTTGCTGACAGTGCCATATGTCAGGTCCAGACACTTATTCCTGCTGTTTTTTCTTTTTTACTCCCTGTTCCTGCTGCAGGGGGATGCTGGGCCCAGAGGCCTCCCAGGGCTCCCAGGAATAGCTGGACCACAGGTCAGTGAACTGTCATAAAACTCATGTGTATCTGTTCTCATCTCACTGGTTAGCCTAAGTTTGAGGAAGAGTGATGCCCAGTGTAACGGGATCATGGTTTTAAAATCAGAAAACCCACATTCAAGGTCTCTCCTTTGCTCTGGCTGTCTCAGTGACCTTGGGAATGGGCACTTTAACTTGTTGAGTCTCAGATTGCTCATCTACAAATACCCGAGTGGTTGGAAGTATAGATGAGCTACTGGATAGGAATGTGTAGTGATGGAATGTGTAGTGATAGGAATGTGACGTGGACTTTGGGGTCAGATAACTCTGAATTCGAGTTGAGTCATTGTTTCTGTGTGACCTTAGGCAAAATCTTTGATTTCTCCAACCACTAATGATGTGAATAAAAACAACTGCAGAGAGAAGTGAGAATTGAACATATCATACAGAAAAAGAACTTAGCACTCAATAAAAGGATTATTAGGGTGCTTGCTTCGGCAGCACATACACCAAAATTGGAATGGTACAGAGAAGATTAGCATGGCCCCTGCGTAAGGGAGACACGCAAGGTCGTGAAGCGTTCTGTATTTTTAGATGTATGGAGAGAGTAACATGGAAACTTATATTACCATATGTAAAATAGATAGCCAATGGGAATTTGCTGAATGGCTCGGGAAACTCCAACAGGGGCTCTGTATCAACCTAGAGGGGTGGGATGGGAAGGGAGATGGGAGGGAGGTTCAAAAGGGAGGGGATATATGTATACCAATGGCTGATTCATGTCGAGGTTTGACAGAAAATAGGAAAATTCTGCAAAGCAATTATCCTTCAATAAAACATAATTTTTAAAAAGAGTGTTATTAGGAAAGTGCTATAGAAATGCAGTGGGCATCATTCACTGTGCTGTGAATGACGAGACACCTGTCTGGAACAGGCAGCATGGCTCTGTAGGTTCACGGAGCTCGGAGGCTGGCATGGGAGGGGGGAGCCGGGCACGCAGCTGTGGAACAGGCAGGCATCAGGGCTGCGGCTCTCAGGCCCTCGGTCATGACCGTGTTCAGTGCTAAGGGGGAGAGAGTGTGTAGGCTGGGTTGTAGGCAGGGAGCGGGCATCCACACTGCCCTGGGGGCTCTCTCTGCCCCCCCTGCCAGCTCTGTGCTGCTGTGAGCTCTGCACATCGCTCCACCCCAGCGTTCAGGGACACGCATGTCACTGTGTCACTGTGCTTCTCTGGGACTCCGTATGGCTCCTCTGACCGGGGTTGCAGCATGAAATTGTCCGTGGGAGAGAGACCACAGGGGCAAGACCCTTGGGGTGGGAATCCAGTCTCAGCAACAACCGTGGGCTGGCTTCTTGCCTCCCGGCCCTTCCCGTTCCTCCTGGTGAACGAGGGGCTGTGAAGGCAGAGACCCTCCGGGCTTCTGGCCCTGATGGTTGCTCAACGATGCGCCTGGCGCGTTGTAAGCCCTCCATCAGTGCCTGGGCCAAGACTGAGGTGAGGACCAGGGTGGAAGGTGTAACCAAGCTAAATGAGACTCTAATGCAGTATTGTGAAATGTTTAAAATGAATGAAGGAGATCCATGAGGAACAAAATACCAAAATGTTAAGTCAAGATGAGACCCAGCCTACGTGAGACCCTCGTTTTCCTTATAGACAGTGCTCAGTCGTGTCCCCTTGTCTCATGGTAATTTCTGCCCCTTGGGAGCCCTGTGTTTATTTCCATTTTCATATTTTGTTCATCTTGCATTATTTTGCATTAATTTTTTATTAGAAAAGAAAAATATTTTTAATCACTTAAAAAATTTACCATTTAAAACATGTAGTATGATTTTCTAACTTAAATACAAACATATTCAGAAGTTCTCAAGTAGGAAGGGATATAGATTTATACTGAATAGGTGATGAAATTCTCCCATTTTGCATTAATTTTGACTTTTAAAAATATGTCATTGACATATTCTTTATCTCTGATCTGAGGTTTATGGGGCCCCCGGGTGAGTGCTCACTTGCCTCACCCTAGGCACAACCTTGAAAGATGGGGTTGGAGCCATTATATTTGCTGTTAAAAGGTAAGGAGGCAAACAAAAATACTGAGGTGTGACACCAGCTGGGAGCCTGTTGGGTGTCAGGATGGAAAACAGCCAGGTGTCCCAGGCCCCGGCTGGCAGGTTAAAAGAACTCGGGTTTGTTGTGCAGAGACTTTGAAGTTGTATAGGGTTTTGACAAAACCAAGACTCCTGCTTAAGACATCAGGTCTCAGTGTAGATAGAACTGGAGGTTCTGCCCTGGGGAAGTGTTAGGCTAGGAGACACGGGCACAGCTGAGCATCCTCTGTGCTATTTCCTGAGGATTCCCCTTCTTTTCTGGGGTCGTAAGTGGTGGCTAAGCTCCTTGCTTGAAGGATTCTGCAGGTGGGTCATTTCAGCGGATCCTCAGTATGTGACCTTTGCTGTCAGCTTGCCAGCTTCTGGGTGCTACTTCTGCCACATGATAACCTTCATTCAGAGAAAGGAAAGCAGATCAATCAAACAGATAAGGCGTTCCCTCCACTAAGGAGGAATTGTTTTCTCAATCAGCCCAACCACTCCTGAAGGGCTGGTGTCGTGGGATAATGACTCTGCCTTTGTTCTTTTATAATTCCCTTCAAGGGAGGGTTTGTTCCTCTTCAGAGTCAGAGAAAGTCAAAGAAAGCTTCCATCCAGGAAAAGAACAGAAATCAGTGCTGCTTCTGAAAAACAGGGTGTTTTGTTTCTCTGCTTGGGAGTTTGTGCTGGCCTTGTTTTCAGGGTCACCCTACAGAGTGAGATCTCCCAGAGCTGCAGGACACATTATACCTAGTGTATTAAGGGCCAGAGACCAGTTTACCTGATTTATAATGTCATCTCCTATGATGGTGAGCATCGTCCTTGGAGGCAGAGATAGTGTTCTGTTTTACATATTAGAAAACAAAGGTTTGGCAAGGTTAAATGCCAATATTACAAAACCACTACAAAACTAGTAGGTCAAAGTGAGTCCTCGAAGTCCAGGTCCCAGACCCCCACTAGTTAGTATGCTGTTACACCTCCAGGAGGGGCTTCCCTCAGCAGTAAAGAATCCATCTGCAAACAGGAGATGCAGGCTTGATCCCTGGGTGGGGAAGATCCCCTGGAAAAGCAAATGGCAACCCACTCCAGTATTCTTGTCTGGAATATCCCATGGATAGAGGAGGAGCCTGGCAGGCTGCAGTCTACGGGATCCCAAGAGTTGGACACAACTTAGTGACTAAACCCAGTAATGCTATCACCAACACCAGCACCAAGGAAAGCGCCCAAGGAGACTCAGAGCTTCTGTCTATTGATTCACTGGTACTGACTCTTAATAGCTTTCCCTTCCTTACCAACTGTGGCTGGGAAGATGAATTGCACTTGTTCAGTCACCCAGTCATGTCCAGCTCTTCACGACCCCATGGACTGTAGCATGGCAGGCCTCCCTGCCCCTCACCATATCCTGGAGCTTGTCCAAGACCAAGCCCATTGCATCAGTGATGCCATCCGGCCATCTTATCCTCTAACCTGCTCTTCTCCTTCTGCCCTCAGTCTTGCCCAGGATCAGGGACTTTTCCAATGAGTCAGCTGTTTGCATCTGGTGACCAAAATACTGGAGCACCAGCATAGATCTTTCCAATGAGTATTCAGCATTGATTTCCTTTAATATTGACCGGTTTATCGTGCCTGGGGACCCACAGGCTTGCCTTGGTTTTTGGCTCCAAACTCAAGCCTGTCTCTGTGCTCTTCGTTCAACCCATGCCTCTCTCTAGAAAACAGAACAGAGGGCTGTTTCATTTCCTTTCTGTTGAACTTGGCTTATCAAACAGGATCTCTGTCAGACTTGCAGACCTCATGATTAATTTGTAAATTGAAAACGCTGCCCACAGTGGAGTATTTATGGTCATTGTTAGTGTCCTTTTATAACCAGAGGCTCTAGGAATTCTCTGGTCACAGGCTTCATCAGGAAGGTTTGACTGTTTGTGACTGTGATTCAACATCTGGGGACTCAGGCTTCCCGAGATTTTTCCTGCTTATTTGCAGCTGCTGTCTTTGGATCTTGGGTCTGGGGAGGTAAATGACACCGTCAGCTCCAGAGCTTCATTCTGGAGCTTTCAGACTGCGTACAATACTAACTAAGTGGAGGAAGCTGAAAGCAGTGGCTCCCATTATGATCACCATCCATGTAGAGGAAAAAGAAGTGAGATTGTCATCAGACCATGACTTTCTAATGAGTCAGATGTAAAAGCCCCTTTGAGTTTGGAAATGCTGATTATTCTATCCTTCGTGAAAACCATGGTTTTCTTCTTGTCCACATGTCCACACATCATGTAGTGGGAAGTGCAGGCACTGGGGATGCTAGGTGAGTAGAAGACCTCATTGGAGGTTCTGGACAATCCTGGGAGGTGGACGTAAAACCTCTTTTGCTGTTATTAGAACTGCCAGAAAAGGCCCTGGAATCCCATTCTTCCCAGAAGACAACCCAGAGCCATTTAGTCCATGCTCTCCTCAGGAGAAGTCTCTATTCATCCACAGCTGCCTCAGTCCTGAGAGATTCCCACCAGGCATGCCCTTAAACATCTCCCTTCCAAGTCAGGAGGAATAGCGTTAGGTCGGATATGGGCCACGTCTTCTAGGGCCTGATGTGTTGGAGAAGAAAGATCTAGAAGGTGATGACTCTAAGCCAAATCAGACTGGGGCCATGGCCGTCGAGAGCAGTGAGTGGTCAGTGGTTCCCCAGCCTGGGTCTGCCTCTTACTGGCTGAGTGAATTGCACTGACTGATCATAAGACTTGGGGAACCGGGACTTTTCTGCAGCTGGGGTCCCTCATCTGTAAAAGGACTTCATGGCTCATCTCACAGAGAGGACATGAGGATTAAACAAGGAAACATTTACGAAGCGCCAGGCATGGTGCCCAGCACATAGGTAGGAAGTGCTGGATGCATGTAACTGTGGATGGTCCTCCTTACCGTTCCTTCTTTTGAGTTAATAACAACTATGACAGATTGCCAGGAGGAGAGTTAAATGATTTTAAGGAAAATAATGCCACGGGGCAGAGGTCACCAGTGAAGGCTACCTGGAGGAGGCGGTAGGATTTTTTTTAGACATTTATTTATTTATTCAGGTCTCAGTTGCAGCATTAGGATCTCACTGTGTTGTGTGGGGCATTTCGTTGTGGCATACAGACTCTCAGAGTTGTGGTGTGCGGGCTAAGTAGTTGTGGCAGTCTGACTTAGTTGTCCCTCAGCATGTGGGATCTTAGTTCCCTGGCCAGGAATCGAACCTGATTCCCCTGCATTGCAAGGTGGACTCTTAACCACTGAACCGCCAGGGAAGTCCCAAGAAGCAGGATTTTACTTGCACTGACAGGCATTCTTGGGGAAAGGTTTTCTAAGCAGAGAAGCAGCACACAAATTTTCAGGGACAAAATTTCTGAGAATAGCAGAGGCTTACTAATTTGAGAAAATTTAGGCCATGCTGTCAAAAATTTGTAAAAATCCTAGAGAGAATTATCTGCTTGATGGATTCACAAAAGCTGCTCCTTAGAGCAGCCTCTGATATGAATATAACCTCTAAATAATTGTTGTATGTACTTAGTACATGATGGCATGGGGGAAATATATTTAAAAACCAAACAGAATCTTCTCCCAAACCAGAAGGTAGAACTGAAATAATTATTTTTTTGCACACGCATTAAACCAGAATATTATAGGTACCACAGGCAATTCTGCCAAGAGCTTGTAAAGACAAAGGAACCTCACGTTTTCTTTGGTCAAGCAGCTATGACTGATGATGTATGTGTCCTCAAGGTGAATAGTAATTAGTCCTCACGTAAAAGGACCACATAGCACTGTTTGTCATGTTCAGCCTGATTCACCTGGTAATTGGACTAATGGTCTGCTTTAGTGAATTAGCTTCAAACAAAATAAAAACAAACTGCTCACATCTTTTTGCCTGGAGGTAGTTCTGCAGGTTGGAAAAATGGACCCAGAAGTTAGGCTCCTGGTTTCCTGCAGCATCTGGCTGATGGGGCTTTATTTCCCTTCCTGATTACATTTCAAAGAGATGTTCCCAGATCCTCGAGAAATATTCTCCTGGGTCCTTTTTGTTGTTGTTTAGTCACTAAATTGTTTCTGACTCTTCCATGACCCCATGACTGTAGCTCACCAGGCTCCTCTGTCTATGGGACTTCTCAGGTGAGAATGTTGAGGTGGGTTACCATTTCCTTCTCCAGGGCATCTTCCCAACCCAGGAATCAAACCCATGTCCCCTGCACTGGCAGGCAGATTCTTTGCCACTGCACCACTTAGGAAGGCCATTCCTGGGTCCTAGAACCGGCAAAAGGCTTACTGACCTTTGAAAAGGGCTGATATCCATTTCCAAGAGACAGAGAAAGAACTCACAGTGTCACGTTCTCTAAAGTCAGTGCTCTGATATAAGGGTTTGTGGTACGAGTTTCTTCTGTCCTTTTCAACAGGAAACGCGAAGCCCTTTCATTGCATCCTCAGTAAACATCTACTACGGAAAGCCAAGTTTGCACAGTAGTAAACTAGTAATGTTCCTGGAGTGTAGAATCCAGGATGGCAGCTTGTTGCTTGGTTTATTTTTTGTTTCTAATCTGTTTTTTCTTGATGGCTATATTCTTGGTGCGTTGAAAGGTTCCAAGAACATGGTTAGCGTAATCAGTCAGGCTTCCAGACTAAAAATCTAGTGCTCTTGACATTATGAAACATTATGAAACAAAGTATCGTGACCTAAAAATATAACCAGGAAATTAACTTGATCAGGAGGAGACAGTTTGGACACAGATCTGGATTAGGTGACAAATATTATTATTTATTTATTTTTCAGCTGTGTGACCTCAGGTGAATGACTTAACCTCTCTGGTCTTCAGGACTCTTATCTTTATGCTCTGATAATAACCCCTACCTCACTGAGTAGTTTTCCTGGCTGAATGAGATGATGTGGACACATCGAATGCTGTTTTGTATCAGCTCAGGATATAAACAAAAAAATACATGAAGTGGGACCTCATGTGGACTCTGGCAGAGTGCCCAGCTGAGCAGGGGCTCTGTAAATGTCAGCCCTCTCTTTTGGAAGGAAGTGAGTCAAGCTTGGGGGTGACAGTGTATGCTTTGATCCCCAGCTGCGGTGGAGGAGATAAGGACAACCGTGGAAATCCTTGAGCTGCTGACATTTGAGTTGTTGTGGGATGAGGGTTGGAACCACTCGAAGCCCAGACTGAGGACTGGGAATTGAAAGGAAACCATTTACTTTTAAGGCAGTCATCCTTAATGTCGGAGAAACAGTGTGAGATTACGAAGTGGCCTGCAGACAGTGTGCTGGCTTTATAGATCTTAAAAGAATAGACATGAAGTAAGTGAAGTAAGGTTGCTCAGTCGTGCCCGACTCTTTGTGACCCCATGGACAGTAGCCTGCACCACGCTCCTCCGTCCATGGGATTTTTCTAGGCAAGAGTACTGGAGTGGGTTGCCCTTTCCTTCTCCAGGGAATCTTCCCAACCCAGGGATCGAACCCAGGTCTCCCGCACTGTAGACAAACTCTTTACCATCTGAGCTTCCAGGGAAGTCCAAAAAAGAATAGACATAATGACATGCAAAAATGTTGCAACAAATGCTCTTCCCCTCTGAACCTATTTTTTTCTGTGTACACAAAAGCATTTGGCACTTTACAGACGCTAGAGCACCTAACCCTCCCAATATACCACAGAGGAGGCTAGGGTGTTGTTGGGTAATTATGGTCATCGATGAACTGCTGGTGTGGTACAGTGTCCGGATGGAAAGAGGGTTGGGCGTGATGTTTCAGTGAGAGAATTGCAGGGTTTGGGAGTCTGGAAGGACCCTCAGAGACAGGCCTGCTACCCCCTACCTCCGCTCCTTCATCTACTGAATGAACAAACAGGGCAAAGAAGGAACATGATCTTTCAAAGATGCAAAGGTAAGGGAAAACAGGCCTGGAACCACAGCCAAGACTGATTAATTGCCAACAGTTTTAATGCATAATGCATTCTTTCAAAGGAACTACAGTGTTTTTGTTTAATAACATTTTACTGGAATACACTTGCTAACCCGGTAAGCCTAAGTAGGTGACAGGTAAGAGAGATTGGAACCCTTGAATGGTACTTTCAGGATTAGTGTGTAGGGCTGTATTTTTGGTAGGCTGTATGCTGTGTCTTGGTGACCATGATGATGGAGACGACGGTGATGTGCAGGAGGAGGGGGATAGAGGTGCCAGTAGTGAGTGATGTAGTGACGGTGGTGGCGACGGTAATGAAGATGATGATGGTATAGCTGATGAGGAGGATGAGGATGGTGGTGGTGCGGGCACTGATCGTGGTGAGGGATGAGGAGGAGGGGGAGAAGGATGGTCGGACAGTGCTGGGGAAAGATGACAAGATCGGCGGCGGTGGTGATGCTGATGGTGAGGATTGATGAGACAAGGAGGATCGTGGCTGTGATGGTGACGCCACGGCGGCGGCGGCAGTGACGATGGTGATAATGACCGTGGCGACAGGGCGAGACTGCTGAGACCCCTGAAGCCACCGCTGGTCTAGGCGCTTTGTGGATTTTAAGTCGTTTCTTCCTCACAGCAGCCCCATGACAAAGAGGCTACTGTCACCATTCCCATTTTTTAAGTAGGAAGCAGAAGCGTTGAAACGCCTTGACCAGTGACACACAATTAGTAAATGACAAAAGCAGGATTCCAGTACAGAAGAGTAAAGATAATTATCGCTCTTACTGTATTTTGAGCTCCATGCTAAGTATTTCCCATGTATTATTTGACTTCACTCTCCCAACATTTCATGGGGTGGGCAGTCATTATTCTCTTCATTTTGTAGATTAAAAAAGCCCCACAACTTGGGCTTCAAATGACCTTCTCAAGGTCATGTACCTGCTTGGGCCCCCAGCACAAACCTGATAAGAAACGATGAAGAATGAGTGAATGAAGGCAACACAGGATTTTTCTTTCGCAAAGGAGCTCTAGCAAGATTCTCTGTGATTTTCTTTCTTTTTTTCTCCTAAGGGAAGCAAAGGAGAACATGGTGCAGATGGTGAGATTGGGCAGAAAGGTGACCAGGTGAGAGCTTATTTTATAATAAACTGTTCATCCTGAAGAAGCAGCACTGTTTTTTCCTAATAATTTTCACTCCACCATTTCGGAAATCTTTTCCTGTCTCTTCTTTGTCTTTGGTGGGATTTTTTTTTTAAATCAGGATTTCATAGTTTCCACCTTGGTTCATTGTCACACTCCCCTTTCCCAGTCATCTAAGGAGCCTACCTTTTTCTTTTTTAATATATATTTTAAAATATTGGGTTCACTTACCTTTAGTGCTTCTCGCTCGCTGAAACAGTAGTCATTCTTTACCGAATGCACAATGCTGCGTTCTTTCCTGAAGGCAATGGCAGCCCACTCCAGTGTTCTTGTCTGGAGAATCCCATGGATGGAGGAGTCTGGTGGGCTGCCATCTATGGGGTCGCACAGAGTCGGACACGACTGAAGCGACTTAGCAGCAGCAGCAGCGGCCCTCCGCTTCTGCCGTATGATTTGCCCCTGTGAGAGCCTATCCATCCCTGCTGGACCACTTCTCCAAAGGCCTTGTAAAGTGGTCCCCATGATGATGCGGTGCTCTTCCTGCGGGCCTGAGCACCGTCCCCATCATTGCGCAGCCAGGGCAGCAGCAGCCTTTCTGCCTTTAAACCAACTGCTCTGCTGTGTGTAGCTTCTGCCACCCTTGCCCCACTTTCCTTCTCCTGTCCTTTCTCCACGTGCCCTGCCTTTCTTCTAAGTCTTCCGTCCATCTCTTCCCGGTAAACCCGCTCCACGCCAGGCCCCGCCCCAGGCTCTGAGGTTCAGGTTGAGCTGTGGGCAAATCCCTGACCCCACAGACCCTCAGCAACAGGTGAGGCTGGGGGGCAGAGACCCGAGGGGTGGTGAGATGAGCGCTGCATTCAAGGTCTGGATGACGTACTCAGCAAAAATGTCTGTCCTGGAAAACAAACCGTGTTTGGATTACTCTCAATAGTTTTCAACAGCAGTGCTCTAGACCGAACGTTGCAGCTTGCGTTTTCCTGTGGAAGGAGGTGAAGGCGGAGGGCAGGGAAGCGTTTCTTTCATGGCAGTTAGCTTGGTTTGCTAACTTTGCTGTACTGCATGAACGCTGAGGTGCTATACTTTGCGCCATAACCGGTTTAGCTCATTCTGTAATACACATAGACTCCCTTCTACACAGGGACATGACTCTCTTTCTTAAAATAATTGTAATATTCTCAGAGATGCCATAATTCAGTTAACTGAGCGAGTTCCATTGTGGGTAAAAACTGTGTATATACATTTCCCCGCTTTTAAGTTTTTCTTACGGGATACTTCAAACACACCAAAATAAGTGTGTAGAGACTTCCCTGGTGGCCAACAGGCTGGGACTCTGTGCTCCCAACATGGAGACCTGGGTTCCATCCCTGGTTGGGGAGCTGGACCCCACACGCCCCAGCTGAGGGTCCCACATGCCATAACTGAGATACAGAGCAGCCAAGGAAATAAACACATATTTTTAAAAAACGTGCTTCATGTCGATGTATGGCAAAACCAACACAATATTGTAATTAGCCTCCAATTAAAATAAATAAATTTATATTTTAAAAAAAACCGTGCTTAGTCTCTCAGTCATCCCCGACTTTTTGTGACCTGTGGACTACAAGTAGCCTGCCGGGTTCCTCTGTCCTTGGGACCTTTTCGGGTGAGAATATTGGAGTGGGCTGCCATTGCTTCCTCCAGGGGGTCTTCCCTGGCCCAGGGAGTAAACCCGCATCTCCTGTGTCTCCTGTATTGCAGGCAGATTCTTTTCCAGGTGGATTCTTTTCTCACTGAGCCATTGGGGAAACCCCATTAAGAAAATAAGAGAGTATAACAAAAAGCACCCCCTTAGACTTCTCACCTGGTCACAGCATCTTTCAGCTCTATAGCCACTCTTGTTTTCATCTGTACACTTCTCCCTCATATTCTTTTGAAGTAAATCCAGTTCCAGGGTAGATTGCTAGACACTCCCTCAGCCACCTTTTGATATAAATATGTAGATTTATGTATACACACACACACACACACACATCCAGAATTGTTATCTGAGTTAGGAGATGGCTTCTGGCTTGTTATCTGAAATCTATAGTTGCCCAAAGTAAAAACCTTTGGGGAATCATTTAAAATAATTGTTTTGTGTTTTCCTAGGGTCATCCCGGAGTTCCTGGTTTCATGGGCCCCCCAGGGGACCCAGGACCCCCAGTAAGTAATTATTTGGAATGCCTTCCACTTCTGGCCTTGCCGTTGGTATGCACTGCGGTGGCCACATTTGTGAACTACCTTGTAGGGAATTGATTAGGTTGCTATCATTTAGTTTCATGAAAACCTGGTTGTTTCAAAATGTATAATTTCATGTAGGAAATTTCTTTACACTCTATTTGCCTGTGTTACTGGATTTGATAACATCTGACGATCAGTAAAAAGAAAAACTGATCAAGATAGCAATAGTATAGCTCATGGGAAAAGGCGTTGGCCTGAAGGGAGAAGGGACATTGGAGAGGCAACCACTGTCATAAAAAGCGCCCAGTTCATGAATGAATCATGATGTGGCCGCTTCTGTATTCCTGAAACTTTGCCCACACCTGGGCCAATATAGGCACCCAATAAATGTATGTGAAACGACTGAATAAAGACTGCTGAAAGGCATGAATAAAGTCCTGCGAGAGCTTGCTTGCTTGTTATCCCGTGTTTAGTTACTCCCTGCAGTGTTCCTGGTTTGGGTTGGCCACCAGACAGGCACAGAAAAAGACTATTGTCATCAGACCTACGATAACGGAAAACCCTCTAGGAGTCTCTTAATATGTGCCTGGTACAGGTTAACTCTTTGTATTTATACCTTACTCAAATTAAATGAGTGCTATCTTTTTCTTTTTCTCCATTTTACAAAGGAACTGAGATGGCAGAGGAATAAAGTAACTTCCCTGGGGCCATAGAGCTCTCAGTGGGGACCAGGGAGATGGACCCAGGAAGTCTGGCTCTGAGAGGGTGCTCTCCTAACTGGTGCCCTCGATTCTGTGCTGTGCACGTTGTGGGACATTGCCTCACTTGCTCCTCACCTCCCTGTGGCTTGGGCAGTGTCACTGGCCTACCTTCTATGGATGAGGACAGCTTAGAGGTCTTGCACCATTGCCTCAGAGCCAGTAAGCAGCAATGCATTCATTAATCTAAAAAGCCTCTGCCTTTATCACCCAGCCAGCCCAGCTCCTCATTCATTGATTTATTGAAGAACTGTTGAGTGTCTACTATCTCTAAGGCACCATTTTAGTTCCCAGTAAACACAGTGATAAACACTAGGAGGTCAGGTGGACATAAAAGCTGGAGAAAATATAAACAGGAAAGGGGCAGTGAGGAGCAGGGACTTGCAGTTTTGAATCTGGTGGTTGGGAAATATCTCCCTGAGGACCTGGTGCCTGAGCTGTGATGAGGAAGGCGGGATCTGAGCTCTGACCCGTGTGGGTTTCGACTATAGGCAGAGGGAACGGCGTGCCCAGGAACCCTGGGGCAGAAGAGTGTCTGGGGCTTGCTTCATACCACTTCCTCACCTGTGTGTGGAACGCCCCCTCCCTTGCATTCTTCATCCCTGGGTTGATACAGACAGTTGTCTTCTTTAGCTCCCTGGAAGATGTTATACATCCAGTTGTATATTTTTGCCTTGTGTCCCGAAATGTTCCCTGATATTGGCTGAAAATGTCCTCTCTGAAGGGAGGCTGTTTATTCCTCTTGCCTGTGGATAACTGGCCGGTGAGTGCTTTGGCCTCTCCTGCTGTCCTCCCAGCATCTTCATGTTCCCAGAGGCTATCGCAGCCTGATGGGAGAGGCAGAGCACCTCTGAAATACTCCCAGTTCAGGCAGCTGCGAAGGGGCGTGGGGTGCCAATTCTGTGCATTGCCTCATGCCCAAAGAAGAGGTGCTGATGACCTCCATTCAGATACATGACCAACTGGCTTTCTGGTTTACCTTCCTTAGGGAGCAGATGGAATAGCAGGAGCTGCCGGACCACCAGGAATCCAAGGACCCCCAGTAAGTTCCTCAATGGACAGGATCTGCCTTCAGCATGTGTTTGGAACTTCCCAGAACTTCAGGTGTTTGCTAGCCCTGCCCTGGTCCTCCCTGACTCCCATGGCCCACATTCCAAGGGTCAGTTGACTACCAGTCGATCGCAGGAGTCACTTTCTGTTAGGACCCTGGTTACCCAGCCTGTAAATGACAGGTTTGGATGAAATGACCTGGCCATCGGCTGTTCCAAAATTCAGTTTACGACCAGTTCACACTGGCTCAAGGTTTAGCCCCACCTCTCTAGTCCTTTCTGGTATGGTTTCCTCTTGGAACAGACACAGGGGAATAGAAAGCCTGGAGCTGCTCCATCCTCAGCCTGTGGTATGAGCGGGATGTCAGGCAGGAGTAGCCCCTGTTACCCAGCTGTTCAGAAAGCCCTGAGTGAAATGAGAGTGAATTTAAGAGTGAAAACGGAAGTTGCAGGTTAGGATCCTAAAAACACACCGGTCGATTTGGTTGGAACCCAAGACTTTTATCTCAAAAACCAGCATTAAATTCATTGCATGAAGCTGTGGGACCGTTCTTGGCTTCAGCACCATAAAGCACAGATGAACATTACTTTAGCAGACACTGTTGGTAGTCACTACATGCATAGTCTCTTAAAGGGATTTACAGTCCCCTAAAACCTCTTATCTCATCTGATGGCCTCTTATCAATAGGAATCATTGTCTCTATTTTATGGATAAGGAAAGTGGGCATCAGAGAAATGCAGCTACCAGCTCAGGGGCAGTGACGAAGTGTCAGGGCCAGGTGCAGACCCCACTCTAGGGAAATCTCAGGGTCTTGTTCCAGGTAGGACTATTGCTAGTAAGCAGGTCAACCCTGCCCTGGTATCCCTGCACTCTGGTGCCAGGAGCACTTTAGGGGTCAGCCAGGAGAACTCCTCTTCCTCAGATGAGAAGACAAAGCAGTTAGGGTGAGGTCACTCATCCAAGGTCATTCAGAAAATTAATATCCAAGTTAGGAGTGAAGTCAGTTTGAACATTCCCATTTCGGCGTTCTTCCTGTTAACTCCACGCTCACCCTGTGTGGGATGGTGGGTTAGGGGCGGGGGGATGCGAAGATTGCAAAGTAAGAGCCACGTGGTTCTTTTTATGATTATCATCTGGCTGATCCTTTAGAAGCAGCCCACCTAGAAGTTCCAGGCTGAATAAAATATGAACCATACTGCAGGCAGCTTTTTATTGATTCTCAGACAGAAAAAGATTGCCCTGATGAAAACTAACTTACTGTTTGCCCGAGGAAAATAAGATTTGGGGCCCAGATGTAAATCCTCACATTCCTAGGAATTAAATGACATTAAATAAGACATTGATTCTGTCCTTGCAAGTTACGCTTGTGCTCGAAGCTGTCCACTGTCCTCATATTTCAACATAAACATCAAAAAACAAAATAGCTGAAGTTTTCTTGGCACAAGCAATGAGTATTGGTAGTTAAAAACCAGAAATAAAATTAAACAAAGAATTTACACAGGGAGAGAAGTCTAAAACATTCCTATTGCATTTTGAATTAAAACATATAAATCACTTGCCAGTTTTTTTGACATAGAGGGAAGGCCCTCATTTTTATTTCTGTTCCCTTGAATAGAGTCTCTTGTTACTATGTTATAGAAAGAACATCCACCCATTTACTATTTGTTGTTTTTTAAAAAGTAGTTTGAGTATATAACAATACCTGTGAAGCAGCTTGAATGTAGGATCCTAGTTTGTTAGGATTTTTTGCTAATCTTTTATAGCTATCTTCTGATGGTACAGCTATCAGCTATCTGTTTAGACAGTGAGCGTCTCACCTTTATCAAGTATTTTCCACATCTTAATCTGCATGAAATAATCATGGTTTTTCTTCTTTCCATAAATTTAATTGGGTAATCTAATGAAAAATTAAATTGCATAATTTCTACGGCATGCAACAAGTCATGAAAACAGGCTTAGGAACAACCATACTGACTCCTTATTGAGTCTTCAGCTCACCTGATTGGAGCAAAAAGACCCTGAACAGTGAATATTTTAGTCTTGAGGGCCATATGGTCTCTGGTGCAGATAATCAGTTCTGCCATCATAAGGTGAAATCAGCCACAGACAGTGGGTGAGACTGTGTTCTGATGAAACGTTGTACAAATGAGCTGAGAGCCAGAGCTTGGTGACTCTTGTCCTAGACTCCTAGTGTTTACATAGTAGGACCTCTGGAATAATAAGCACCTGTTAATAATAAAAATTATTATTATAACAGGTAATAACAGATAACAATAATAATTATCTTTTATAATAATAATAGCTCTGTTTTCACTATTTAAAAATACCTCATGTGATTGAATATTTGGCCCAAGTTGACAAAAAATCCATTTTATTTGTTAATGTGTTTGCAGGTGTTATGATGCAAGGAGGGGATGAAATTTTTTTGTTTGCTTTGTGGTTATTTTACATTGGTGTAAGTGACAGTGTCTCTGGATAATCTCAAATATCATGCAACATAAGTTTACAGAAATGTTTACAAGTGGTTGTCAATTCCAAATGTGGAATGTGGATTAGAGTGTAAAACCTGACATTAGTGTCTACTGCAAAGGAAAAGCAATGACAGGAGACTCAAAAGTTATCAGGACTTCTGAAATACTCTTGGTAGAGACACAGGGTGATATAAATAAGCCCACTGGGATAAAAATGGTAACACTAATTACCCCATCTGGTTGACTGTGGAGTGTGTTTTTGGTGACTAAAATGGAAAGGAAGTATTAATTAAGGCAGCTTGGTAAACACAATCCTTCAAAGTCGATTTCATAGAGGAAAAGGGATACTAAATGCCACCATAGATGGTAAAAAGTTGGGGAAGCTCTGGATCAGAGGGCGGCAGTAACAAAACCATCTGCTGTGTGTGTCCCCCGTCAGTTCTTTTCTTGTCCTGTGTCCTGTGTGCAGAAACCCTGCAGGTGCTGTGTCTGTGCTGTGAGGCAGGCTCCTGAAACGCGGGCTGTTTGGGGACAGAGTGCAGAGTTGGATCTGGACCCAGGTCTCATGGACCCCCTAAGCCTCTTCCCACTGTGCCTTCCAAGCCCTAATTCCCCCTGAGTCTATGTAATAAGGCCAAAGTGAGTCGAGGTCTGCACACCAGCTGTGTGATTCTGCCCTACCCAGGGCACCTCCCTGCCCTGCAGAGAAGCAGCTCCTGGAAAGGAACAAGGTGATTCTGCGTGAGATCCCTCACCTCCAGAAAAGCCAGCCCAAGAAATTTAATGGTGTTCTGTGTTTTGGATCTTTTAGGGGAAAGAAGGTCCTCCTGGCCCCCAAGGCCCGTCTGGATTACCCGGCATCCCAGTAAGTGGCTTTTTATTTTAAATCAAGTTTCTCTACTACAAAAATATGCCAAGAAAATGATATTTCACCATGGTTAAAGCAAAGCGTGTTTACTAGGGGACTTTTTGGTACAATAGAAAATTAGAAAAAAAAAAAAAATCACTAAGCAAAGCCAGTCCTAATCTCATTCTTTCTCTATGTATATATTTGTTGTTGTTTACTTATGTAAATAAAATTTTCATCTGTCTCTCTATACACACACACATAACTCTGATAATGGTTTGTGATAATATAAACATTGTATATTTTCCGCACTGGTATTAAACGCTCATAAAGTTTACATACACTCTACCCAATAAATGTATCAAAATATATATGATTATTCTTTATTGCCTGATAAACTTTATAAAACTATTAAAAAAATCTACAATAGATTATTTTACATGTGTAGCACTTTCCTTACTTGTGTAGAACGGTGCCCAAAAGTCTACTTGTCAGAGTGTAATAATATCTATGATTCTTGAAACATACTGCAAAATTGAAGTGAAGTGAAGTGAAGTGAAAGTCACTGAATCGTGTCTGACTCTCTGCAACCCCATGGACTGTAGCCTACCAGGCTCCTCTGTCCATGAGATTCTCCAGACAAGAATGCTGGAGTGGGTTGCCATTCCCTTCTCCAGGGGATCTTCCCAACCCAGGGATTGAACCCCTGTCTCCTGCATTGCAGGCAGATTCTTTACCATCTGAGCCACCCGGGAAGCTTGCTGTTCTGGACTGTTCAGTTTAATATCGGGTTGGCCAAAATGTTCGTTTGGGTTTTTCTGCAACATCTTATGGGAAAACCGGAACAAACCTCTTGGCCAACCCAATATATTTCTCAACAGGATCAGACTCTCCAGTGTGTTAGTAATAAGGTGGGTCCAGGGAGGCCACCTGCTGCCTTCTCATTGAGAATGAGTCCTCCTGTGGCTCCAGGCCTCCTGGCACCGCTCCTGGTCACAGGCCCCACCCACCGCCCTCCACCACGTGTCCTTTTGTTCCAGCTGTGCTGGCCGTGTACTGGCTTCCTTTTGGATTCCTAAACACTCTGCACCCTCTCTTCTCCAGACCTCAGGGCCTCTGCACATGTGTCTGTGTCCCCCGCGGATACCCTCTGTCACCTCTTGCGCTAGTCAATGCCTTTGATCTTTCTCCCATCTCAGCCCAGGCATCACTCTCCAGAAGTGCCCTCTGCCCCTCAGGCCAGGATAGGCTTAGTCTCTTTCCTTTTTTCTTAAGTGTCTGTCTCAGCAGGTATCACATCTTTATGTCATGGTTTGATCTGTGACCACCTCCACCATTATTAATTGACTTGATTATTCAACACACTCTAATTAGGCACCTACTAGTTGCTAGATCTGGGGACAGAAAACAAGAGTGGCTGGAGTCACTGGGTTATGTTCTGGGCTGTGGATTCTATGATACCAGGCTTTTTTGCTCCCCACATGTGGTGAGCACATGGAAAATATTACTGAAATAAATATGTGGGTGAATGAATGGTTTTTATGGAGCCCTTCCTCCTTGAATGTCTGAAAAACGTACCCACTGGGCAAGGAGGCATTTCCTGGACATTGCCAGTAGCCCTCACTGCGGCCATGCCACCCCGGAGATTAAGTCCCCTGTCCAGGGTGCACAGATCTTAAAAGACAGGCTGGGATGTGAAACCTCTGTTGGTATAAACTGCAACCATGTGGCCTAGTGTGTCATAGCAACTAGGGAATGTTTGATTTCATTCCAGCCATTGTAAAGGTAAGGAGAGAAGATCCTAGTTTGAATTTTGTGCCAAACCCTTATCATCAAAGTCTTAGGGTCACTGGAGAGGAAAGAAATGACCTTAGATGTGATTCTGTGATTTAGAAGAATTCCTTCTTCCTCCTCTCTTGCCTCCCTTCTTCCCTTCCCGTGCAAAGCTCATCTGCTCATGGTTATCGGCAGATGGAAGCCAAGATTTTGACCTCCATGGTGCTTCGTGAGTTGAGCCCCGTTTCTTCCTCTCTGTCTCTTCAATTCTGTCCCTGTAAAATCCATTCTCACTCCATGGCTCTTCCTCCCAGCCACTCTACATTACTCTGCCTTCCTCTAACGAATCATCCTTGTCTAGAAAACTCTTCCTCTCCCTTCTGTCTGGGCGATAGGAGTCATAATAGTTTCTGTGTGCCTGGTGCTAATCGCAGGGCAGGCTGTGGGCAAAGTGCTCTCCATATGTTACCCTGCCTAGTCTTCCCTGGTAGCTGAGTGGGTAAAGCGCCTGCCTACAATGCGGGAGACCTGGGTTCAATCCCTGGGTCGGGAAGATCCCCTGGAGAAGGAAATGGCAACCCACTCCAGTACTCTTGCCTGGAAAATCCGACGGACTGAGAAGCCTGGTAGGCTATAGTCCATGGGGTCACAAAGAGTCGGACATGACTGAGACTTACCCC
>SJYQ01000191.1:181691-193931 GCA_006410935.1 Redunca redunca | reverse complement strand
CGCCCCATTAGTCCTCGCCACAGCCCCACTCCTCGGTTCACACCGAGGTCTCCAGCCTCCAGTCCCAGCCGCTCTCCTTGCTGTGCTGATCTCACCCTGGTCCATGGGCTTTCTCTGCTGTGTGTGAGTCTCTTGACGCTCCTCCCCACCACTCTGCAGGGGGAGAAGCAGTTTCTGGAGTTAACTCTTAATTGAGAAAAGGGCCAACACTGCCTGGCCTCGGGCCTGCCCAGCTGGCCTACCTGGTGTCACCATGGTTATGCCAGGAGCGGGATCGTTATGGTTTACGGATGCACATGGAACATTGGCTAGTGGCCCAGATGGTCAGTAAACTTAAATTAACATCTGCAGTGCTTCTCCCTGGAACCTGGGTGCTGACATTGCAGGTGCTGATGAGGGGCCGGGCGCTGCCGTTGCAGGTGCTGATGAGGGGCACAGCGTGATTTCCTGCGCACCTGTCAGCGCGGGTGCAGCTTCACTGCTGGTGTCATTTGCCGTCGCTGGTTGGTTAAACATCAGGTGGCAGCACTGGTTCTGAGCCCCTTCATGACTCTGCCAGGCAGGTTTGTCATCTCTGTTTAGGAGAGGGGCCGCTCAGAGCTGAGAATGTCAGCAGTTCACCCAAGATCATGTGCATTGTTGGTGCCAGCGAGTTCTAACCTTGCCCGCTGTGACTCCCGTTCCCTCGGCCCTGCTGTCTACGGCTTTCTTTCCCTGGAACCCGCCCAGTCTAGATAGCCCCAGACTGGAGCCTGAGCCTGTGTGACGATTGTCCTGATCTGCAGAGAGTCCTGCAACCTCATAGTCTCTTAGAGAAACGTGAGGCTAATGGTGTCTTGATTGAGAGCAGCGGGTGGGCTGGTAGGGGGTGGGGAGCAGGTGGGAGTCGTAGCTTGATTTCATGGAATGAAATGTGACGTGTTGGTGGCCTTCCTACGCCCAGACGTGGCCCTGGCTGTCATTCTCAGCTCCCCTCTCAAGTTCCAGGAGTTCCTTGAGTCCTCGGGGTCCTTGTCACCCTCATCAGAAGCCGCGTCCTCACCCGCCCCCACCCTCCCCGTCAGTGTCGTCAACCCAGGAGGCCTGGAGATGAAGCCTGTAGTGTCCTAAGTTAGAAAATGTCCAGAAGGGGCTTCTCTCCATCCATAGCAATAAAAAGTGATGCCAGTGCAATGTACTGCTTTTCCACTGTGCGCCAGGTGCTGCCAAACAGAGGATCCAAGTCAGAATGGTGGTGCTGGGGAGTAAACCTGGAAACACAGCCAGTTCTGTTGATCGCGTGTGGATGTAGCTGTACACCCAGCAAAAAAAAAAAAGTCTGTCCTTCTGTCCCTCTGGGCGTCTGCAGCCAGATAACCAGTTTGAATTTCTCTTGCAGGGAGAAGAAGGCAAAGAGGGCAGAGATGGAAAACCAGGGTCCCCCGGAGAGCCGGTAAGGGACTCTGTGGTTTCTTATCACTTACATGTCAGAGCAGCCTAAACAGCCACTCTGTGTCCGGAGCTTCCGGGACCCAGGCACAGTGAGAGTTCTCTTCCATGCATGTCTTCATTTTCTTTCCCCAAGAGCCCAGCAGGGTATTATCATTTTTAACTTTGCTTATTGATAAAATTAAATTAAAATATTTTATGCCAAAATTGCAACCGCCCCCAGAAAAAGGAGCTGGCTTCGGGTGCTGGCTCCACTCCACTCAGGCTTGTGATCTGGCGTGAGTCAGAGCCTGCCCCAGGCTTCAGTCTCATTTCAGACAAAATGAGAATAATAGTAGCCACTTGCTGGAGTTGCTGAAGAGTCAGATGAGGTGAGAAACTGGTTAAACGCATCAGCCTTCTTTAGGTGTTAATCGATTTAGTGAGTTACTTTTCCCAACTGCCATGGTTTTAACTCCTGGTAAGGTTAGAACCGTGCAGCCTATAGAACCACTAAGTGGAATTACGTAAAAATCTCTACAGTGAGGTTTGTGTTCCAGTTGATTTGTCTGGTCATAACTATTGTGATTCATTCTGCATCTTATGTGACTCCCCAGAAGCATCTTCGTTATCACTTTTTACTCTTTGCCAGATGCTGAAAGCAGAATTCATTGCTGAGAGGAGAAAAGAAAGCCCAGGGCAGCGAGCAGAGTGCAAAGCTCATCTGAGCCGCTGAAGGCTGATACCCTGCAAAGCAGCCCCAGTGGGCAAGGGGCAGGTAGCCAGGCGGAGGACCTGGCCAGGGAGAGAGAAGGACAAATGTCGCCACTGTGGCCGACAGCTGCTGCGGGCATGCCGAGGGCTGGGGGCACCGAGCACTCCATTACGTTTTGCGGTGTAACCCCCAGAAAACCCCTGTGGGGTCTGGGTATCATTATTGATCCGGATGAGGAAACTGAGGCACAGAGAGGTTAAATAGGCTGGCTGAGGCCACCCATCTGGTAAAGGAAGCAGTCAGGACCCACACCCTGAAGGCTGACCCGTGTTCAGTACCGCAGAGCAGGCAGGCAGCTTGTTTGCAGGAAGTGGCAATGCAGGAGATATGGGAGATGGGGGCCGATCCCTGGGTCGGGAAGATCCCCTGGAGGAAGAAATGGCAGCCCACTCCAGTATTCTTGCCTGGGAAATCCTACGGACAGAGGAGCCTGGCGGGCTACAGTCCCAAGAGTAGCAAGAAGTCGGACACGACTGAGTGGCTAAGCACGCATGCAGCACGTACTATCCCGAGAGGCTGTCCCTGACAGCACAGGATACCTGTGTGAGGCCCTCGGTCTTCATACAGAAAGGTTTGTGCCAGGCGCTGGGCATAGACAGATGGGGGGCCAGGTCTACGCTGGGTCACCGCTGGCTGAGTCTGTCCACGGGAGACAGGGCCGGCTCTGCTGGGAGCAGAGGGTGCTCAGCGACTCCCTCCAAGTGCCCTGACAGCAGGCAGTCCAGAGCTCACCAGCAGCTCCTTCTGGGGTCTCAGGGTGGCTGTCCTGACATTTATTACTCTGAGCTGGTCCGGAGGAAACTGGCAGAGGATGGGTGGCATCAGAGATGTCCTCCAAGCAGACCGGGAGCCCAGGATGTGGGATGGGGTTGGGCATGGGGAGCAGACCCCAGGAGCAGGCACCGAGTGAGGAGGTGCAGCCAGGAGCGGAGAGCCACCAGCGGCCGGTGAGCAGATGGTCCAGTGGGCACCAGCGGGCATGCCAGGTCCACTCCCCTGGAGACTGGCTGAGAGCACATGAGCAGCACAGCTGCCTGCCCGCTCCCAGCATTGCCATAGGACCGGAGGCCGGGGTGTTTATCTCCCTTTCAGCTGCTTGAAGGGAGTTTAGCTCCAGGGGACCTGGACTCCCATGCTTTTGGGCCTTCTGCACCCTCAGAGTCTGAGCACTTCCCTCTCCCTGAGCAGAGGCTGATGGACAGAGTGACAGGAGCCCCTCCAGGGGAGCCCAGGGTGGGGGTCCAGAAGCTGCAGCATTGACTGCGGGTGGTGGATGGCTGCTTTCCACTTTGACCTGGACCTTTAAATTCCTGTGCGCTGGGGACACAGTGGAGAGACGGATGGGGGGTGCATGGATAGATACACAGATGGGTAGACAGGCAGCTGTTAAGAGTTGCCCATTGCATTATTTTTAATAGGAGACATTTGAGCATGAATTACAGCGTAGGGTGAAGTTTGATGACTCTGGAGTCAAATTACCTGCATTATATCCCCAGCTGTTTGACCCTGAGCAGGTCCCTTGACCTCTCCCTGCCTTGGAGTGTTGCCTGCGGGAGAACAGAAGTGTCTCCTTCATGGGTTACAGGGAGGACTCCTTGCCACCGCTGTGTGAAGCACTGGCTGTGCTGGTGCATAGAACACCCTCAGCAGTGGCTGGGGGTTGCCCTTTTCCTGCTATAGCTTGGCCCAGTGCCGGGTGTCCCACTTGACTGTGGGGCCGGGGCCAGGCTAGGCCCATATCCCCTCTGTCAAAGGCCCTGTGGAGGAGAGATGGTCCTGAGTGTACAGCTGACAAACAGATCCAGGGGAGGGGATGACCCCCAAGACCACATGGCTAGACTTCGAGGAGCTAGGACAGAAAAGAAACCGACTTAGAAATCAGAGCTTGGTGCCCCGTCCTCCTTCTCCCTGTAATTCTCACTTTAAATACATGGATGCTCTTCTCCCTCTCCTGTGCCCCCTCTTGGACCCCATCTGACCCTCAAGGTTGATAAGCTGTGGAAATGAGGGAGGGTTTGGGGGTGGGTGTGCCCTCCTGTGCCCTGCCCGTCTCCCCATCAACCCCCGTGGCCTTTTACCCACTTGCCCTGCTCCCCAACCCTCCCCTCCCCTCACCACTTTTATCTGGACTTTAGCACCCACGGGCCTGTGTTTATTGCTCTGTTCTATCCAGGGTCGCACAAGACTGCTGGTAGGGAAGACCCTTGAACAGCAGAGTGTCCCAGTGGCTTGCTAGAGTTAGGAGGAGATGGGATGGGGTCGGGATGAGTCAGCCGCAGGCCCATCTCTCACCGGCACTGCTGCTGGGGTGAGCAGAGCATCCTTTCGGGCATCGCTGGGATTCAGTCTGGCTCTGCTGTTTATTAACTCAGTGAAACTGTAACTTTGAGCCTCAGTGTCCCCTTCTGTAAGATGCAGTTGTTAGTAGCTGCCTTGTGGCGGTTTTGTGAGTGGCATAAAGCTACTTCTGGCTTCGGTATCTACCTAATTTCTCATCCACACCAGAAAAATCCAGAGAATTAAATAGGGGCAACCGTGAATGGGTCTCAGAGGTGAACCTTGTGTAACCAGCACCAGCCCAGGAAAACCAAGAGTCTAATAAGCTGGACTGCACAGTGCTGTTCTGTATGGACTAATATGGACCACGGTGCTGGAGGGTAGGGTTGGCAGGTGCAGAGACTGGCTGGTGGAAATGTGATGTGAAGCCTGGGCAACCAAAATTAGGAAGATCCTGAAAATACTGTCCTCAGATTTTTCTTTTCCTCTTTATCCTCAGGGCAAAACAGGAGAGCCGGGTCTGCCAGGACCAGAGGGTGCCCGCGGTCCCCCTGTAAGTGCTTAGTGTGAGTGTGTGTGTGTGTGTGTGTGAGTGTGAGTGTGTTGTCCACATAGAATAAAGCCACCAGCCAGTTGCCTGTGACACTGTGGGTCTGGTTCTTTGAGACCCACCCAGCCATGGATTCCAGAAGCACCTCCCTTCCAAGACATTGGTACTTACATGCAGTAAGTCCAGTCACTTCCCGGGCCATTGCTATAAAATTTATTTTCCCCTTGCAACCATTGTCACAATGTTGTTACTCTAAGTTTCCTTTGTTCTCATCCTATTTATTATATTTTTAATAGGCTTTCTCTGGATGACAGACCCTAAAAATGAGTCTTAATTTTCATTCTGAAACCTTTCCACAGCTAAAGTATTGTTTTCCAATTAGAAGTGTAACTCATTTTCACTGCATAACGATAACAAATGATGATGGTCATAAAAAGAATACAAAAAGTAATGTTATAGAGAAGAAAATTGAGTTAACATAATTCTACAACATGGAAGTAACGCTCTGTTAATATTCTAGTATGAGTTTTAGTCTTCTATGTATGAAATCCAACATTTATGTATCTAAATATATATCTATCATTATATATTTAAATCCATATCTAGCTGCTGAGCTATTTATTATTCACATAAACAAAGATACCTTTTCTACAAAAATGAACTCTGTGTATTTTAGGGTTCTTGGGTTGTTTCTCTTTTTTTGCTAAATGCTTCACTTCTTTATCATTTCAAAGTTGTTTACACAGTTCCTTAGATTTTCTTTTGGGAAAATGTGATTTTTAATGAAAATCTTAAAATCCAATTATCTAAATATAATTTTGCCAGATATAAGATTGCCAGGAGTCGCCTGCTGGCAAGAAGTAGGAGAAGAAAATGCTAGTTCTACTTCCTTAATTTGCTTCTCTGTTAAAAAAAAAAATCAATAACCTACCTGGCTAGTATTCAATAAGGAGATACAACACAAAAAAGTACTTTCCTTTTTCCTAAATCTCCCTGCTTTTCACCTGATTGCACCAGGAGAAGAAGGATTAAAACACAGAATTAGGATTTTTTTTTTAAGGTTGTTACTGGCTTATTGGTGGAGAAGGAAGTGGCGACCCACTCCAGTGTTCTTGCCTGGAGAATCCCATGAACAGAGGAGCCTGCCGGCTACAGTCCGTGGGGTCCCAAAGAGTTGGACACAACTCAGACTAAACTGCCACCACCGCCACCACTGGTTTATTGGAGGGAGGGGTTTCTTGGTTTGTTTGTTTCTTTGTTTTTTTTTCAACCAAGAAGATCCATTTGTTGAGAACTGTGCTGGGGCAAGGCCCATCTCTCAACTGAGAGTTGTAAGGAGTCCTGCTTCAGTGCAGGGATAGAGGTTAGAGACCCAGGCAGGTGATGAAAGACCCATCTCCTCTGGCTGGCACTGTGTGAATTAGAGACGTGTAAGCTTTGAGAGAGACAGACTTGGGCTCAGCTTCCGCTTTGCCATTTAATAACTCTGTGACCTGGGTCAGAGGACCTTTCTGAACCTGTTTCTTCTTCTATGAAATGGGCATCAGAGCAGTTCCCGCCTCTGCAGGGTGGTTGTGAGTACTAGAGGAATTTCCCAGCCACATGCCAGGTATGTTGCGTGTGGCTTCCTTTACTTGGTGCTTTTGTCCATGATTGTTGGGAGGAGAACAACCAGGGTCCCTGGCTCTGAGCATGGCTGGATGTGGGACTCGAGTGTCTTGGAAGAATATCCCGGGACCCAAGGAAAGGGAACTGGCCCATCTTGAACAGTGGAGAGCACTGGGCCACTTTCTCAGTCCTGAGCAGCAGCCCTGCAGACGTGGGCTCACCCTCACTCGATAGATACAGACACTGAATCCCAAGAAAGAGAAGGAAAGCTCCCAAGGCCCACAGCTAGAGAGTGGGGCAACAGACCAGGTTCATTTTCTGACCCGGCTCCAAAGTCAGCCCTGCTCCGTCACGCTTACCTGCATAGAATACCCCTTTCTGCCGATCAGTCCTGCAGACTCTCCCAGGTGTGTATTTTTATTTTCCTCAGTCCTTAGATGGTGATATTAGGACTCCAAGAGGTCAGCTGACTTCTCTGAGGTCACAGGGTTGAATCTGGAGTCAAAACCGAGGGAGTGTGTCTTCCTCTCCCTGGCTCCTCCCGGGGTCTCGAGCTCCCCTTTGTACTGCACCGCCCCACAGCCTGGGGAGCGACCCTCACGGCCTGCCTCCGGAGGCCGCCATCCTTGTCCATCGAGTGGGGAGGAGCGGACAGAGAGCACATTTCCAGGATGACAGCCACAAGCACACAACAGCGGGGCCTGCAGGTCGGAGCTCTCATCTAACGGCTGAGCCTGAGGGCTGGTCTTCTCCCCAGAAGGGCCTTCACTTGCTCTTGAAAACAGGAGATTAAAGGAGATAAGGGCTTCCCTGGGGGCTCAGATGGTAAAGAGTCTGCCTGCAATGCAGGAGACCTGGGTTCGATCCCCAGGTCGAGAAGACCCCCTGCACATACCCGGCGGGGGCTTGCCGCCTCCTCCTGCTCCTCTCCACCCCCTGGAGTCTGCCTGGTCCCATGTTACCAGCCTGCTCCCTGGTGGGATAACATCATCCCTTTCCTTCTAGGGCTTCAAGGGACACACAGGTGACTCTGGCCCGCCTGGCCCCCGGGTAAGTGGACATGTCGCCGTCAGGCAGTCCCCATGCACCCGAGTGGGCGCTTCTAGACACAAGGCTCCTGGGCCCTGGAGGGACGGGCAGAGCTGTGTCCCGAGAGAGGACAGTGGCAGCCATTGGAAGCATCGTCCCTCCCTGGTTAAGTGTTTCTAGACGTTTCTCCCAAGGGCCTCATGCTGATGTCTGACCAGTTTGACCAGGTCAGCCTGGAGTCAGGTGCGGTCACTGCTGGCCGGAGGATGGGGGTGGTTTTCCTGAGGTTCCAGAGCTCGTGTGTGGACACCTTCAGCTTATCCCAGCTGGGAAACCCCGGGCCCTGTCTTCCTGTGCTCCACCTTGCTCTGTCTCTTCTGAGTGCCCCAAACAGAGGGATCCCTGGGGGGGGGACCCCGGTGAGGCCCGCTGCTCTGTACAGCGAGGAGGAAGCCGAGGTACAGCGAGGGGCCAGCGGGTTGGCACGTGGGGAGGCAGAACCCCCAGCGGTTTGCCTGATCTGTCAGCTGGTGGTTCCCGGCAGCGCAGAGGGCTCGCAGCTGGCCTTGGGGGCACTGCAGACTCCACGTCGGGGCGAGGACCCGGGGATGCTTTCGGGTGGGCGGTCCTCCTGGTCTTCCTCCCCGCCGTGCTCCGAGGCATGGCAGCTGGGACACTGGTGTTCCACATTTCTCTCCCTAACAGCAGCTTTTGTGTTTCTGGTTCTCCTAGGGAGAGCCCGGCGCCACAGGGCCCCCTGGCCGGGAAGGGTCACCAGGAAAAGACGTGAGTGTGGGTGTCCGGTGGGGCCTGGCTGGGCCTGTGGGCAGAGGGCTGCAGAGAGTTTAGACAAGGACCAGGAGATGCTTAGAACCTGGGCAGGGGAGTGGGTACCATGATGGAGGGAGTCACAGGTGGGTTCTGAGAATCTCTGGGCGACACCTCGCCTGCTGGCACTGTGGGCCCCCTGAGGCCTCCCCGCAGGGCCGTCCAACGTGTGTGGACTCGGCTCGGCCTCCGGATGTGAGTGCTTGGTCAGGAGCACAGCTCGCGGTCCTGAGGTCCCAGGTGGCCCCATGCCCAGCCCCTGGCGCCCTTCAGGACCTGGCTTTAAGCCCCGGTGACGTGTCCCCCCACCCTGGCTCTTGATGTACATTGTCGCCTCGGCTGATCTGTGGTCATGAGACGCTGGAGCTGGAAAGGATCTAGGTCTTCTTGTGCTTTTCCTTAGCAGTGGGATCCATCCCACAAACCCTCCCGTCTGGCACGTGGGGCCCTGCGGGCAGATCAAAGCAGGGCAGCTGCGTTGGCTGGAGCAGGGCCTCTCCGCCACCCTGCCCCCCAAGGGTGCCTCTCAGTGCTGAAAGGCAGGTTGAGAATCCTGGGCTCACTGACCCCTCTCACTCCAGTTTACAGCAGAGGGCATGAGGGAAGCCCCCTTGGCGGGGGGGTGGAGGGTTCAGCTCGCCCAGCAGTTAAGGGTGCAGTGGGGACAGGCTCCGAGGCCCGTTTGTGGTGCACATGCCTGCCTGCCTCCTGCTCAGCTCTCTCTTTTCCTGTAAACCCCCATTTTTTTAGGGTGTTGTACAGTCTAATTTGTGTAGGAGTATGGCCAAGCTTTTGTCCTTTTCATTTATAATATGAGGAGATTTATACCCCGGTTAGGAGGCTGCCGGGAAGACCGTGTGGGAGGCGGTGGCGAATCCCCGCTGCCTGGCACCCTGGAAGTTTCTGTAGACCTGCCAATGGCATTTTTCTTACTGTGGAGACTGAGCCAGGAGTGGCCACAGGTGACTGGCCAGCGACTCAGAGATGGGATGCCAAGGAAAGTTCTCTTCCCTGTCATGTCCCTTGGCTCCAGGTGGAGCCCCCAAGATCCCCATGGGTCCCGGTGGGCCAGGTCTACGCAAGTAATTAAATCAGCAAGTGCACAAATGAGGACTTACCTGCAGGAAGTGAGCTGAGCCCGTGAAACAGCTGGTGACTGGTGATGAGACACGTTGGGCACCATTTGTTGGGTCTCTAGGGCACCTGGGGGAAGCCTGCTCCCACCATTTTCATGCAGCGACTCTGGGGTGACGTGACCTCTCTCTGTTCCAGGGTGACACAGGACCTACAGGGCCTCAGGGTCCCCAAGGACTGAGGGGCCTACCGGTGAGTTTTGCCTTGAGGCCGATCTGCTCCGTTCTTGGCAGTCCTGTTACCATGGTGATACATTCTAGTACAGCCCTGTGTGTCATTAAAAAATGACAACATGTCTTTGCTGTTGTTCAGTCCTGTCCAACTCTTTGCGAGCCCATGGACTGCAGCACGCCAGGCTTCCCTGTCCTTCACTTTCTACTGGAGTTTGCTCAAACTCGTGTCCATGAAGTGGGTGATGCCATCCAGCCGTCTCATTTCAAAACGTCTTGAAGTGCAGTGAAGTGAAAATCGCTCAGTCGTGTCCGAATCTTTGTGACCCCATGGACTGTATGGAACTCTCCATACAGAATACTGGAGTGGGTTGCCTTTCCCTTCTCCAGGGAATCTTCCCAACCCAGGGATCAAACCCAGATCTCCCACATTGCAGGTGGATTCTTTACCAACTGAGCTATGAGGGAAGCCCCCAAAATGTCTTCAGTTCAGTTCAGTTCAGTCATTCAGTCGTGTCTGACTCTTTGCGACCCCATGAATCACAGCACACCAGGTCTCCCTGTCCATCACCAACTCCCGGAGTTCACTCAGACTCACGCCCATCGAGTCGTTGATGCCATCCAGCCGTCTCATCCTCTGTCATCCCCTTTTCCTCCTGCCCCCAATCCCTCCCAGCATCAGAGTCTTTTCCAATGAGTCAACTCTTCGCATGAGGTGGCCAAAGTACTGGAGTTTCAGCTTTAGCATCATTCCTTCCAAAGAAATCCTAGCAGTTGATAAATAGCCGCTGCCCTAAGCCCACCCTGTGGCCCAGCACACACTTCCCAGGCTCTTGTCTGGGACCACCTACCCACAATCCAGATACTAAAAAGGTGCCACTTAGCATGGCTGGGGCACTATAACAGCCCTCAACCCCAAGTCATGAGCCAACTTGAGGAATCCTGGGGTTCGAACGTGCTCTGTATTCATTCACCAGGGCTGTCATAGCGAAAGGACCGAAAACACAGTGGCTCAAGCAACAGAAATGAATCACCCCTCAGTTATGGAGGCTAGAAATCTCGGACGCTCACCATCTCAGTGTTCTGTGACCTGAGAGTCCAAGGTCAAGGTGCCAGTAGAGTTGGTTCCTTCCGAGGCTGTGAGGGAGAGTCATTCAAGGCTCTCTGAAGGTTTGCATGCAGCCTCTGACATTCCTTGGCTTCTAGAAGCATCACCCCAGCCTCTGCCTCCACCTTCACATGGTTTTCTCCCTGTGACATTTCTCTGGTCCAAATGTCCCCTTTTTATGAAGACAGCAGTCATATTGGATTAGGGGCCCACCCCATTCCTGTGTGACCTCACCTTAATGAATTACATATGCAGTGACCGTATTTCTGAATCAGGCCAAATTCTGGCACACCAGCGATTAGGACTTCAGCCTATGGATTGGCAACAGGGGGGACTATGAGTTTGGGGCACAAAATGCCCATCAAGTTAAGAGCATGTTACGGTTGTGAGTCTGTCCTGGAGTCTGGAGTGCGGGGACCTTCCATCCAGTAGCTACTGATGCTGCACCTGCCGTGTTATCTGATACCTCTATCCACGCAGTCAGTGGTGCCCCTCACAGAGAAGGGGGAGGGCATAAAGGCAGGATCATGCATCCCCAGCTGAGACCAGGCCTCTAGGGATGTGAGCACTTTGTCTGTTCCTTAAGTCAGCATCTGAGTGGGAGGATGAATGGATACATCAGCAGATGTGGTCCTGATGATTTACCATGCCTGTGCTCCCGGCAGCAGTCACCAGCCCAGGATTTTTCATGCACATGAACTCATTTAAGTATTTATCATTTATTATGAGTTAAATATCCCAAGCTCCATACTGTAACCCCCCAGGCTCCTCTATCCGTGGGATTCTCCAGGCAAGAACCCTGGAGTGGGTAGACATTCCCTTCTCCAGGGGATCTTCCCAGCCCAGGGATCGAACGTGAGTCTCCTGCACTGTGGGCAGATTCTTTACCATCTGAGCCACCAGGGAAGCCCCATAGGGTTGATAAGCAGCCTCTAAGTCAGGACGTAGAACCATGCTGGTCCAAGTCATGGCTCGTGTGAGACCAGCCCTCCACATCCAGCAGTCTCTGTCCCCGCGTCCTGCCCTGTGACACCCTGGCAGAGCATCCTGGCAGAACCCTTACTGCTGTTTCTTCCATCAGGGTAAGAATGGATCGCCTGGATCACCAGGAGAGCCTGGCACCCCAGGAAGCCCTGTGAGTATTGTCCCTTGGCTGTGGTGCAATCAGGGCAAGCTTTGGAAGGGTGTGTGGTTTACATCACCCTGTCTGGTCTCTGTTCCCAGAAGCCTCAGTGGGGAAACATGGTATTTGGGTGGTAGGAATAGGCTGGAGGCAAGAGGATCCAGAAAAGACCTCTTTCATGTGATTATGCGCTTAACTCTGTGGTCTACAACCATAGGCATCCAATGGGGG
>SJYQ01000191.1:137010-181664 GCA_006410935.1 Redunca redunca | reverse complement strand
TGGGGTGGGTGGGAAAACTATTAAAGAATTTTTTAAACATGTAATAAGAGTGCGAGTTAGTTGTTTAATGCCTTCAGAAGATGGAAGGACAGGGTCAGGCCCACAACCCTTAACATATGAGAGAGGGTAGGCATCGTGCATCGTGGGGCTGAATGTAACTCAGAGTTGGCTGAAGAGGATCCTCCTGCTGGTTGGGAGGTGGGGAAAGGGGAGAGCAAGAAGGAACAACGGGCAGGGAGTAGAAAAAGGGGGCCCTTGAGCAGTGTCCTGATCCCTGGATAGTAGATTCAGGATTTAGGGTTCAGGTCTGGTAGATGGTGAGACATGGTGGAGAAGACAGGTCTTTGATGAAGCCTAGGGTTGGATAAGTCAACGCCTGTCCACTCGTCTCCTCCCACCCCAGCCTTATAGTAGATTTATTAGCTAAAATTGGCAACCCTCTTGAGATGGCCATCCTCATAGTTTGGTACTCAAGCAGTAATTGCATGGGCAATGGGCAGACCCGTCTGGCCAGCTAACCGTTGTCACTGTGGAAATCAGGATGAGTTGCCCATCCTGGTTTGCCAGGAACCCTCCTGGTGGTAGCACTGCAAATCCTGCCTCTTGGGAGAGCCATCATTCCCAGGAAGACCGGACACCTGGGCGCCCTGTAGAGCCCCATCTTCCTGTTGGACCAGGGGCAGCCATGTAGGAACCATCGCAGGAGTCGTCACCCATGCTGAGACATCTCGGACAGGAAGGATTGCATCACGAGGCTGATCCACCCCCAGCGCAGAGCTGGCTGCAGAAGGGCTGAGCCACATTTTGTGGTTTCCCAGAAAGGTTGAAGCCGAAAGATTCCCACACACTTTGCCCCCAAAAGTGAGCCTAACCATGAGGATCGCTGACCGATTGGGAAGAGGAACTCCGCCTTTCCAGGGAGGTCACTTAGAGGGGCCCCATACCTGTCGAGCGTGGTGGCTTAGTAACTGAGTTGTGTCTGATTCTTAGGACCCCATGGACTGTAGCCCGCCAGGCTCCTCTGTCCATGGGATTTTTCCCAGGCAAAAATACTGCAGGGGGTTGCCATTTCCTTCTCCAGAGGATCTTCCCGACCCAGGGATCGAGCCTGCATCTCCTGCTTGGCAGTCAGATTCTTTACTGACTGAGCCACCAGGGAACCCCACACCCATCAAGGTGTTTTGTTAAATGATTGTCCCTTTGCGTTTCTGTTGCTTTGAATGGGACGGCCAATGACTATTCACAGGAAATTCTCCTCCGGCCCCCCACCCATGGGTGGGATTCTCAGCACAGCTTCTCTCCCTAACCCCGCCCTTCCATTCCAGGAAAAGGGTTGTCTTTTCTTTTAAAGTTCACGTGCCAGGGCTGCAGAATACAGGGGGGCTACGAGATTTCTGAACCTTCTTGAGTTGGCCCTTGACCTTGAAGAGTGACTACCCCGTTTTCCCTCCGCAGGGCCAGAAGGGAACCAAAGGAGAAAACGGCAGCCCAGGGCTCCCAGGCTTCCTGGGTCCTCGGGGGCCTCAGGTGAGCATGGACCCTGCCGGGATCTCCTTGGAGGGACCCTTGATTATTGTCGTTGCTCGAGACAACTCGAGCAAAAGTGTCTGTTTTGAAGGCACTCGTGTTACGTGCAACATGCTGATGCAGCTAACCGATACTGGTTCTGTGTTGTAGGGGGAGCCAGGCGAGAAAGGAGTCCCCGGCAAGGAGGCAAGTGCCGCGCCCCTGTTCTCCAGGACCCTTTCCTGTGGGAGACACGGGGCCACCTCATCGGCGGGTGGTGCGTGCTGTCTCACAGGGCCCTCGGCTTAGCAGGGCACCCGCACTGGATTCTGTATTCTGCCGTCACTGTCCTGAAATCCTAGTGCCTTCTTTTCATTTTATTTTTTAATATTTGTTTATCTGGCTGACCTAGTCTTAGTTACAGCATGTGGGATCTCTGATTCATAGCTGCAGCATGTGGCATCCAGTTCCCTGGTCAGGGATCAAACCCAAGACCCCAGCACTGGGAGCTCAGCGTCTTAGCCACTAGACCACCAGGGAGGTCCCCCGAGTGCTTTCTCAACAAAGGTCCGTGTTTTCACTCTGCGTGGGAGCCGGTCCTGGGGTCCCATCTTGATACATCTCTCACTTATCGCTCTCTGCACCCAGCCCATCAGCAAGTCCTGTTTATTAAAAGACATGTCTGTTCTGACTCCCCAGTACTTCTCAGCTCTGTCCAGCTCTCTCCATCTCTCCCGCTAAGAGACCTGACTGGGACCATCATCATCTCTCACCTGGGCATTTGCAGGGACCTCCTAACTGACTCCTTATGTCCAGCCTTGCCCCCCATGGTCCTTCCCCACCCAGCAGCATGATGTCAGTTTCCAGCTCAAGCCTCAGCTCTCTCCTCCCCTGGCTCCATCAGCAGAGAAGCTCCGGCCCTGGTCAGGATGAGCAGGGGCAGGGGTGAGAAGGGGTGGGGGAGACAGGTAAGGGCTTTTGGAAAAGATCGCTCGGCACATGTGAAGCACTGGGGAGAAAATGTGGCATGTTTCCGGAACTGCCAGGCGAGGGTGATGGGTGCATAAGAGAGGGGGTTATGACCAGGCAAGAGCAGGACTCTTGGAGGACCCTCTGTCCTCTGCAGGCAGCAAGGACTAAGAAGAGCAGAGATGCCCCTGGTGAAGTGACTGCCCTCCTTTGCTTTCATTGCAGGGGGCGCCTGGAAAGCCAGGAGAGCCAGGACTCAGAGGAGAAAGGGTGAGTGGGACACGTGGTCATGTGCAGGCGACCTTCCTTGGGCAAGGGGCCTGTGTCCAGGGCTTTAGGAAGCTGCCCACCCGGGGAGCAGCTTGTGGGGGCTTCCCTGTTCTCTTTCCCCCCGCAAAAGTCATGAGCCCACAGCAGGAGGTTTTTCCCGTTGTTGGGGTTTTGTTGTGGTTTTCATGGTTGTTATTTTAAGCAGTAAAATCATTGCAATTACACATTCAGAGGCAAGCATGCCCAGACTTTGACAAATCTCCCGGTCTCCTCCCCGTGCGCAAAACCCTGTGCATGACATGCTTGGAGCCCGAAGTGCCAATTTGCCAAGAACCAGCTTTGTCCCTGGAGGTGACAAGGGAACAGATTTTCCCATAATGAATCGTCTTGGCGCTGTGCTCAGAAAGCTTTTCTTTACATTGCATTCCTCCAAAAAAAAAAAAAAAAAAAAACAGCAGGGTGAAAAATCAATTCTGTTTTGGAAGAAACACTGGTGAGGGGAGGGGGCGTTCTCTCACCCGTAACAACCGCTGTTCCCTCCAGAGAAATTAAACAGTCCTCCACATGGCTGGCCATCACACGTTCCTGCTGCTGCCCGACACAGAAGGCACTGCCACCCCTTACCCGCCCTGGGTTTTTATCCATGGTCCAACAAAGAGTTTATCTCTGCTTTCCTTGCAAGTTGGATGGGTGTGGACTGGATTCCCCTGCAGACCAGAGAGAAATGGAAGCCGAGAGCTCAGAGATTCTCACGCCACCTCGATCTCTCACCCTTCTCCTTCCCAGTGACTGTGATTCTCGTGGTTGTTGGCCCCTGAGGATGGACCCAGGGGCTGGGGCTGTGGCCGTGAAGACAGTGAGGGTCCTACCAGCCAGGAGCTGGCCGGAGCTGCCACATGCTGGAGTTTTGGTTGGGAGGTGGGGAATTCAGACCATGGACCTTCTCTAATACTTAATCAATAGAAGCTTCTCTAATACCCAGTCAATAAAGGAAGTTGCCTTTCCCCATTAAGTGGTTTCGTGGAAGGTTGCCAGACAGTGGTCAGGCTCCTCATGCCTTCCACTCTGGAATATTTGATATACGGGACAGGTCCTCTCACCGCAGAGGGATGTAGAAATGTGGAATAAATAGGAAACTCTGTACCACAGGCCTTGGCACTGAGATGCATGAAAGGGACCCTTCTAGACCGCCACACTGGAGACCACCCACGGATGACAATGCTCCCATAAAACCCGTCACGTGGGAGAAATTTAGGAGACCCTCCTCAAATCTGGCTGCATTCATTTTCTAACTCACTGTTCTTACTGTTTCTGTTGAAAAGTGGTATAGTTAAACAATACAAATTGAAAAAACACAAGTGAATGCAGTGTAGACTAGGTGCCCGTCCAGCACGCTTTTCTTGGGCCTGTCACTGTACACTTGCTTGCATCTTTCTGGAACCCATGCGCTCAGAACCAGGTGGGCGTGCACGTGTAAATATGCATGTAGCTTTTACGTAACCCCCCCCCCGAACCTATCAGACTTTCTCCACCACCCTTTACTCTCTTCCACATAAGCATGTGTGTGGCAGATGGTTTCATCACTGCGCTGGCCTTCTCTGCTGGGCGGAGACGAGACTGAGATCTGAAAGTCAGAGTCGGCACCTCGTCCCCAGCAGACCTCCTGCATGACGTGGGGGTGCAGCTTTGTCCGTCTGGGCCCCGAGTCCTGTCTGCGCCAGCGCGGCGTCACGGGCCTGTAGGACTGAGGTCTCCTCTCCTGGACTGAGGACACGGGGCCGGGGGTCCCTCCTGCAGCCTGGGGCACATCCGGCCTAGGGGTGCCTTCTAGGCCTTTACTCACTGATGCTCTTCTTGCCTCCTCTAGGGAGATCCTGGCATCAAAGGTGACAAAGGCCCTCCCGGTGGAAAGGGCCAGCCTGGCGACCCTGGGATCCCAGGCCACAAGGGTCACACAGGCCTCATGGGCCCCCAGGGGCCACCTGGGGAGAATGGGCCAGCCGGTCCCCCGGGGCCACCGGGCCAGCCAGGATTTCCAGGGTTGAGGGTAAGCGTGCGGGTGATGCCTCAACCTTGGGGCTCCTTGGGGTCTCAGGGGAAGCCAGAGAGGTGTATGGGCTCCAGAGGGGCCGGGTTGCAGGTACTGGTGACCTGTGAGCCAGGGCTGACCCCTGCTTGTCCTCTCTGAGCCTGCCCTCCCATCCCTCCTGAAAGGGACGAGAATGCCTCTCTCCCAACAGGCTGGCTGTGATGGTTAAGTGAAATGATGCTCATGACTTACGAAGGGCCTGAGGATAGAGTCCCTCTGTCCCTGTGGTCCAGGCTTCACTCCCGGGTGGTGGTGCTCTTTGCCCAGGACCCCGTGCAGCAGGCAGGCGAGAAGATACAGAGGCTCCCAGTGACGCGAGCTTCCCCGCGGGGACGGCTCCCTCCCCGTCCATCCGAAGCCCGGCTCTAGTCCCCCTCCTGTCTGCTGTCTGGGGTGCTTGGTCTTCCCTCTGGGTCTAGCTTTTCTCAAAAGGGAAGGCTTGTTGAGAGGAATTTGATTTTTCTCTGAACACAGTGTTTCTTGTGGCCGAGCTCTTAACTTGACACCGTCTTACAACACAAGGACATGCTGGCTGTAGTGTGTCGGGGAGAGCTTGGTGGGCCAGTCCCTGGGGGCTGGTTGCCAGGTCCATGCGACCTCCCCAGCCCGGCTCTGCAGCCTGCGTGGTCCTCAGGGGCCCCTCCTGTGGCCCAGAGCACAGGCTCGGGGCCCGTGCTCCGCCTGCTCTGAGGCTCTGGCCCTGTCCCCGCGGGGCTCTGCGGTCAGCCTGGATTTCACCCCCCTGGAGAGGCTGGGCAGCCAGGTCCCCTCCCTCTGCCAGGTGTGGGTGCTGGTGGACTCAGTGGGCTTCCAGAGTGCCCCCACCCACCGAGTCTTTGCCGGGTATCCTGCTGCTCTGGGTAGTAATGGGGATTCTGGGAGTAAGATGAAACGTCATTGGCCAGAAAGGAAAAAAGGGAAATAAGGCCGTAAGCCAGATGCTGGGGCTGCAGCAATGAGCACAGTAAGCACCCTCACCCTTGGGAGTGGACACCTTCCCGAATGGCTCTGACGACCAGGGAGGAGCCCAGCATGGCGTGAGGTCTGCTCTCATGGATCACTCTAAGAGCTGCGTGTCGCTGTGGGGGCCTGGAGGCAGGGCTCTGCTCCACTGACCGCTCATCGTTGGTGTGAGCAGACACCATGTGGGGCCAGCAGGGCAGGCCAGACACCAGAGCCGCCAAGGGGCCGGTGGGAGGAGAGCAAGCCTGAGATAGTGCGGGGGCAGCCTGTGAGCTGGCCCTGCAGGTGGGGGGACTTCAGCCCAGAGGGACTCAGAGCCAGGCCTCCCGGGTCCAGGGCTGGGGAGGGGGTTTGTGCAGGAAGGAGAGGGAGCAGAGGCTTCAGGGAAAAAGGCGTCCAGGTCGCCACGCAAGACGCAGTGATGCTGCCTGCGTGGCAGGGAGACGGTTCTAGGTGTTAAAGGGGTTGGACTCGGGAGCTGTGGTCTGCATGGCTGTGGCCGTCTTGGTTTCCTGAGCTCTCTGGGTCTCGGGAAGCAGGTGGTCCTGGGAAGGTGAGTAACTCTGCCTTCCCTCCCTCCTCCCAGGGCGAGTCTCCATCCATGGACGTCCTGCGGCGGCTCATCCAAGAGGAACTGGAGAAACAGCTGGAAAGTGAGTCGCTGGCGTTTTCACAGCATTGGGTCCTAGATGCTGTGTAAGCCTGGGCGGTAGTCCGCTTACTCCTCCTTCAGGACCTCTGCAGCCTGGCTTGGTAAAGGCAGCCTCAGGGCAGCCCCTGCAGAAGTCAGCACAGAGCTGCATCTTGCAGACTCCCGCCAGCCTCTTCTGACACGGATCCTGCTCTCAGCCGCTCTTTGAGGACGCTTGAGCTGTGGCTGCTTGATTACCTCCAGGAAGGGGAGCTCACCACCTACAGAACCAGCCTTGCCAGGAGCATTTATCTGTGCTTTCAGTTGTTTATCTAATCAACAAGGAGCTCTGGCAGGCCTGCGATGGCTCTTGTAGAACTCAGTCCAGAACAGGAGACAGAGACAGACAAGGTGACTTCGGTAGAGTAAGAAGCTGCCTGTGATTTAGTGTGACATGGAGGACACAGAAGAAGGCAGGGGAAAGTACCTCAGATAGCTCAGAGGGTGGGGAGCAGGTGAGGGAAGGCTTCCTGGAGGAGGGGCCATGGGCGCTAAAACCAAGGACCAGACCCCAGACCTTAGACTCAGCACGTGCAGAGACCCTAATGGGAGCTGGGACACTGTGCTTTCAAGGAACTAGAATCCTTATAATTCTCCTGTATAGGATTTACTGTCAAATCCCAGTCTTGCATGGGCCCCATACAGAGCAGCTGCTCAGGAAGGGACGGATGGGGAGGTAACAGTCAGCACCAGCGTGTAGGGCCAGCCCCACATCAGGTGGAGTTCTCAGAACCCACACGTGTTTACTGGCATGAGGAAGCCTCTGTGAGCTCTTGAGCCATGGATGAGGGTTAAATCAGAGATGCTAAGTAACCTGCCCAAGGCTGCAGAGCTGGTGAGTCTGACCAGGGTTTGCACGCAGGCAGCCAGGCTACAGAGTCCAGGCTCTTAGCCACTGAGACCTCTCCCATCTCACCTCTGCCTTGCCTCTGTGTTGGAAACTGTTAGGAGAAGAAAGTCACAGACCACTCTGGGCTAGGGAAGATCGGAAGCCTACCATCATTCCCAGGCATGGGTGGGCAAAGGGGAAGAGCACGTTTGTTCACGTGGTCAGGTCTCAGACAGTGAAATTTTCCTCCTGGCACATTCACAACTCTGCACTGGGTCTGTGGACGCAGCACAGAACACGATGACTCTTTCACTGCCCTCGTGGGGTGTCCAGGCGAGTGAGCGTGGTCCGTCTCCCTGCCCAGGAGAACCAGAGACCATTCCCTGGAGAGGACAGCACAGAGCTGGGCTGGTGGTAAGGAGGGTGAAGAAAGGAAGAATCCCAGAGGCTGGAACAGTGACTCCCGCCGGGCAGGGCGGTCCCGAAGTCTCCCGGGTGCGAGCATCCCATCTACAGCCTTTCTTCTGGGTGTTAGATTTGTTAGGCACATGAGGAGTTTCTAGCCCCTGGGCAGAGATGAGTCCTGTTTTGAATGAGTTCAGACAGAGCATCTGCTGAGCTGAGTCCTTTCTTCTAAACAACCTTGGGAGGAGGAGACATCAGAAGCATCTGCTCCATGTTCAAGATGAGAGCGTCCAGGCTGTGAGTCCAGCAGCTGTGTGCCCGGGTCTCCAGCGCACACCCCTCCCACTTCCTCATATGGGAGGGTGGGGAAGGGGCTGCTCGGGAGCCCCCCACCAGGCTGTCAGAAGACCCGACTCTGCTTTGGTTTTACCACCGAGACCCAGGAGGGCGTCAGCACTGCCTCTCTGGGCTGGTCATGCCCCCTGCCAGGTGAAGGGCTTGGCCTGATTGTCTGGAAAACAAAGGAAGAGCCCCCAGTGGCCCTGGTGTGGGCTGTGTATTCCCAGTGCAGTAGGAAGGCGTGGAGGCCAGCGGCTGGACCTCTGGGGTTTGGAATCAGCCTGTGATCTTCACACACCTAAGGATCATTAATGACATCACGTCCAGCCCTGCATTTATAGATGAGGAATTCCACACTTAGAAGAAGTCCCTAAGTTGCTCTGTGTAAGCCACTGAAGTCTCACCTTCCCCCACTGGCCTCAGTTTCCCCAGCCTGAGAGTTGCAACAGTTTCTGCTGCTGCTGCTGCTGTCATCGCTGCCTCCAGGGTAGCAGCGACATCCACGCACCACTTAGGTCTCTTGCCGGGGCTGTCGTGATGCCTCATCTCATCGGCTCCATCCTCCCAACAGCCCAGTGGGTTCGGACTTGTTTCATTGGCCCCGTTTTGCAGAAAAGGCAGCAAAGGCTAAGAGAGGTCAGGTGGCTTGCCCAGGGCCACGCCGCCGGCAGTGGTGGCACCGGGACCCCAGCTCAGCCGCCTGGCTCCGGAGCAGCGTCCACACGGACATGCGCCCTGCAGCGTGCTCTTGGTGTGTCTCTGTCGCTGCTGTTTCCCAGCTCTTACTGTCTCGAGCGTTGCAGTGTGCTGCCGGCCCGTCTTTGATCCTTTATCCCTTCTTCATGAAACATCTCTCTGTTTTTCTTACTCCACAGCCAAACTCACCTACCTCCTGGCCCAGATGCCCTCTGCGCACACAAAGGCCTCTCAAGGCAGACCCGGACCCCCAGGGCCTCCTGGAAAAGATGGGCTTCCAGGTCGGGCAGGCCCCGTTGGGGAGCCAGGAAGGCCAGGGCAGGGGGGTCTGGAGGGACCCTCTGGCCCAATAGGTCCCAAAGGTGAGTGAGGAGCTGGGAAGAGGTGCTTTGTAGAGAAGGAACCAATGTGCCCAGCACATGCTCCATTGAATATGCAGGAGTCTGCCCGTTCCACTCCCCCACTGCCACGCCCCCCTCCCCCCGCAGCCTGCTAACACCCTGTGTGTTGACGTCGTGCCGTTTCTTCATCTGCCTAAGAGGGTTTCATACTTAACGTTTTTGCAAAATGATGCTTCTGCCAGGAGGAGCGAGTCTGTTTCCTCCTCCCATCTTGGCCGGTCTCTGTCTCCACTGCTCATGGTCCGGGGAGTACACAGGATGTCTCCTGTTTCCCCCTCCAAGAAGTCACTGAGGAATAAGACATTTACTCTCCAGGCAAACAGGCATTAGACGCCAGCCCACGTGGGCTTCCCTGGTGACTCAGGAAGGAATCCGCCTGCCATGGAGGAGACCAGGGTTTGGTCCCTGGGTTGGGAAGACCCCCTGGAGAAGGGAATGCCAACCCACTCCAGTATTCTGGCCTGGAAAATTCCTTGGACAGAGGAGCCTGGCGGGCAACAGTCCATGGAATCGCAAAGACTCGGACGTGACTGAGCGACTAACGCTTTTCCATGGGAATAAAGTGGTTTGAGCTAAAGCTGGATGTGGCTGCCAGCTCTTCAGCTCTTAGGGACGTACCTGACCAGGACGTGGCTGTGCTGGACACAGCGAGCCTCTCCTGCAAGGCACAGTGCCTGGTGCCGTCAACAGCGCCCCGTGCACAGAGGAAGGCATTGTCTTTGCAGGCAGACAGATGTGGAAGGGCAGGGAAGGACCTGGCCCCAAATTTAGCAGCCTGGCCGTTCACCCCTTCTGTCTGGCGAGGAATAAGCACGGGGGAGGGGAGAGGCAGTGCTGTCGTCTCAGCTGCCACGTCTCCCTCCTTCACTCTTCCATTCCTTGATCTTTTTTTTGGGGGGGTGGTGCACCCTGGGATCTTAGTTTCCCAACCAGGGATTATTGAACCCACACCCTAGGGAGTGAAATTGCAGAGTCCTAACCACTGGACTGCTCGGAAATTCCCCCTTAATTCTTCGTTCACTGAGACACATCACCTTGTAATATTTCTCCTTCTGAACTTTTTTAAAGTTTGCATCCAAGTCTGTCTTCTGTTGGTTCATGAAACAAAATATACTAACTAAATGCCCATAAGAAAGCATAAAGCATAGAAAAGTGAGACTGTGACAGGAGACTGACCAAATGTAGTAACTGTAACAATAAATAAGAATGGCCTGAAATCTCCATGAACTGGCAGAATCTCCATTTGGATTATAAAAGAAAACGTTATACACTACATACAGGAGATACTCTAGAGACAGCATATCAAGGAAAAGGAATGATGAAAAAAAAAAAGCTGAGAGACAGTTTAATCAGGTTTGCATAGTATTAACCCCAACTCCTCAGATATCCTCCTGAGGGAACCCTCTTCCTTCTGAACATGTTAGAGTTTTAAATTCCTGTGATTATTAAGATTTATACCTGATTCTGCTTCATATTAGAATGTTGTTTGTGTCCTGTGTCATCTGTCTTAAAATTCACGCTTCTCGAGAGTAGGGCTGTGTCTTGCGTATACTCAGGTTTGTTTATCACCCAGCTCCTCCTAGACGGGGGCTCAGATAGAACGCTTTGAGAACACGGGGATGTGTAGGCATCTGTCAGTGGATGTGTGTGGACATATGTGTTTGTATAGGAGAGAGTGTGGACGTTTGGGTGTCTGTGTTTGATGTGTTTATGATGTATGCATGTTTGTATAATATATGTGTGAATGTACATATGTGCCGGTATCATGGGGCAGTTATCACGCTTGAGTGAATGTTTATGTGTACATGTGTGTATTTGAGCAAATGTTTTGGAAGGGGTGTCTGTTTTGGTGTTCACATGGGCATATTTCTGAGTGTAAGTATGTGCTTGACTGTGAGTGTGCATGAATGAGTGTGTGAACAGGAGCGAGGCGTCTGACACAGTGCTGGCCTTGCCCCCAGCCCCATGGTGGGCTCCCTCCCTCCCCCACCATCGTAAGTCTCCATCATCAGAAGCGCGTGTTTTTCTCACCAGGTGAGCGAGGAGCCAAAGGTGACCCGGGTGCACCTGGAGTTGGCCTTCGAGGCGAGATGGGCCCCCCCGGGATCCCAGGTGGGAGAGGCTGGGCTGGCGTCTGGGGTAGGGGAGGGGCCAGGCCCCAGGGTGTCAGATGCAAAGAGCAGCCATCTGCCTGCCTGGTGTCCACGGGGACCATTCTCATCTCTCCAGGCAGGGTGCCCAGGCCGTGGGGTGTTTGCTCTGAGCCTGTGGCATCCTCAGCTCGCTACTGAATGGAAATAGTAACGTCAGGGCTCGTGTGTGCTCCGGAAGGAAGGTGACCCACCGTCTCTTTCTTCTGCTCCTTGGTCCAGGTCAGCCCGGGGAGCCTGGCTATGCTAAAGATGGACTTCCCGGGAGTCCCGGGCCTCAAGGAGAGACAGGACCAGCTGGACACCCCGGCCCCCCGGGTCCCCCCGGCCCCCCAGGCCAGTGCGACCCCTCGCAGTGTGCCTACTTCGCGAGCCTTGCCGCTGCTCGACCCGGTAACATGAAGGGCCCCTAGAAGATGCCAGAATGCCAGGAGACGCTGGTAGATTTCTGAAACTTGAACGCACAGCCCGATGGGAAGCCAGAGGTCTTGAGACATTTCAGCCATGTGGTCTTTGTTTTTCTTTCTTTCTTTTATCATGTGCTTTTTTTTTTTTTTGTCTTGTGTTTCTTAAGAGACCTCAACATTATTAAAACCAACAGATGCTGCCGGTCGATCAGATTATAATATTATTATTGTTAATTATTATTATTGTTATTTCATATGGTAATGCTTTTTGAGTTTTCCCCCTCTGCTCCGAAGTTGGGGAAACCTGATCATGAGGCAGAGAACATTTCTTGTTCTCCTGATGGCCCCTGATTGAAGTGTAGCTGCCAATTCTAAGGAAACTCTTGGTGCTATGAAACCCTGACCGGACACTTGCCAAACTTACCTCTTTCCTCAGAAGGAAACTTTAAGAAAATGAGGACAGTGGGCTTCTATTCTTGGTTGTGCCCAGAGGTCGCCCAGGGAGAGATTAGCTGACAGTCGCTGCTTCCCAGGAGAAGTAAGTGAAGCAGAAAGAGGAGGAAGGTACAGACATGAAGCGCAGCCTCTGCTCTGCATGGCGGGTGCATGCAGCAGGGGGCAGGTCTGTCTTCTGGAAGCAGCTCAGCGCCTCCAGGTCCCAAGCCTGCAGAAGAGAGACACTGCACACAGCTGGAGGCCGCTTCCTGGAATCTCGCGGCATCTGCACCAAAAATGTGGGAGCTGACACAGAAAAAGATGCCTCTGTGTGTTCACTTGGCTTCTGAGCCATGGATAGGCTCCTCCGAGCCCCTCTGTTGGTTTCATTCACTTTCATTTTGAAATAAGAGGGTCCGGAGACCACTCCCGTGTGCCTGATGCCGGGAAGTTGGCCGGGGTGCTGGCCAGAGCCGGAAAGCATGTGTCTCCAGCTTCTGGCATTGAGTGTATGTTTGTGAATGACTCGCCCAGCTCAACAGGTGCTCAATAAATCTGAGTTTCCTTTTCTTTTGCTTTCCGTGATGGTTCCTTCCTTATCAGCGTCCGCCCCCATGTGGACCCCTTTAGGCCAGGGAAGCAGCATTTTTCCCCCGGGGAGCACGGAACAAGCCACCGTTCAGGCCATGTGCTCAGTGTGCACATGTGTGAGCAAGAGTGTGTCACCCGGCCCTTTCCTGGACTCTGAGCCAGGGCAACGCCTACGGGGTGTGGACCCTGCAGCCTCAGGGGGACAGGGCTCCCCACGTGCTCACAGCAGATGAGGCTGGGCGTGAAGGATCCAGGCCTACAGCTCTGTCTGGGGGCAGCTTGGGGGCCAATTCCAGCCCCCTGGCCGAGGACCACTATCGTGATGAGCTGTCACGAGCTGCTCCCACCTGGCAACAGAGCAGATGCCACAGCGCGTGGCCCAAGGGGCCGGGACAAACCACAGGGCTCCCAGGTCGTCGTTTTCGTCTCCCACGAGCGGTGGTGTGGGCACTGGTCCCAGACCTTGTGCGTGCGTGCATGTTCAGCTGCTCAGTCCTGTCCGACTCTTTTTGACCCCCTGGCCTGTAGCCCGCCAGGCTCTTCCGTCCATGGGATTCTCCAGGCAAGAATACTGGAGTGAGTTGCCATTTCCTCCTCCAGGGGATCTTCCCAACCCGGGGATAGAACCCGCGTCTCCTGCATTGCAGGCAGATTCTTTACCTACTGAGCTACCTGGGAAGTCAGATCTCAAGACCTGCAAAGATGAGATGCTTCCTCCTCAGAGTCTGAGGATGCTCCAGTGTGTTTGGAAGGGACAGAGTGTGTGAATAACTGGTCCAGATTATTAGGCCTCAGCCTGCTGTCTCTGATGTTTTCCAACCAACCCTCAAATTTTTGCCTGCTGATGGCTGTAGCCCAAGGAGCCATCTCCGTGAGCTTCTGTTCTTTTCTTGGAATGCCCTGAGGGAGGTGCAGGAGAGTTGGTTCTGATCCCCAGAAGGAACAGTTATCTAAATATCTATCCTTGTTTAGATATTTGATAAATGATGACAGACCAGGGGCTTCCCAGAGACCCACCAGAACCTGGGCTTCTCCTATGTGGAACCAGTAATAAAAGCTCACCTCTCTTCCAGCCAGATGTGGGCAGCAAGTGGGAGTGGATTCAGCCACACTGGTTTCAGCTTGGAAACATTCTGTCCTCTGCTCAGGGCACAACAGTGATTGTTACTGGAAACATGTTGGAAGCTTCCTGATCAGCAGCCTTCCCCTTCTGGGAGCCAGGATTTGCAAGAACATTCATGGATTGAGTTCAGCCCAGCTTCAGGGCAGATCTGCCCCTGGTCAGCTGTTAATCAGCGACCCTCACTTCTGGTCCCTCGTGAGCTGTCCAGGTGAGAAGGTCCCCTCTGCACAGCAGCTGTACCAGCCTGGGGATGTCAGCTGCATCATTGAATAGCCCATGTTTCCATTTCCTCCTTTGTGAAATGAAATTAACAGGACTTCGCACAATTTCAGGGGGTGGGGGTGGGTACTTCCCTGGTGGCTCAGAAGGTAAAGAATCCGCCTGCAATGCAGGAAACCTGGGTTCAGTTCCTGGGTCAGGAAGATCCCCTGGAGATGGGAATGGCTACCCACTCCAGTATTCTTACCTGGAGAATTCCATGAATAGAGGAGCCTGGCGAGCTACAGTCCATGGGGTCGCAGAGGGTCAGACACAACTGAGCGACTAACACGTCCAACTTCTTCACAAGATGTCTATGAGGCTCATTTTTTTTCTTGCAGTTTATTAAGATATGATTGGCGTGTAAAATGGTATAATTATAAGGTGTGCAACAGAATGATTTGATATGTGTATGTTTTGAAATGATGACCACAAGAAGGTGCTGCTGCTGCTAAGTCACTTCAGTCGTGTCTGACTCTGTTCGACCCCATAGACGGCAGCCTACCAAGCTCCCCCGTCCCTGGGATTCTCCAGGCAAGAACACTGGGGTGTGTTGCCATTTCCTTCTTCAATGCATGAAAGTGAAAAGTGAAAGGGAAGTCGCTCAGTCGCGTCCGACTCTTCGCGACCCCATGGACTGCAGCCTACCAGGCTCCTCCGTCCATGGGATTTTCCAGGCAAGGGTCCTGGAGTGGGGTGCCATTGCCCTCTCCAACAAGAAGGTGAGTTAACACCTAAAAGCAGGGCACATGAATCCGTCCCTTACAACATCTCATTTTGTCTTCCATCAAGAGCAATTGAGGGATTTCCTGGTGGTCCAGCGGCTACAGTGGTTGGCTACAGTTCATGGGATTGCAAAGAGTCAGGCACAACTGAGCAACTTCACTTTCTTTCACTTTCCAGGGGCTAACACTCTGCACTCCCAATTCGGGGGCCCTGGGTTAGATGCCTGGTCAGGGAACTAGATCCAATATGCCACAACTTAAAAAAAGAACAAGATTCCACATACTGCAACTAAACTCTTGTATGCTGTAAAAAGACACAGCACAGCCAAATAAATAAATATATAGAAATAAATGCTTTTAACAAAGAGAGTGATTGAGTCCACTTTGCTTATCTGTTTACAGTAATCCAAGTAGAGAAACTTTTCAAACCAAATGTTTGCTTTATATTTGGCTTAGTTTTCACAGCATGTTCCCCTAGGTTTAGATCCAACCAGTCCATCCTAAAGGAAATCAGTCCTGAGTATTCATTGGAAGGACTGATGCTCAAGCTGAAACTCCAATACTTTGGCCACCTGTTGTGAAGAACTGACTCACTAAAAAAGACCCTGATGCTGGAAAAGATTGAAGGTGGTAGGAGAAGGGAATGACAGAAGATGAGATGGTTGGATGGCATCACCAACTTGATGGACATGAGTATGAGGAAGCTCCGGGAGTTGGTGATGGACAGGGAGGCCTGGCGTGCTGCAGTCCATGGGGTTGCAAAGAGTCGGACACGACTGAGCGACTGCACTGACTATTTGTCCTGTAACACGTCTCCGAGGGGCTGGGCTTGGCTCTGTCTCCCCATGGTAATTCAGAAACAGTGGCAGAACTGCGAACCCATCTATCCCAAGTCACACACACAGCTTGTGTGTCCAGCTCACTGCGGGACCACACGGAGGTGTCCAGGGGGCTGGAAACTGCAGCCTTGACCCAGGCCACCTTGTCTTCTTGCCCCGGTATTTTCTCATAATGAACTGCTTTCTCCTGGCTCTGTGCAGAGGCGAACTCCAGACGTACATTTAAAAGAACACTCCCTTGGGGAAAGGAGATGCCACTTGTTCAGTTACTAGAAAGAGGCAGGCGGCCTTTCGGGCTCGTCGGCATATGGTTGGGGAGATGCTGTTTCAGGGCAATCATTTTGTAGCTCTCCTTTCCTTTTGCAACTGGGAACATCTAGCTTCAGGTTTCTTTTGTGGTGCTATTTTATGAAGCCAGGGTTTCAAGTGTGTGCCTATATACAGGAAGTTATTAAAACCATTGGCAAACCACAAATCTGGCTAGGAGGTTCACCTGGGGCGGTGTGGGGGTGAGCGTGGTGTAAGGGGTGTTTCTCTTATCAAGACACCAGAGACCTGGAAAGGTGCATAAGACGAAACAGTGGCAGACTCAGACTGCTGACTGCTAGACCGATTTCCCATTTCAACAGCTCCTGTCCTCACCTCTTACAACCCTGATTTTGGAGAGGGAGTGAGCTGAGGAGGCCAGCCCTGTTCTGAAAGACACCCTGGCAAGGAGGCCACGTCCTGGTGGCGTGACCTCTGAGCACTTCGTTAACCAAGATCCTTTGTGTGGAACAGCACTGTGGCTGTTGCCTTGGAGACGCTGGAGCGGTGGGATAACCCAGTCTCACCTTGATTCCCTTCCAGAATATTCTCCGTAGTCAGGGAAGAATGGAGAACTTGGCAGGAATTAAGCCAGCCAGCTGCCACTCAGGGCATGTCTGATCCTCCGATGGTCTGAGTGTGTGGGGACCCTACAGACAAAGGACATGGTAGAGACCAGGTTGGAGGACCTGTGTCCAGTCTCAAGAGGGATGCTGGCTTGTTTATGCTCAGCAGATGTGGTGCCAGGCACTTTGGATGGCAAGTCGACACAGGCCCATCTCATGGATGGAGGTCGCAGTCTGGAGAGATTTAAGGCAATTATATATCATCGTATGTATGTAATTATTCCATGACACTATTTTTGGGCAACACAGAGGGAGACAGACATACAAGAAGCAGAACCTTACAATTTAATCTTATCAGCGCTGTGGAAGAGAAATCTGCAAAGATTATGGAAGACATCATGATAAAAATAAAACCAGCATCATCTGAGGATGATGGCACCCACTGTGTGCCCACAGCCTTGCTCCCTTTGACAGCCATCGTGGGGGCAGGTGTCCTGAGCCTTGTTTTATAGGTGAGAAAACGGGGACTAGGGAGGTATGGCGACTTCCTCCAGGTCTCCTGGCAGCGGCACGTCCTGGTGTGGATGTGGGCTCCTGGGGCCCTGCCTCTTCACCGGCTGCCCATCAGATGGGGGGGCGGGCCTGGGTCCCTGCAGACTTCTCTTCATCGTCGCTCAGGCTCCCAGCAAACTGGCAGTTCTTTTTTACGAGTAACCGCCCTGGGGAACCTTGGATTCTACTTTTTCGTCCTGTTTCAGGAGACAAGTGTGGTCTGGTCTGGACGGAGGTCTGCAGAGATGAGCTGTGTCAGACACGAGGAGTCCCGTGGGACAGACATCCCCACCCCAAGCTTGGGCTCCTTTGGGGAACGTGGGTCTCACGGGATGGAGTCTGGACACACAGAGCCCCTGCCCGTCCTGCCTGCCAGCCTGCAATGAGGGGCCGGGAGGCTGCTCAGGAGGAATTAAACCCACAGTGGTGCAACAGAGAACACTGGTCTGGACCTAAACCCTGATGTAAAGGGAGCTGGTGACATTTCACCTAGCGGGAGGATGCAGCGAATCCAGGCACCAGAAGGAGAGCCCAGGAAAGGCATGGGCAAGTCAAGTTAGGAGGGGACAGATGTAAGTACCTGGTCTTCAGTACCTGGCCCCGTCCTGAAGTTCCAGGTGCTGTGGAGGAGGGGGTCACATGGTGGCCCCCGGTCAGGCTGGGAAAGCTGTGCCAGCTTTGGGGGAGTCACAGCTTGGGGTTCAGGGATGGGACATCCTTATGGGAGAACGATGAGAAGAGCGTACAGGGACCAGACAGGTTACCAGGTGAAAGACTGGGAAGAAAAGGTCACAAGACTGTGTTAGAAAAAACTTCTCTGTCAGAGGTGGGCAGGAACAGGGGGTGGGGTCATGCATGGTGGGAGAGGAGAGACGAGACAGTTATAGACCCCCTTGTAAATGGCTAATATGGGTTTGACACCTGTCTGTCTCTGCTCTCTCTTTCTCATTTTTCTCTACACATCTCCAATCTCTGACAATCTAGCCTCTCTCCCTCAACTCTAGAGTCTGGCTCTCACCTTTTTCTCCCCTCCCGGGGTCTCTGCCCTTCTCGGTCTCCTTCCCTCTGTGTTCTACAGGGGCAGCCTTGGGTTTTTGAGATTGCCAGCTGGGCCCTCCCTTGCCTTTTCTTTCCCACCTCCTCCTTGCTTTGTCTCTTCGCCCTCCTCCTCCTCCCTCCCCTTCCCAGCACCCGCCACCCTCTCCCCTCTCCCCTGCTCTCACCCTGAGCCTCCTCCTGGGCTGACCTTCTTGGAAGCTTCCAGCTTCATGGGCCCTGTTTTCATTCCTGGATGCTCCACGCCCAAGAGGAGCAGCCTCAGTTCTCTGGGCGGTGGTGGCGGCCCAGGGGGTTTATTTATCCAGCAGGTGGAAGGGCTCTTCCACCCCAGGGCAGGGGTCTCCCCTGCAAAGAATCATGGAGTCCTCCAAGCCCCCATGCCTGGACCACCCTGCAGCCTCATATTCATTGCAGGAGGATGTGGGATTCCCTTCCAGCCTGGAGTCGCACAGTTGGCTTTGCCCCCTTAAGTCAGAGCTAATTCTGTTGCAGAGTTAGGTGAGGGTTTCTTTGGCCTCTAGTGAAAAAGCAGAGCTCTTGGCTTTGTTTGTTTGAGTGGATGCTTGTCACGGGCTTTTCCCCGTTTAGAATCCATCTGTTAGCGCCTCTGCTCTGGAAGGCTCACAAAGCTGGTCATTAACAGACATATTCTCTGTGTCTGGAATCTTAGCAGACCTGATGATTTCCTTCTACATAAGTCTTTTGGGACTGATGGAGGGAGAAGGGGCTTCCTCTCCATCTCAATTTGGTCAAGCCTCCTCCTCTCTGAGGCCACCCTCTCCCCAAGCAAGGAGGCCTGTCGTGAGCTCTGACGTGCAGCCACTCCCAGGCTCCCCATCTGGTAATTTCTGAGTCCACTCCCAGATTCAGGAGACGCAGGGGTTCACCTGCACCCCCCACTCCTCCCCTTAGGCAGTCCAGCATCTGATCTCCTCTGGTTGGTGAGGCAGGGCTTGAGGCCTGGCCTCAGGGGCCTCTCTGGCCCCAGCTCAGGATTGCAGCCTTCGGTCCGTCCCAGTGGCTGCACCACCAAGACCTTCGGGTCTACGTGTCCTGCTCTTCCGGGCATGGGGTGGCCCCTCAGCCAGGACACCCGGTGGTCTCCACTCCATTCTCTGCCCCACCTTGAGGTCCCCCCAGCCTGTCTTCAGGGTCCACTCAGGCTTCAGCGGAGCCTGGAACCTCCACTGGAGTCCCGTTGGGTCGGCCAAGCCTGCGGGGGCTCTGGGAGAGGCCGTGGCTGCTGATTCTGTGGTGAGGCGGGTGCTCTGGGTACTGACGCCCATGGGCTCTGGTCCCTGGCCCCACTTTCCACTGTGCAGCTGCCACAAGCCTCAGAAGCATCCTCCACACTAGGGACACGGGTTTGCTGCCCTTTCCACCAGGGCCACATGACACACTGTGCTGAGAAAGAAGCTGGAAGCAGGTGGGGTCGGGGCTCAGCACACACCCGCCTGGCTCCTCCGGGCCAGCCGTCTCCCTGGTTGGAAGATCCCTTTACTTTCAGTTCTTTGGATTCCTGAGGACCACGATCAGGTGGGGACCCCGAAGTCTTCTCTTCTCTCCAGACCAAACATCCTCCCCACCCAGGCTGTGTGCCCAAGGAGGGCTTTCTTCTGTCAACTACAAACTGGCACCTACCAGGGACACTTGCCATCTACCTACTAGGATTAAAGCATGTGATGCTGCAGCTGCTGACCTCCAACAACTCTGAAGAAGCTCAGGGCGGAGAGCAGAAATGAGGCTCACTGTGTTCTGGAAAGTGGCAGGACAGGTCTTCAGAGAGATATTCTCAAGAACTGATTGTATGAGCCCGATCTGTGCATCTCCTCATATCTAGAAAAGCACTAAAACCCTTCATGGTGATGCCTGCTCCTCGTGACTGGCGGAAACCTTCTGCAAAACATATGTGCTCGATCACATGTATTCCTCTTCACCAAAATCACATATCTACTGTCTTTACCCCCAACCTCTTTGGAGCAGTTTCTCGGAGTTACCTGAGGAACTGTCTCCCAGGCTGCAGTCCTTATACTGCCCCCCCATAAAACTTAACTTGCAACCCTCATTTGTGCATTTTTTTAGCCGACACTTCCATGATGGGTTTGGGGAGTTATCAGCAAAGAGTGGTGCAGGAGAGGGTGAAGCTGTTTTTTAAATTCACTTACTTATCTTGGGCTCCACTGGGTCTCTGTGGCTGTGCGTGAGCTTTCTCTAGTTGCAGAGAGTGGAGGCTCCTCTAGGTTGCGGTGTGGGCTTCTCCTTGTGGTGGCTTCTCGTTGCGGATCCCAGCCTCTAGGGCCCGAGGACTTCAGTAGTTGCGACCTGTGGGCTCTGTAGTTGTGGCTCAGGGGTTTAGTTGCCTCACTACATATGGGATCTTTCTGGTCCACGGATCGAACCTGCGACCCCTGTGTGGGCAGGCAAATTAACCACTGGACCACCAGAGAAGTCTTTGAAGCTTTTTTTGAAGCACACTCTGAGCGGTGTTCTGCTTCCTGATGTTCTCCTGGACGGGCCATCTGGGGACAAGGATGCAAAGGTGATGGCAGAGGGGCAGGGCTTTCTTACCCAGTCAGTATCCTGGGCCCCTCTAGTCCAAGACCAAAGAGAGAAACCACACACCTTTCAGCAGACAAGAAAGGGCAAGAGGCAGCTGCAACTGCGACTGAGCCACATCAGTACGTATAATCTTCACAGTCAAGCCCCAGTACAGATGGGCTTGTTATCCCATTTTACGGATGGTAACACTGGGGCTCAGAGATGTTAGACACTGAAAAAGAAAGTACTTTACCCATTTTCATGGAACCAGTCAACAGAGGATTCAAATGGAGGCAAAAATGACTTTTCTCTGCAGCCAGCATGTTGCTCTTAAATTTATTTTTCATTTATTTCTCAGCATTTGACAGTGACTGAAAATCATTTAACCACTTGCACTTGATGCTAGCATGTAAAAAGTGCACATCCATAAAAAATACATTTCTTTATGGATCTGTGGATACTGCTGAACATATATTTGGGCTATGATATTTTCAGCTAACTTTGTGGGTTAAAGCCAGGCTTGGTGCCTTTAGGCTACAGCTCTGTCTATATATTTATGGTTTATAGCTTATCAGAAAGCAGTTATTAACTTCATAAGGCGTCATTTTAGACACAAGAGATACAAGAGTTAAAAAGTAATTATTGTTGTCCTCAAGAAAGATTTATTCTGGTGGGGAGATGTGTGTGTGTGTGTGTGTGTGTGTGTGTGTGTGTGTGTATATATATATAGAGAGAGAGAGAGAGAGACTATAATTCTCTAAGGAGGATACACATGCACTCCATAAAAAGATATTTAAAAAGAACCACAAATGAGATAGAATGAGTAACATGATAGAGTACCTATCTTAGGAAGATTGGAGGAAAGATCTCTGCCAAGACTGCATTTGAGATGAAAAGAGGCAGCTAAGCATAGGTCTGGGAAGGAGGAGAAGGACTCCCAAGCTGAAGGCGTGTGCAAATGTCCTGTGGCAGGAAGCAGGATGTCATGTTTGCAGGATCCTGAATGAAGGGTCTGCAGAGGAGAAAAAAGAGCTGAAAGAGGCGGGCACCTGCTCAGGAAGACCTTCAGGGACTGAATAGAGGGCTTGGCTTTTCCTCTAAGAGTAAGGAAAGCCCAAGGGTCCTTATAAATGTTCTGTTCGCAAATTTGGGAAAGGAAGGTTGGGGGTGGGGGGTGGGGAGATGAGGTAGGTGTGTTGCAGTAGTCCAGGTGAGGAGGATGGTCTGGGTGCAGGGTGGCAGCCATAGAGGTGGTGGAACCAGGGCTCTTTGGAGGCACTGCCGAAGGACATCACTGATGCGAGGTGTGTGCAAGGCATGGGGGTACCCATTTCTTGGCCCAGGTGTTGGGTGGTGAAGGAGACGTTGGCTGAAACAAAGATGTCATAAGTGTGGGAAACGATGCAGCGTGGTACCAATGATTCTGTTTTTCAAAGTTTAACTTGGGATGCCCAAAGATCCTAAGAGAGGATGAACCTGGATGATGAACCTGGACTTCAGAGAGGAGATGCCACTGAAGACGTAACTGTGAGTGTCAGCATAGAGGTGGTGTCTCTGGTTGTGGCAGTGAATGCACCCTCTTCCCACGTGCGTTTCCCTCCAGGAAAAAGAGATTGAGCCAGTGCACTGAGACTCCTGACTCCTGGAGTTTCTAGAGAAGGAGGGGCCCAAAGAAAGCCCGGGAAAGGTGCAGTAAAGTAGACGGAAGCCAGCCTGCTTCATGTCGAGCAAGCCCAGAGTACAGAGTTTTCATAAGGAAGTGGGGGTCAGCCATGGCCACTGCTGCTGAAAGCCAGGAAAGGCAAGGACAGAGGGTGGGCTATTGGCTGGAGTCACGTGGAAGTGGCTTGAGGGTTGTTCAGGTCAATTTCAGAGCAGTGATGGGTCTGAGTGCCCAACTCAGCCTATGAGGGTCACATCAGAAGTGAGGGCATGGAGACATTGATACAGAGAGCCCCTTGAGTAATTTTGTTTGGAAGAAGAACAGAGAGGGATATGGGATGGACAAACCTCTGTATCTGTATCTGTGCTTATAACTACACCTATCAGTAAATATCCCAATATACCTATCTAATTTATATACATATAGATTATATTTATCTTTATCTAAATTATATTTAAATCTAAATTATAAACTTATATGTATAAATTTACATATATTGGATTGGCCAAAAGTTTCATTCAAGCTTTCTGTAAGATAGTAAGGAAAAACCTGAACAAACTTTTTGGCCAACCCAATATTTAAATTCAGTAACTAGTAGTACAAGTTCATTTCCTTCCGTTTTTCCAGACTTACTTTTCCCCCCAGGGTGTGCTGCCTGTCCATTCGCTTTGCTCTTAAAAATGAGGGTGAATGAGGACTTCCTATCTTTGTAGGGCCTGTTACACGCCCAAGCCCTAGACCATGTCCCACTGCAAAATGAAGGAGTGGTGAATGGGCGGTGCACAGACTTCAGGTTTCTTGGAAAGCGAGGCAGCAAGGAGTTCCTCACAGGTAAATGGAGGCTGATCATGGAGCATCTTGATACAGGCTGGTTGCTGTTGTTCATTAGCTAAGTTGTGTCTGACTCTTTTTGACCAATGAACTGTAGCTCACCAGGCTTCTCTGTCCTTCACTATCACCCAGGGTTTGCTCAAATTCATATCCATTGTATCAGTGTTGCTATCTAACCATCCCATCCTCTGTCACCCTCTTCTCCTGCCCTCAGTGTTTCCCAGTGTCAGGGTCTTTTCCAATGACTTAGTTCTTCCTATCAGGTAGCCAAAGTCCTGAAGCTTCAGCATCAGTCCTTCCAATGAAGATTCAGGGTTGGTTTCCTTTAGGATTGACTTGTTTGATCTTGTATCCAAGGGACTCTCAAGAGTCTTCTCCAGTACCACAATTCAAGAGCATCAGTTCTTCAGTGCTCAGCCTTCTTTATGGTACAACTCTCACATCTGTACATGATATTGGAAAAACCATAGCTTTGACTATATCAGTATGAGGTTTCTATTCTGTAGGTAATAAGCCAGGAAAAGTTTTTCATAAGAGTGAGCAATGTATGTCAAGGCTGTATATTGTCACATTACTTATTTAACTTATATGCAGAGTACATCATGAGAAATGCTGGCTGGAGGAAGCACCAGCTGGAATCAAGATTGCCGGGAGAAATATCAATAACCTCAGATATGCAGATGACAACACCCTTATGGCAGAAAGTGAGGAAGAACTAAAGAGCCTCTTGATGAAAGTGAAAGAGGAGAGTGAAAAAGCTCAACATTCAGAAAACTAAGGTCATGGCATCTGGTCCCATCACATCATGGCAAATAAATGGGGAAACAGTGGCTGATCTTATTTTGGGGAGGCTCTAAAATGACTGCAGATGGTGACTACAGCCATGGAATTAAAAGATGCTTACTCCTTGGAAGGAAAGTTATGACCAACCTAGATAGTATATTAAAAATCAGAGACATTACTTTGCCAACAAAGGCTAGTCCAGTAGTCATGTATGGATGTGAGAGTTGGACTATAAAGAAAGCTGAGCACCTAAGAATTGATGCTTCTGAACTGTGGTGTTGGAGAAGACTCTTGGGAGTCTCTTGGACTGCAAGGAGATCCAACCAGTCCATCCTAAAGGAGATCAGTCCTGAGTGTTCATTGGAAGGACTGATGCTGAAGCTGGAATTCCAATACTTTGGCCACCTGATGCAAAGAGCTGACTCTTTGGAAAAGACCCTGATGCTGGGAAAGATTGAGGGCAGGAGGAGAAGGGGGTGACAGAGGATGAGATTGTTGGATGGTATCACCGACTCAGTGGACATGAGTTTGAGTAAACTCTGGGAGTTGGTGATGGACAGGGGAGGCCTGGTGTGCTGCAGTCCATGGGGTCGCCAAGAGTTGGACATGACTGAGCAACTGAACTGAACTGAACTGAATGTGATTTGGCCTGGGTTTCAGAACACGAGTTGTTCACTATATGTTAAGTCCACAAGTTTGTGCTTAGTCACTCAGTCGTGTCTGACTCTTTGTGACCCCATGAACAGTAGCCCAGCAGGCTTCTCTGTTTATGGGATTCTCCAGGCAATAAGCCCATGTACCACTGTGTAAATGAATGGGGGATATATATATATATATATATTAGTAAGGAAATAATTGAGAAATGGGAAAGGGGAACAAAGATGGGGTAAGCAGGCCATTCTGACAGCAGCCTGGAGGCGGGATGGAGGGAAAGGACCAGAAGACAATGTGGAGGCTCCTGAGAGCAGGAGGATGGACCTGCGATGAGAGATGGGAGCTGGAGAGGCAGGGTGCACCTGAGCTGGCGGACCCAGGGAAAGAAGCCGCCCTTCCCACGGGGCTGATCATCTGATCACCAAAGACTTCCTGCTGTTCCTCTCTTGCTGGAATGACTTTTGTCCCCAACCTTCTTAGGCATCAAATTATCACAGTTTCCCAGTTGAGAGACTTTTGTAAGAAGATAAATAGCATAATTATCTATGTGTCAATCCGCATGATGTGATTGCACTGAGCAAACATTAACTTGAGCTGCTGCTGCTAAAACAAGATGAAAATCTAATCAGGATGTTCAAGAACTACTTGTCCTACCTTCAGTTTGAGGCATGAATCATGGTTAATATTTCGCTTCTTTCCCACCCGGTGCTCATTATAACCTATGGCATTTGCTTCAGAAAGGCAGTCATCTGCTACACTGGCCCCAGTTGTAAAGGCCATATGATATTTCACATCCATGTGAGTGGAGGGGTCACGTGGCTTTTTATAGTCCTTGTTGAGAAGTCATACCTGGAGCCGTCCTTGGTCCAGCCAAGGGGACACTCTCCAGCACAGGGTGAGCAAGAGAGGGCAGCCAAAGGAAATTCCTGAGCACCCTGTCCATCTAGAGATATGGGTTCAGAAACAATCAAAGGGTATCTCATCCAGGACCAGTGACGAGGAAGAGATTTGAAGCAGGAGACGAATAGAATGCTAGACCCCTGCAGGGCAGCCTGTCAGAAAAGCCGAGATCTTAGTGATCAAGAGCCGTAGTGATGTATGGCTGATGGTCAGAGTTCAGAGCCTTACTGTCTAGACTCAGAAAACATCCCAAACCCTGAGAGATGCTATAAAGGTCAGAAACTGTAATAACTCCATCCCAATGATTCCACTGGCTTCCCTTCCCATTCAGATTAGAAGCCTGATTCCTCACCCTGTGCTGTGGAACCCTACATCACCCACACTTTCTCCCCGCTCCATCCTCACTCCTTCACCCCCCACCTCCCTGGCTACCTCCCCAATTCTGGCTAGTTCTTCTTCCACACCAGTTCCATGACGGGTCTCAGATATATGAGGCAAACTTCTGTCCCCGGGCCTTTGCACAAGCAGTCTCCTTTGTCTATAAACCTCTTTTTGCAGATAGCTTCATGACCATATATCACTTTCCCTGGTCCTTGCATAACTGTCAACTTCTGATTCAGTTAGCTGCATAGCAGAAACTAATACAACTTTGTAAAGCAATTATACATATATATATATGTATATATATACATGTCAACTCGTGCCTTTCCATGAGAATCTGGGGCTCCCCGGTGGTTCAGTGGATAAAGAATTCTCCTTCTGTGCATTAGATGCAGGAGACACGGGTTTGATCCCTGGGTTGGCAAGATCTCCTGGAGGAGAGCATGGCAACCCACTCCAGCATTCTTGCCTGGAAAATCCTGTGGACAGAGGAGTCTGGCGGGATACAAAGTGTCGCAAAGAGTCAGAGGCGACTGAAGTGGCTGAGCACCTACACACACACGTAAGAATGTTATGCAAACGACCCTCGTTCCCAATTTCAGATTCCTATTTACCTTAATATCTGTTTGTCTCCATGGCAGTTAATACCATCTAACAGTCTGTATCCCTTCCCTAGAACATGACCTCCATGAGGGCAGCTTGTCAATCAAAAGCCAGTAAAGAGGCCAGGTTGGTGGAAAGGAAAGATTGCCTCACTTTGGAGGCCTGTAACTGGGGGTGTGGTGAGAGAAGGGCTCCTGTCCAAAGGCTGACTCCCCGTCACTGATAAGCAGGGGGCAGAGGGAGGGGGCTACATGCAGAAACAGCACAGTCAGCTCTGACAGTCATCTTGAAATTGGTCAGTGGTCTGATCAGCATCGTCTTGATTGTTTTAGGTACAGTTAGCCTTCACTTTCAGGGTTGGTTTGTTCCCATTTCTTGAGGTCAGTTCTTGGAATTGTGGCAGCTTGTGTCACAGCTGCAACCTGGCCATCAACTTCTTCTGGTGGGGTTTTCAGTATCTACAATATAGCTCACAGGTATGGCTCAGTATATTATCTATGGACCTTGAGGAGGACCTAGAGGGCCTTGACTGTGTTTAATGACTAAACTATTATTATTTAGTCTCATGGAATGTTTTCCTCCTTTGTGGCACTTTCAGTTCAGTTCAGTCGTTCAGTCGTGTCTGACTCTTTGCGACCCCATGAATCACAGCATGCCAGGCCTCCCTGTCCATCACCAACTCCCGGAGTTTACTCAAACTCATGTCCATTGAGTCAGTGATGCCATCCAACCATCTCATCCTCTGTCATCCCCTTCTCCTCCTGCCCCCAATCTTTCCCAGCATCAGGGTTTTTCCAATGAGTCAGCTCTTTGCATCAGGTGACCAAAGTATTGGAGTTTCAACCTCAACATCAGTCTTTCCAACGAACACCCAGGACTGATTTCCTTCAAGATGGACTAGTTGGATTTCCTTGCAGTCAAAGGGACTCTCAAGAGTCTTCTCCAACACCACAGTTCAAAAGCATCAATTCTTCGGCGCTCAGCTCTCTTTATAGTCCAACTCTCACATCCATACATGATCACTGGAAAAACCATAGCCTTGACTAGACAGACTTTTGTTGGCAAAGTAATGCCTCTGCTTTTTAATATGCTGTCTAGGTTGGTCATAACTTTCCTTCTAAGGAGTAAGCATCTTTTAATTTCATGGATGCAATCGCCATCTGCAGTGATTTTGGAGCCCAGAAAAATATAAAGTCAGCCACTGTTTCCACTGTTTCCCCATCTATTTCCCATGAAGTGATGGGACCGGATGCCATGATCTACACACCCATAATTACTTGGACTTCCCAGGTGGCTCATTGGTAAAGATGCTGCCTGCCAATGCAAGAGACACGGGTTGGATCCCTGGGTCAAGAAGATCCCCTGAAGAAGGAAATGGCAACCCACTCCAGTATTCTTCCCTGGAAAATCCCACGGACAGAGGTGCCTGGTGGGCTGCAGTCCATGGGGTCACAAAAGAGTCAGACATGAGAGCGACAGTAGAACGACAACAATGACCTGAGGATCCAGTTATTCGTTTCATCAAACAAATCGCGTGCTCTCCAGGGCTGGAAGGCGACCACGCCCATTTTATTCACTCCTGCACCCTCAGCCCTCCTTTGTGAATCTGCCGCATGCTGGACACTGGATGGATGTTTGTGAAGGGAACATACAAAAGGAGAGGAGAAAGTCATGTCCAGTCATGGCACCACGGAGAGAGATCAACTCGTGGGTAAAGGAAACCTGCCAGGGAGGAGGTGACCAGGTAGGAGCAGGTGGGCGAGATAGGGAGGGATTCCAGGCATCAGTGACGATATTTAAAGAGGAGGCTGGAGACTTCCCTGGTGCTCCAGTGGTCAAAAATCCCCCTTGCAATGCAGGGCACACGGGTTCCCTCCCTGGTTGGGGAACTAAGATTCCACACTCAGAGGGGCAAGTGTGCCATAACTAGAGTCTGTTCACTGCAATGAAATATCCACATGCTGTGACCAAGATCTGGAGTGCTGCACGTAAGACCTGACACAGCCAAACAAATATGTATATATATATTTTTTAATACTGAAAAAAAAAAAAATAGAGGAGGCTGGTGACAGCCTGGCCCAAGGGAGCCTTTGACAGGAGTTGGTGGGGCTGGAGGACATGTAGCTCGGAAGACGTGAAATTAACAGCGAGGGTGTGTTAGTTTGTCTGTGGTCCCTGAGAAGGTCAGCATCTTTAAACCGTCTCACCTTGTGTCTCCCTGACAATCTCAGAATTACAATCCAAGTCATAAAAGCTGTCAGAAGATAGCAAAGAGTAACAAGTAAGTGTGAAATGACATGGCTTTTTTTTTTCTCAATAAAAATATAAAACTAAAGCTTCACAAATCATATGGAGCCAAGATTTTTTTTTTCAAACCCACATATTTGAAAGCTGAAATCCTGATGAAGATTATTTTGGTCTGACAATCGCCTATGATGTGAAGCTCAAATCACTTGGGCTGCCAGGATGCAAATATATATTCTTTTGCAGTAGAGTTGCTGCATCTCTTTATCTGTTTAAGACTTTAGACTGAAAAATTAACTCCAGTCAAGTGTTTCAGGGTTCGCCCTGAGACTCGAGCTTTAAAGGACAGAATAGCTTCTAATTCTCTAGCTCCTACCAAGTGTCAAGGGCTTCGCATGCATTGCTTCATGACATTTACCGGATTCTGGATTTCAGTGGAGGAGATGAAGGAGGCGAAGCCATCTCATTTTCTCAGGGTCACAGAGGTGCATGTTGTACACGAAGGTTTTGACCCAGGGCTGAGAGATTTCAAAGTCCGTGTCCTTCTCATGATGGCAAACTCTTCCAGAATTGCTTCTATTTAAACAATAATCCAGGGCTTCCCTGATGGCTCAGCGGTAAAGAATCCACCTGCAGAGCAGGAGACACAGGAGACGCGGGTTCAGTCCCTGGGTCTGGAAGATCCTCTGGTGGAGGGCATGCAGTCCACTCCAGTAGCCTTGCCTGGAGCAGCCCCTGGACAGAGGAGCCTGGGGGGGTGGCTACAGTCCAAGGGGTTGAAAATAGACATGACTGAGCGACTAAACATGCCAGCAGTGATCTGGGGTATAGGAGGCAGGCCTATTTTCTCTCGTGTTCCCTAAAAATATTTGGGATAACTGGAACATTTAAAATGAAGACATGAATAATTTACAGAAAATGAAAGTCCCTCAGTCCTGTCCCACTCTGCAACTCCATGAACTATGCAGCCCATGGAATTCTCCAGGTCAGAATACTGGAGTGTGTAGCCTTTTACTTCTCCAGGGGATCTTCCTAACCCAGGGATCAAACCCAGGTCTCCCTCATTGCGGGCGGATTCTTTACCAGCTGAGCCACAAGGGAAGCCCAATTTACAGAAGCTAAACTCTATTCCCAGTTTTCTTTCCTCCTTTCCTCTCTCTTTCCCTCCCTCCCTTCATTCCCTCCTTCCTATATTTACTGATCATCTACAATGGGTTAATCACTGTAGACGACAAGGAAACAGATGAAGAAGACAGTCTTTACACTCAAGGAGCTCTGAAACAGCGGTGAAGTCTGCAAAGCTCAGTCAGTTCAGTCAGTCAGTTCAGTCGCTCAGTTGTGTCCACCTCTTTGTGACCCCGTGAACCGCAGCACACCAGACCTCCCTGTCCATCACCAATTCCTGGAGTCCACCCTAACCCACGTCCATTGTGTCAGTGATGCCATCCAACCATCTCATCCTCTGTCGTCCCCTTCTCCTCTTGCCCTCAATCTCTCCCAGCATCAGGGTCTTTTCAAATGAGTCAGCTCTCTGCATCAGGTAGCCAAAGTATTGGAGTTTCAACCTCAACATCGGTCCCTCCAATGAATACCCACGACTGATCTCCTTCAGGATGGACTGGTTGGATCTCCTTGTGGTCCAAGGGACTCTCAAGAGTCTTCTCCAACACCACAGTTCAAAAGCATCAATTCTTCGGCACTCAGCTTTCTTTATAGTCCAACTCTCACATCCATACATGACTACTGGATAAACCATAGTCTTGACTAGATGGACTTTTGTTGGCAAAGTAATGTCTCTGCTTTTTAATATGCTGTCTGGGTTGGTCATAACTTTCCTTCCAGGGAGTAAGCGTCTTTTCATTTCATTGCTGCTATCACCATTCTCAGTGATTTTGGAGCCCAGAAAAATAAAGTCAGCTACTGTTTCCACTGTTTCCCCATCTATTTGCCATAAATAGTGACAAATGGTGTGGTAGACCAATGTGAAATATTTAATGAGAGCACAGGAGTGAGAACAGAAAACTCAGTCGTGATGCTGGTGAAAGGTTCACTGGCTGGTGGGTGAGTTATGATGGTTAAGCGGCTAAGACCCACAGAGCCTTGTTTCGAGGAGAGAGAAAGGGGTGCTCAGAGGCAATGATTCTTTACTTTGTGGTGATTGGCAACCTTGTGAGTGTCAGATGCTGTGTGAGGTCCTGGGGCCAGTGGTATCCCAAAAGGATGTGCACTCTCTACCCTCCTGAAGTTTAACATAAAGTCAGGGAAAAAGAGTGCATCAGTCCTAGGTCCTCTGAGGAGCAGGCGTCCATGTTAGATTAAGCATTTAATCTATTTAAGGTATTTAATCTATTTAAGGTATTTAGGGCATTTCCTGTATGAAAAAAAGCAAGGGACGGAGGCAGAAGAGGCTAGGAAGGAGGCAGACTGCGATGCAAGAATGACTTTGACATCAGGGAATCCTGGAGCCAATCTCGGCTGTCAGAGGAGTCCCCTGACTCTGGAATAAAAATCTGCTTCGGTGCCTCTGCTTGTGAAGACACGCATTGGAAGTGTTGTGCCGTGGTGTGCTTCCCAGGTGGCACTTGTGGTAAAGAACCCACCTCCCAATGCAGGAGATGTAAGAGACGTGGGTTCGATCCCTGGGTGGGGAAGATCCCCTGGAGGAGGGCACAGCAACCCACTCCAGTACTCTTCTCTGGAGAATCCCGTGGACAGAGGAGCCTGGTGAGCTACAGTCCATGGGGTCACAAAGGGTCGGATATGACTGAAGCAACTTAGCATGCATCCACACAGAAGGAAGTTTATCTAATAGGAGATGGAGAGTTGTAATATCGCCTGTGGATGCGTGTGGCTCCTAACCCACCTTGCGATAGAAGGCAGGTCCTCGAGGTTTGAGGAGGTGTGTGTTTTGTGTATTCCTACCTGGCCATCCTTAGCTGGGAACAGTTTTCCATGCTCTCCCAGTGTTTCTCCTGAACAAAATCAGACATGAGCAGATGCAAAAGCCACGTGATGCTTTATTGTTCCCTGCTACAGCAATCATCTCAAATATATATGTATATGTTGTGATCATTATTGAATATATAGATGAGTTAGACATAATTACAGGATTCACTCAACAAATATTGAATTAGTTCAGTATATAAATATTCACTATTAATTCTCTGCCAGGCACAGCTTAAGCCCATAGGAAATTTGGTCTCTTATGTAGCCTCTCAATCAGTGGATTCTGCAGCATCTCAATACTTGATTTTGAAAAGAGGTCCTCAGACTTGAAAAAATTAGGAAGCATTTGTTTAGGGATCAGAATGATGGAAGATCTGGGAACACTAACCATTTAAATGATGCTTCAGAGGACACTGGGAAGAATGTGATGGGCTTCTTGTTAATCAGGAGAATTGAATATATGAGTTTATTTCTGTTCCTTCCAGAACCCTACTAATGTGAAAGAAATAAGCAAGAAAGAAACCCACAAAGAGACACACACAATAATTCCTTTGGACTGAGCTATTTGTTTTGTATTGACAGTCACTGTATTTCGACTAATTAATTTTTAAGTGGGTCAGCAGAACTATTTCTTGTGCTCCAGAAGCATGACCTCTTCGTTTTGTTATTGGTAGATAGTTATTACTCACACAGAAAATTTAGATCCTCTTTTCTCATATTCCACTCATTTCAATCAATTTTCTTTGAAACTTGTATAACTTAGAGCATAAAGAACAAGGTCCACGCTCCTGAAAAACTTTCAATATAGAGAAGAGAGGACATATTGTCTAGAATTTCTCTGAGTAAACATGAAAGGATCTCAGGATTTGGTCCATCTTTTCAAAAAATGTATTGAGCATCTATTATGTGCTAGGTTCTATTGTAGACAATGGGGAAGGGAGTGTGTTGGTGAGAAAATCAAGATCCTTGCCCTTGTAGAGTTTATAATCAGAAGGAAATAAAAGAGAGTGTTTAATAATATGAGGTCAAGGGACGAAACATTCTATAAAGCAGAAGAAAGTATCTCGGGGCATGGAATCAAGGGTTAGCTTCTATAAGCAGAAACCTGAATGAATGGATTGAGGAGGGAGGCACCCTGCAGGGGAGGAGCATTCCAGGAAAGGAAAATCGGCAGTTCCAAGGCTCTGATGGGGCTGCTGCAACCCGTGTCCAAAAACAGAGAAAGGATCTTTGTGGCTGAAAGTGGGGGCAGAGGGTCACTGGCCAGAGGGGCAGCTGAAGGCAGCTCCCACAGGGCCTCAAAGTCCATGAGATGGGTCTGGATTTCATTGTAAGGTGTGAGGCTGCTGCAGGCCTGACTTTGGGGAGTGATGCGTTCTGGTTCGTAATTCACAGGAATCCCTCTGTTTGTCTATATAAAATAGACCCCAGGGAGGTCACGGACGTGACAGGGGAGACCAGAAAGGAGGTCGCTGTCATAACCCAGCTGGGAGACGGAGGCGCTTCTTCATGCCAGGGGGACCTGGAGATGGTGAGAGATGGTGAGACAGTGGACACCGTTGTTGATGGAATGGACAGGGCTATAAGGTAAAGGCCAGAGTCAGGGCAACACGAACAACAGGATGGAGTTAAGGTTTTTAAGGGAGCTTAGAATTAGTTTAAAACATATCACAACTCACTGTGTTGAGAAGGGTAGACAGGCTCGGGGTGTAAGATCTACAGTGGGTGTGTCATATGCCAAGGTGACAGGCAGGCCCTGGGGGCAGGTGGGTCAAGTCTAGCATCATCCTGGCTCTGCCGCTCTCTAGCTTGGTGATCTTGGACCACTTATTTATCTCCCAGAGAGCCTCAATTGTATAGGAGGTTACAATATTCTATCCGAAGTGATTTTGACACTGATCAAATGAAATAATACAACAAAGCACTGAGCGCAATGCCTCACATATAGGAAAACAAAAGAAACACATTGTGATGATTAAAAATTTTTTCACACTTTGTTTAGATTATATCCTGGGACACAAAGGTTGTCAGAAGCAGGGAGAGAGAAATATGTCTGACAAATAGGTGGCATCAGACCAGGAGTCAGCAAAGTAGGATTCTAGCCTCCATTCTCCCCTTGAACAGTTTGTTTGTTTTGTTTTTCTGGACCTAGATTGTGTTATCTACAAATAGCATGCCCATTTCTATCTCAAGGGTTTGCATGAGCGTGAAACAGAGACAGCCCCAGTTAAACTGTCCAGCTCCATGCCTGGCATAGAGCACTCAGTGGGTTTTAGCTGACTCTCAGATTGAATGACTACCTTAGGAGCCAGTCAAGGAGTTTTTATGTGATTTAATGAGGGGAACATCTTGAAAAAGAATTTAAAAATCCATTCATTGTCAACAGTTTCCAAATGACTAGAGTTCATAATTGTTAATAACTCTGTCCTGGCACTCCACAGAGTCACAGCCTTGCCAGAGTGGAAAGATATAATATTAAGAAAGATTGACCATCAGTCATTAATGTATTTATTTCACAAAGTCTTCAGGGTGCCTAGCAACCATTGAAGTTTCTATCCATGCTTTTTTTCCCCTCAAATGATACACAATCACTAAAACACACATTTCATCCTGCTTGAGGGAAACAGAGGGGTTAGTAGTTCAGGACCGTGATCTCACCATCCCCCTTTCCAGCTTTCATCAGGGAAGAGAATCCTGCCGCAGCAACCATTATTGATTACTGAGTCTCTGTCTGAATGAGTTTATTTCATCTCTGCCGCGTGTGCTCTTGCTGCGTTGGTGATTCTGCTTCCTCGGGTGGTTACTGCATGGCCCTGGGGGACAGTGAATAAGACATAACGTGGGCATGTGGAGGAAACCCAGCTCCAGAGGCCCCCATTCCATCCAAGTTAACTCAAGTTAATACAAACTGAGCCCCAGAGAGGGGAGGGTCTGTTGGTCAAAGCAAGTTGCAAGATGAGCCCAGATGGATGCGGGGCATGTGGACACCACTTCTGGATGAGAGATGCTCAGTGCAAAACCTTATTGCAAAGGGTATGGCCCCAGAGAAGTTTCGTCTTTACCTAAAGAACAGAGTCCCCAAAGAGCCACTCATAAAACTGCAGATAAACTGGGAGGTTCAGGAAGAGGAGGAAAGTGAATCATTTCCAAGTTGGGTCTCCTTTATCCACTGGGCTTGCCGACCTGGCTGGTCTTCTTGGAACAGGCCACAGAGCTTTGCAGAAGGTGAGCCTGGTAACATGTTCCTGCAGAAAAAGGAGAAAAGACATTTTCCTTGTGTTTCCTTTCCTGAGAGTTATAGAAATAGACCCTCTCCATGCCCAGGTCCCAGAGTTTGGGTTCACAGTGGTGTGAGACAGAGGGACTCAGGCTGGGCGAGGACCTCTACACAGGGAGCTAAGTCTTAGAGCAGAAGCATGGAGTACATTGTGAGGGTGGGCCCTGAGAGGTCAGCAGGAAGGCATGGCCTGATGGGGAGGGAGTCCCCGCAAAGGGGGCTTTGTGAAGCGAATATCCAAACATCCATCATCATCAACAGGGGCCTTCCCTTGCTAGCTCAGTCAGTAGAGAATCTGCCTGCAATGCAGGGGACCTGGGTTCGATTCCTGGGTCAGGAAGATCTCCTGGAGGAGGAAATGGCAACCCACTCTGGTATTCTTGCCTGGAAAATCCCATGGACAGAGGGGTCTGGCGGGCTACAGTCCATAGAGTTGCAAGAGACGGACACGACTGAGCAACTCAACCACCACCACCATCCTCATCAACCTTTTAGAAGGCTGTCACTCCCAGAGCTCCCTTCCCTATGCTGTATTCCCCCACATCAGGAGATAAGCCTGGGAAGAAGGAGGTGAGAAGAGAACACCGCAACCTCTGCTCCCTTCATGAGGTCTAGGGCCACCGAGGAGGCACTGATTAGCACGCACAGGGGCTGGGGTGGCAGGCTCAGGCTGTGGGGACCCTAGAGTCAGAGATGGGGCAGAACTAGGAAAGTGACCGGCCACGTGAGCCTCAAGTAACTTAAGCAAGATGGCTTCAAAATGACTAAAACTATCATCAGATCTGATTTAGACGCTACAGAAAATGACTTTCCAGAGATTATCACAGATTACAGCTGGGAATCATTATTGGAAAGTGAAACATTTTTATGTCTCTGCCTCCAGCATATTTAGGCTCCTCCCTAAATTAAATATGTGATGACTATAGCACTGATTATGATAAAATGACTGAGAGGCTCTGCTGGGTAATATCCATCTCTTAGTTTTTCCTTTTTTTTTTTTTTTGGCCATGCAGGCTTACAGGATCTTACTTTTTCCTTTTGAAACCATCCCGAAGTTTAGTCTCTTTAAAAAGTTTATAGTTGTACTAAATGTCCATCAACACAGGAATGGATAAAGAAGATGTGGTCCATATATACAATGGAATGTTATTCATCCATTAATAAGAATGAAATGATGCCATTTGCAGCAACACGGATGGACCTAGAGATTGTCATCCTGAGTGAAGTAAGTCATTCGGAGAAGGGGAAATATTGTATGACATCCATTATATGTGGAATCTAAAAAGAAACGATACAAGAACTTACTTACAAAACAGAAACTCAGAAACTCGGAAAACAAACTTATGATTGTGGTGAGGGAGGGATAGTTAGGGACTTCGGGAAGATGAAGAACACACTGCTATATTTCAAATGGAAAGCCAACAAGGACTTGCTGTATCGCACAGGGAACTCTGCTCTTGTTATTAGCCAGCCTGGATGCGAGAGGAGTTCGGGGGAGAATGTATACATGTGTATGTGTGACCGAGTCCCTTCACTGTTCCCCTGAACTCCCACAACACTGTTAATCAGCTATACCCCAAAACAAAATAAAAAGTTTAAAGTTTAGAGAAAAAAGTGTCTATGGTTGTAGATTATGGGGAATGGGTGAGGGTTCCTGAAATGGCATTTTATTCTTTTTCTTATAGGTTTGCTGCTGGTTTTAAGTTATCCCAAAGCGTGAGTCTTAAAATGTTTATTTCTTCTACTTACTCTAATATTAAACACAAGATCCTTGAATTTTTTTTTCCTGAAGAGAAGAGGAGGAAAGATATTACTTTCCCAGCAGCAGAAGAAGTGAATGGAAAAAGTTGATGAATGTCACAGGAAAGATTAGTTCTTCTGGAAACAGAAAAAGAAATTAGAACACAGACACAGACAAAAAAGCAGTGCAGGCCCCTGGAAATTTTCATCCAGTTCTCGCAAAGGAATAAAACCAAAGGAGAGTGAAGAGTAAGGGCAAGCTCAACGGATTCATCGCATCCTCTTCATTAAAAATTTAAAGTTGATATATACCAGATAAAGTAATCAGCGAAATTCATTATGTATAATAAACTGATGCACAGTGAATCTGGCTGGTGCTGATTTTCTATAAATATCAAAATTTAGGGATTGTCCCTGAGCTATTCATTAAACTTCAAAGTCAATGAATAATGAACAGGAAATCCATTTGTTCATTAACTTGAGAAACGAAAGATACCTCCCTCCCCTGTTATGTTTCTGATTAATTTGGCTCTGAAATGAATTAGCAGGTCTATAAACATCCCCCAGGGCTATATCTGGCTCAGGAAGCAGCACTTTTCTCAAAAGAGATGCAAGCCTGTCTGTGCTCAATCTGTTAGAACCCGCCCCTGTTGAAGGTGGGCTGGCGGGGGCTTCTTTCAAGTGAGTTTTGCTCCAGTGAGGAACTGGGGGTCCTTTGGTAACATGTAAGCCAGACTGTGCCCCGTCAGGGAGTACTGATCACTGGATGCCTTGGGTAGTACTCTCCTGGAGGCTGATCACTTTTCCAGAAAGCATTTGCTGTCTGTAAGGAGACATCCTCACAGGGACAAGGAGTGGGAACGTGTTCCGGCTCCAGACAGCAGAATTCCAATCAAGGTCATCTCTGCAGGCTCCCTTTATATTTACTGCTCCATTACATGTTCCCATGACTCTGACCTGATTGAGTTTTGTTAGAAATCCCTCCACTTACACATCTAGTTATTGGCCCATCCATCCATCTATACCAGCTTCCCAGGTGGTGCTAGTGGTAACGAACTGGAATGCCAATGCAGGGGACATAAGGGATGTGGGTTCGATCCCTGGGTTGGGATGATCCCCTGGAGGAGGGCATAGCAACCCACTCCAGGATTCCTGCCTGCAGAATTCCATGGACAGAGCAGCCTGGCAGGGTCGCAAAGAGTCAGAAAGGACTGAAGTGACTGAACAGGCACGTACGCACATCCATCTATTCATCCATTTAATAAACTCAGGTATTTGTGGAGCGCATGCTCTGAGGGCCATGGGAGGAGTCTTGAACAAGGGAGACAAGATCTTTGCCCCAAGGAAATTACATTCTGGTGGGGATCTGTCACCAAATAAATAAGCCAGCTGTGCTGAAACTCCAATACTTTGGCCACCTGATGCGAAGAGCTGACTCATTCGAAAAGACCCTGATGTTGGGAAAGATTGAAGGTGGGAGGAGAAGGGGACAACAGAGGATGAGATGGTTGGATGGCATCACCGATTCAATGGACAAGAGATTGAGCAAGCTCCGGCAGTTGGTGATGGACAGGGAGGCCTGGCGCACTGCAGTCCATGGGGTCACAAGGAGTCGGACACAACTGAGCGACTGAACTGAACTGAACCACAGGGCAGTAGGTGCAATGGAGAAACGCAGGCAGCCAGGTGGGATGGAAGGGGTGGACAATGTGCAGACTTCAGAGCATCCCATGAAAGAGCCAGGAGGCCAGAAATGAAACACTGTCAGCCAGAAAGTAAATCCTGCCCCCTCCCCGGCCCCCACAACCTGAAGGGAGGTAGGAAAAGAGAGCTGGGGGGAAATAAAAGACTAAGTCACCAAGAGCTTAAAGAAAAGGAACAGCTATCAGGGAAGGGAAGCAGACAGTTACGGAAAGTCTCTTCTGATTAAGCATTAGAGCATTATCTCCTTTAATTATTGCAAACAGGGAAAGAGAAAATTGAATCGCAGAGAAAGGAGGTGGTTAGCTGTCAGAAGGGCCTGAAGTGGGCAGTGTCTTTAGAGGGAGGGGAGGAGTCCGGGGGAAGGGAGGAAGCGTGAGAAGAGAGAGGGGCGAGGGACTGGGCAAGGAACGCAGGAGGAGCAGGGAGAGGGAGGCGAGCTGGGAGCCAAGGGAAGGCAAGCTTGCTGGGAAGAGATGCTATTTGGGTGGGAGACGAAAGAAAAGGAGAGGCGCAAAAGGAGAGAGAGAGAGAGAAGAAGGGGCTGCCAAAAATTCAGGAGGAAAGAAAAAATACGTCATGATATAATTCTATGCGGGATCTAAAAATAGCACAAATGAATGTATATGCAAAACAGGGACGGACTCAGAGACAGACACAGAAGAGACTGGTGGTTTCCAGGGGAGAGGCGAGGNGAGGGGCAGACCTGGGCGAGGGGAGGGGCAGACCCGGGCGAGGGGAGGGGTAAGGGGAGGGACAGATTCGGGCGAGGGGGAGGGGCAGACCCGGGCGAGGGGCTAAGGGATGAAAACTGCTGTGCAGAAGACAGATCCGAGCAAGGGTGTACTGTAGAGGGCAGGGGATTAGAACCATGATCTTATGATAACTTTTAATGCAGCTCAGTCTGTTAAAAAAAAAAATCTAAACCCTAGTCACTATGCTGTACACCTGAAACTAATATGATCTTGTATGAATAAATCAGCTGCGCTTCAATTTTAAAAAACAGAGGTAGCAGTGGAGGCGCGAGGAATGAGGCGAATAAGAAAGTAAGGGAGAGAAGGGTGGAGAGGAAAAGAGAACCGGAGGTCCTGGGAGCAGGGAGCACGAAGCCCGCAGCACACAGGGGCTGGCCGCCTGTGATAGATGTTCCGGGGGAGGCGGGGGCCGCCTCGCTGGCCTCTGCTGCTTCCTCTTCTCTCCAGGGGTCTTCATGGGGACCCTCTCTCAGCCTGCCCTTTGCCCTAAGCACGACCCCTCCCTCCTCCTTGGCATCTGGGTGAGGCTGCATCTCCAGGCAGCCTCTGGCCCAGTAAACCCCCTGTGGCTTCTGGGAGGCAGAATCTGGCAACGCAACCAGGGACTTGGAGCTCCAGGAAGATCGCAGCCCTTCCCGTGGGAGACAACTGTTCCTCCCACCTGGAATGATTCGCATCCATACCTGTGCGTCCTGTCTCCAGCCTCAGGGCTCACCCTGCCCTTCCCCTCACTCTTTCAGTGACTGTCTTTCTCCATCTCGGAGCATTCGGTTTTGTCTGGTATGTGTTCATGGCTGTATCCTCGGCACCAAGAACATCTCCAGGAGTCAGAGATGTTAGTGAACTGTGTGTGGAATAAACCAGAAGCTGTTTCTTCTGCTTCTTTGGACTCTAGTTTTCCTTATTTGTAAAGAAGGAAGCTGGATACGATGGTCTCCAGAGTGAACTTCAGCTTCAATATCCCATCCCATTCATACCACTCCATTTATGGTAGGCAGATTTCCCATCCCTAAGACCACCCTCTGGCCCATGCCCTTGCACAATTCTCCTCCCCTTTAATTCAAGGGGGCCTGCAACTGGATCCTCAACCACAGATGATGGCAAAGGTGATGAAACAACAGGACCATGTTTGCATATCCTTGTCACCCATGTCACATCCTTGACAAAGGGAGAGGAGTTCCATAGTCCCTCGTCAGATAGCTTTAAGGGGATTAAAAAGGAGATGATCCTGAGTGCACATGACCCAATCGAGTAAGGCTTTACTTATTTTTTATTCATTTATTTTTTGGCCATTCCTCGCAGCATCCGTGATCTGAGTTTCCTGGCTAGGCATCAAATCTGTGTCCCCGTACTGTGGAAGCTAGAGTCCTAACCACTGGACCACCAGGGTAGTCCTGAGTGAGATGCTTAGAGGGAGGTCTTGATGTGAAGAGACTTGCTCTCTTGTTGGTTTTGAAGAAGCAACTCCATAACTTCTATAGCTGCTGGGAGATGGATTCTCCGATGACCTGGGGGGACACAGAAGTGGATGCTTCCAGATGAGAAGGCAGCCCAGCTGATACCTTCACTTCAGTTTTGTGAACTGTGGAGCTGTGTCCATCAGAGGAGCCTGGCAGGCTGCAGTCTGAGAGGTCACAAAGAGTTGGACACGACTGAAGCTCAGAGAGGTGGGCAATCCTGCCCAGGGCCACCAGCTAGCTGGCAGGCATGTGGGGATTTGAGCTTTTCTGCAAGTCCACCTCCATACGTCTTGCCTCAGGATTCTGGGGCGGACCAGAGGAAAGTTTTGAATGACAAAGCAGTTTCTGGCTTTTAAGAAATGACAGCAAAGCCCCTGATAGCGCCTCTGTGCTGGGCTGTGCCAAAGCTCTAATGGAAGACATTAGTCAAATTGGAAACAGGCTGTTCTCATTAACCACAGAAAAAAACTCCATTTCACGCCCAGATGGAAAGCATCCTGCTGTTCTCATCAAACCCCGCTCCCCTTGCCTGCAGGCCCCCCTGAATTCGTCCCCCATCCTCACCTCCTGGGGCATTCACCACTGACCCTGGACCCTGCCGAGGGCACTGGGCTCAAGTCTGGGGCTCATGGTGGGGCTGAGTGCCCGTCCCCCAGGGCCCTGCACAATGGTGACAGCAAAGTCTTGGACAGGTGACATACTCACAGCTGGGCTGAGAAAATAGGCTTTGCTGACAGTGGGATGGATGAGACACCCTCATTATAACAGACACTGGGAAGGAAAAGAAAAGACAAGATCATTACGTTTTCCATTAAACATCTTTTGAGCATCATCTTGGGAGCTGAGCACGGGAACCTGGAGACGTGAGGACCACACGGTGGCGCTTACTGAGCTCAGAGTCCAGGGGGCTGACAGCTAGGCACGGCCCACAGGGTGTGCTGCGGGCCCCACGGTAAAGGCAAAGGAGCAGCCATCACTTCTCCTTGTGCAGGTGGGGGAGGGGGGCAGGAGGCCAGGAGCACGCTGGACCTGCATCCGGAACGATCCATGCTAGTGTCACTCTGCCCCAGGCAGGCTGAGCCAGCCGAATCTCCAAGCTACAATGGTGACAATGGTGAGTGCCTGCGACATGGGCTCACGCACTGCCTGGTGGGCTGCTGTCTGCAGTCTCCTGAGGATCTGCCTCCCTCCTGTTGTCTGGGGAAGGCCCTGGTCCTGAGAACAGCTCCTAGCACGAGGCAGATGCTCAAAAACTATTTCCCAGGGGAAGCAGTAAGATCAACCACCTTCGCAAACCATAAAATGCTGATCGGACACAAAGCCTTTTCTAAAGTTTAAAAAGAAAATTTTACACATGAAGCTGTTCACCGATCATTCAGTTCAGTTCAGTCTCTTAGTTGTGTCCGACTCTTTGTGACCCCATGGACTGCAGCACACCAGGCCTCCCTGTCCATTACCAACTCCCGGAGCGTGCTCAGACTCAGGTCCATCGCGTTGGTGATGCCTTCCGACCATCTCATCCTCTGTTGTACCCTTCCCCTCCCACCTTCAGTCTTTACTGAGGCAATAAAATGTGGAAACCATCTAACAGTGGGGATTAAGAAAAGTGGGCATAGGGAAGGGGGTTCAGGATGGAGGAGACACGTGTATACCTATGGCCGATTCACCCTGATATACAGCAAAACCATCACAATATTATAATTATCCTCTAATTAAAATAAATTAATTGATAAAAAAAGAAAAGTAGGCATATACTTTTGAGATATTTTGTCAGCCATCGCAATTATATTCACAAAACCTAAGCAAAGATGGAAAAAAGAAAAGTGAACAAAATATAAAATGCTAAATCTTGTATCTTCTATCTTCACCGCTGGGTTAACAAATAAATTCTCAGAAGTTTGTTGTTAACATCTGTAAAGAGGAAAATAAGTATAAAAGGAGATATATTACAATGCTAACAGTGTGTCTCCGGCTGGTAGGTGAGTAATTTTATTTTCTTCTTCCTGCTTTGATACAATTTCCAAATCCTTTTAAATGAGGTTATCTATTTTTTTTTTTTTTTGGAATGGAACAAATAATAAGCCCATTAAAACCCCTACAAGGTTTCTTCTTGTGATGTGTACAGTGAATGTTTTCGGCACGATCTTTTAGCTTGGTGTTCTTAGGCTGACTCATTGAAGATTGTACCTCCTTTACCAAGAAAATAAATCTTCCTGCCATACGCTCATCACTACTCAGAGCTAGAATTCTAATCACTAGCATTTGTCACTGAATAATAGATATTCTTCATATTATCTCATTTGAGTCACACTATATCCCTGTGGGGTTAGGCTCCTTTTAACACCATAGTAACTACCTTCTGTGGAGTCTTTCTCACATCCCAGAACCTGTGCCAAGCATTGTTTTTGAAGATTTCCTTAGATTTCTACAACAAGCACGCATCTAGAGAACAGACGAGTGTTCACAGGAGTCAAGAGACAGTCACGAAGCTAGCAGGATGAGAATGTGAATCCAGACTTTTGTGTCATTCACGCATTCATCCTTCCATTCATTCATTCATCCATCATTCTTTCCTGGATAACGATGCAGTCCCTCCTGTCTTAAATGGTTGCATGCTTAGCGCGCTGGCGGTCATGTGCACGACACAACGCGCCCAAGGCAAGTGCTTGGTGACGCGTGGGCCTGTCTTGATGGTGCGGCTCAGATGCTTGTGGCACAGGCTGGGGGTGTTTGCCTTCCACGGGCAGTAGAGCAGGGCGTGGCTGACCAGCACAGCGGTCTCTGTCCTCAGAGACTGTCAGGGTGGAGAGACACCTTTAGTGAATATTAAAGTGGCATGTGGGAATGACCTTGAGTGTTAAAAGGAAGTGCCGTCTCATCATAACCTACTCTTAGGGGTCCATGGTACAGGTCCCTTGGGATCCCTGGAGCTCCCTTAAAGCTGAGATTTAGGCTCACTTAGCAAGACCTTCTGGCTTCCCTGGTGGCTCAGATGGTAAAGAATCTGCCTGCAATTTAGGAGACTGGGATTCGATCCCTGAGTTGGAAAGATCCCCTGGAGAAGGGAAGAGCTACCCACTCCAGTGTTCTTGTCTGGGAAACCCCAGGGACAGAGGAGCCTGGAGGGCTACAGTCTACAGTGTCACAGAGAGTGAGACACGACTGAGCGACTAAGACACACACGTCCAGAGCAGGATGTTCACGTGCTCCGTAGCTAGGTCCTACCAAGCCTGCTTTGGATGAAGCACTAAGCCAGGGCTTTGCACCCATGTTTTATCACCTGTCAACTGCCCTGCAAAGGAGGCAGCATCCCCGTTTTATAGATGAGACAAGGCCGAGAGGGGCGGGGTGACCTGTGCAAGGCCCTGTGGCCCTTTGGGGGAGACTTGGTATCAGAGCCCACATCTGCTAGCCACTGCACATCCGTTCATGCCAGGCGGCCGCGAAACACTCACTCTCCAGGGTCCTGGGACCTCCGACAAGCCTAAAAGGATGCTGCGCCTCTCTGGAGGCAGCTGAGGCCAGCCCTCACTTTGATTTCAGGTTTCTGAGCTCCTTTGGAGTCAACCCTGATGTGATAAGAGCTGCAGCTCTCTGAGTTTGTCCTTGCCAGTGTGTTTTGTTTGGTGTGTGAGTCTTTATTGAATTGGTTACAATATTGCTTCTGTTGTTTGTGTTCTGTTCTTCTGGTCTTGAGGCATGGGAGATCTTAGAACCTGCACCCCCTGTGCTGGAAGGCAAAGTCTTAACCACTGGGCCGCTGGGGAAGTCCAGCCAGTATGGTTTTCATCGTCCTTTTGTTGCTGTTTGCCAAATATTTATTTTTGATTTATGATATTGTGTTAGTTTCATGTGTACAGCAAAGTGAACCAGTTGTGTATATACACATGTCCACTCTGTTTTAGATTCTTTTCCCCTACAGATCATAAGAGAGTACTGAGTGCTGTTCCCTGGGCTGCACCTTCGGTCCTGGCTGGTTATCTATTTTATATACAGTGTGTGTGTGTCT